>JAJEJH010000337.1:0-265335 GCA_026122585.1 Anacardium occidentale | reverse complement strand
GTCCCAATTTATATCTAACTTTTTATTAAATCTTTTCAGATCATCTTAAAACCCCCATTAGAGATTTTACGATGATGGTGTCCCTCTGATTCCAAATAGATGGCTTATGTACCTGATTCAACATTCTTGGAAAATAATTGAATCAAGAGTTTGGAAGAGAATTAGTCATTAAAACTTGTAAACTAATTGCGATCGAAATTGAAAAAATAGATATGAACGAAGAGGAATAACCAATTGGTGCCGACCCACCAATATTGCCAAACCGAACACCAGTTACTAAGCATATTTGTAACAATAAGCTATCTCAAAACATTATTTGGCTCCTCCTCAGCTGCATTATACAGAGTCAGACTTGTAAAATAGAACACTCAAGCAGTCCAGCTTATGATTTTGATTTGGTTTGTTCCGCTGGAGTACTCTGCAGCATTTAGCACCAATTATATCAGAGAAGCTGAAACATATTACAAGATAAAACTATAGAGTACAAATTTGGATGTCCACTTTCTAACCGGCAGAATTTGGGCTGGAGTTGAGTTGAATCGCTTGCTAGTTAGTTTGGCTTCGTTATTGGCAAGTCAAGCTCAAACCGAGTTCAAGTAGGTGTTACTCGACTTCATGAGCTTGTGAGTTTGGTTGAGTTGAATAATATTAATAAACTGCTAAAAGTTTAAAATTTTACACTTCCATCTCTAAAATTTTTATTTACCCCCCAAACTCACATCCCTTTCCCCAACTTTTATATTTTGGAATTACAAATTTCATCCAACGCTTTAGTTTTTAGAATTTGCGTACACAACCTAACATCTTCTAGAATTGAGATTGCATCATCATTCATCTACCTTATTAGGATGACTTCGAGCCAAACAATATTCAGCTTGACTCGAATCAACTGTTGACTACTAATATCTAAGTGAACAGCAAGATTTACCACCGGCTTTCCTGTGTAATGCTAATAAAGTTTTAGGATGCATGATGATAAGAGTTTTAGAGTTTCGGATTACCCACCCGAGAAGCCCAATTTGAGGCTCCTTCAGCAACAGGGCTTGAAAAATTCTCCTTAAACCTTTGACCGTTCTTCCAACCTTGAGTAAATGTACTTGACTCCGATAAAGTCGGCCCAGAACATGATTCCTCCTCTAATAAAAGAAAATTGTTTTGTCTGTTTGGGCTATAATGACTTCAGATTCGGATGGGTTGCAGCTTGTAAACTATTAAACTAACCATCATGGCTTGTGTCAAACAGTGAATTAAGAGAATCATACTAGGTTGTTACAAAAATTAACCCAAAACCTGAAATAAATCATGGTTAGAGGTGAATTGTTGGCCTGGCTTTATTGAGTTCAACAATATTCTACCTGCCCTATTGTCCTCTTGCAATGATTTATAGTTTCTCTCAGGGAAATTCTCAAGAATCCCAGGTCAGTTGCATCAATAGAGCAACTTTGAGAAGAGAGTTACCATATCATAGTTTAGTTCCACGTTCACCAAGCAAAAAAGCAGCTAGTGCGTAATGGAAGAACATCCTGTTTACAGCATAGCCTGTGCAATTACCAACCACAGCTGCCGGATCCTTCTTCATCTTTTTACCAATGTCTAGTAAGTCCACAATCACTAGCGGAGAAATCCTATTTGTTGCTTCAAACAAACAGTTTCAGTTACAGACTGTTTGGGAGCATCAAGTACAAATTTGGAAGAACCAAAGCACACCGAACTTCAAATTCAAGCAAGAGAAAGAAGTAACCGCAACAGACGAACATCATTTCAAGGGACTTTGTAATACCAACAAGACGTGGAAATCGCTGTGTTCCCGAGACAAAAGGAAACCATTGATTATCAACAACATTAACATGTCAGATTCAATATTTTATGATTGTGATTTACCTTCCGAAGCTGTAAAATGACTTCAGAAATTATTTAAGAAACTTCATTCAAAATGATGGGAATCATCATAATATCTTTGCTAATAGATTCCAATTCATAATATCTTTCTTCAATTCAACATGCAGTTGCTGGTTCAGTAGCAGTCCAAAAGAACTGTGCATTAGGGGTTCCTATCCGTGCGTTGTACACCTGAGAAACCAGATTCACAAGAATATAAGATCCTCAAACGGAATTATGAACAGGAGCATCAATCCCAAAAGAACTGGCACTTACCACTTCAACCTCTAGTCCTCCACTCAGAGCAAATCCCTCAATGGCAGCAACTGAAGGTTTTCTTGCGGAGGAGAACCAAAGCACTGGTTAAATAGTCAACATAGGGAAGGAAAAATTCAGCAGGGAAGTGTCCCATGGTAAAGTACTTACCATCTATAGTGGCAGTTAGAATCTCTACTGATTTAGCATTAAATGACAACTCCCCCGAGGAAATGTGACAGAAAAGTTACTGAAGGAGCTCAGTTGATGTATTACCAGAAGAAAGAGACATGTAAAACAGAAAATATACGCTTTCCTTCTCGGTATCCAGAAACACTGGATATGTCAAAGCCACCATTGGCTCATGCTTGAATAAAATAAGATGTTACCCAAGTATCATAATCATCTAAATTGCTAGACAAATACTGAATGCAAATGTCGTCGAACCTTTCATTATAAGCTACTCACCTACCTGTAATAACAATTGCCTTCACATCATCTCTGCATATCGCTTGGTCATAAGTCTCTAACAGGCTCCCAGAAACTGGGCAGAGGAAAAAGTTACCCACATGTATTAGAAACACAGCCTTCTTTGAAAAATTATTAATATAATTTTTTTAAAACAATGACTTCCGAAAGCCTGTCTGAACTAGACACAGAATTCGAGAAATGGTTCAATTTCAAATTAGATTCAATTCTAATCAATCACCTGGATTACATTAGAAGCCATTCAAACAGTAAAGCTCACAACCATTCTATGACCAACCAGCTTAGAAATTCCAAATAAAAAAATCCCAGAACACATACTTCTACCAATATAAAGCTTTAACCGAAAGTTAGCACGTGCAGGTAGCACCTTAACTAAGCTGACTTATATTAATCTGTATGTAATTCTCACAAAAACTCCAAATGTAATACCCTTAGGCCGAGTCTACATCAACAAAACATAAGAGAGATACTAGGTATGTAACACCCACTCATTTTGTGTTGTGAACTTGTGACACCCGAAAGCAACTGTGTATCCAAAGCCAACATTATTGTACTAAATTCACATTGCATCCTCTTTTCTCAAAGTTAATGATCGACACTCCAACTCATCTCAATTCTACTATTCATTATCAACACCACTCTGCTTGGCTTCGCAGGCAAAAGAGAAGGAAAGTTTAGTTTCAATGAAATATACGGGAGCTTATTGTTAAAACAATAGCGACATTATCAATGCCTTGTGAAAAACAAGCTTGCACATCATATAACAACTAAATCAATAACCACATAAGGCAAAAAACATAAAAATGGTTTAAAGTAGTACACGCGAAATAAAATTTCAGAATAATAGTAATAATAAAATTAATCATAAAAAAAAAAACAAATTTAAGTTAGAAATAGTGAATAACATTAAAAATTAACCAAAAAAAAGTACCATCACGAGAGAGAGATTTGACAGGAGGATTGATAATGGTGATGAAAGCAACTCCATCAATTCCAACCTCAATCGTTGTTCTTCCCTTACCCATCTAGCTTTTTCTCTTATAGCACGTAATATTTAAATTTTCGTTGTTTCTGTTAGGTGCAATGAAAGTTAGAAGACTCGAGGTTTGTTCGTGTGAATTATGCCTGAGTCTACTTGTTAAAAGAGAAGCTACTTTGAAGAGTTTATCATTTCTTTTATCTCGTAGCATATGCAGTCTCATTTTTGTGTTTTCTTTTCTCTATCATAATGTCCAGAGAACGTTCAGCAGTTTGCTTGTTTCAGATTTGCTTTCGGCAAAAGGAAGGGTAGATGTACGACCACCTGGAAACACTTTTGCATGAACCCAACCAAACGATAAAAGATTTAAAATCTCATTTTATAATTAAGATTTTTGTCACAATGCTTATAATACTCAGATAAAAATTGAACAGCGGCTGAAGTGGGCCGAGTTCGGGTGGACAAGACGGTGACACTAGACCTTTCCTCCAATTTTGAATAAATGTACTTGGATACGAGAGTGTGTGCCCAGGACATGATTCCTTCACTGATAAAAAAAAAAAAATAATAATTGCAGCCTACTATTAAGTCTGGATTCTATGCAGTTCGGAAAGGGCACACCTTATAATAATAAATAAAGGCGAGACACCTTTTCCCACCGAAGGTTTCCCTAAATGACAGTTTTCGTTAAAAATTTTAAAAAACCAAATACCCACCCTAGATCAAGTTGATTCTAATTTTATTAACATTTTTAATAAAATAACTAAAATACCCTTTATTACAAAATAAATAATATTAAAATTAAAATAAATTTTAATATAAAATAATATTAATATAATAAAAATAATAATTTTAAAAAATTAATGGTCTTGTGGTTCAATTAATAATAGAATCTGACTATCTCGATGAAGGAAGTCATTAGATTTGGTTGTCTTTACCATTGAAAATAGATAAAAATGGATTGTTTCAAGCATATTGGTTGTTTTCTTAAAACAAGTCATTTTCAATATTCTTTGATTTTTACTATCGAAGCGGTCAATTTGACCATCCAATTAGGTTTTTGATAGTCACTACCATCGATAACGTTATCAACAGTAGTGACTATTTTTTTTTTAAATTTTATTTTTTAATATTATTTTATATTTTAAGTATTTTTATAAAATTAATTTTATTTGTAAATTTTTTATTCAAAAAGATAAAAACGGCTCTTTACCAGTTTAATTTAATAATTAATTATTAAATTTAATTATTGATTTTGACTAACAGGTGAGTCTTTGGTTTTTTTAAAATTTTGGGGTGGGAGGGATCATTTAGGAGACCTTGGCTGGCAATAAGCTGGGCCACAAATAAACAGCAAACCTGTAAGGTGGAAAACGCCATGCCCATCAGGGTCAGCTGCTTTGACTACTATACCTTCAGCAAAGACTCTAAAGGCCTCATTAACCATTGAGAAGAACATCATATCCACGATGTCCTTCTCTGATAATTTAGAAAACTGGATTCCAGTTTGATCCCGTAAAATGTGATTGCATGATAAAATTATTGTCCCAAGTAGAGAAATTGAAATAGGGTGGGGCCAGGGGGGAGGAGAGGGGAGGGAGACCGAGTGACCTTTGGGTCAATGGTAACACCAGAAATGCTCCTAGCCTTCTCAATATATTTCACGTTAATCACGAATATTGATGTTGGTGATGAGAGCAACTCCATCACCTCCAGCCTCAATCTTTGTTCTTCCCTTACCCACCTGGCTTTTCTCTTTGATGTGAAATTTACCTTCTTTTTTTTATTTTATAAAGTTCTGTAGTATATGCTTCTGTTACGTGCAATGAGATTGAGAAGCCTGGAGCTTGGTCCGTGTGGATTGATAATGGGTTAGTTTTGTTAGGGGAGAATCTGATTTTGAAGAGACTTTCTCCTTTTTTTTTAAATTGCTGTGTAACGTATTTCATTTCTCATTTGTCATTTTTCTACTCCAGATGGCATTAATGCAGGCTGCTTCCATCTACAACTACCTGGAGAACTCTTTTAGTAAACATAATACCATGATTAAAAATAACTGAAATCTCATTTACCAAAACTTTATTGCGTGTTTATGGTGGTAGCTAGCTGGGAAAACCGAACAATGGCGGAAGTTTGGGACCACTAGGGCCGCCATCAAGGCCGATGAATCATTCTTCCGAATCAAATTTTTTCAACATGATAACTATTTAATTTTAACAAAAAATAAATACATTCGGACGTATGCATGCGTCTAATACTATCATATAGAAGAGTTCTCAATTTATATTTCGACCTTTCATCTTCATTATTTTCAATCCATTATCAGTGAGATGATTCACTTCTTTGCCATGCGTTATGCCCACTCATCTTCTTATCTCAGCGTTGAAAAGTCAAAATTTGTATACATGATGCGGCGTCATTTCTGGTGGAGGAGAGAAGAACTTTCTTATTATTTCAGAGGTGATATGGCATTTGGTTACATAACAAACACAAGTGTTGCCCTTTTTTTTCTTAAGGTGCGATGCTTGGCCCCTTTGCTTTCTGTTCTTCTTCTCCTCACCTGAAGATTCTGGTCAGGCTTCATCCTATGGCTGAAAGGGGATCTGCTGATTCCAGGTGGAGGTTGATGTTGCGTCCTATAGCTGTATATATTCACCCTTGATTAATCAAAGGAGTTTGTGTTGACTGTATCAAAGGGGAGAGGTTAAGTATTATATCATATGTATTCTTTCCTATATTTTTTGGGGTTATTAGAGATCATGAAACTCTATAAATCTGAAAATGTGTTCTGATATAATGAAGTTCTTCCTTGTCTTGGGAGAGTCAATATAGGCCTTGAGTGTCGAACCATTATACTTTGACTATGTCCTCTTTGATTGTTATGTTTGCAGTTCATTTTTTCTTTATTTCCTCTTCATTTGATGCCCACGAATATTTGCTATTTGCTCATTCAATAATTTTTAAAATGTTGCTTTGTTATAATAAAAATCTAGAGTAGAGGAGAGTAAAGAGGGTCTGTAAATCCCGTTTTTGTGTTGATTAAATCAGTCACCAAGCCTCAATTAACAAAGCTTTTGCACTTGTTATCCAGCATGAAAGACAGTTTAATTTGGCTGGAAATTCCACACCACCTGCAAAATCTAGTGTGTTTGTCAATAATGCATACTCAAGCAATTCTACTCCTTCAGGATTCTTTAACAGGAGAAAATTTTCAAATCCTACTTTACAATGTACTTCTTGTGGTTATTTGGGACACACAGTGGATCAATGTTATAAGAAACATGGATTCCCATCAGGATATAAGGAAAGGCAAAAACAGTTTTCTCCTTCAATTCAGTAAATCAAATTGATGCAAATGGTAGTTTTACTTCTCAGATGGAGAATCAAACAGAATCAGGAGATAGACAACCAGGGATGCAGTCTTTACCCACTGGAAATGAACATTTGAGCTAAATATGTAATCAAAGTGTGTTTCATAACCTTCATTTCTTACTTTGCATGGACGTTGATGGCGATCTAGGAAGCAATATCGATCTAAAACACAAGCTTGCAAGCATTTTCATCTACCGAATTATGCACTTGGACTTGGGTTTCCAGGTATAGGGTTTCTCAGCAAGCTCTTCATGATAATTTGCAGACGATGATTTTTACGAGGAGGAGATCAGAAGAGGTTCCTGTTGGATTCCTTCTTCTAATGCATTCACAACATTCCTTGATGGCTTGGCGTTTCTGTACATTGCATAGAGCACAAGCTGAGCTGTTCCCAGTACAAATCCTGCTCCATTTGGTACCTGATTCATATATAATATAAAGTTTTAATCTTCAGTTTTGCAATAGATTATGAAATCTAGACACTACTTATGAACAGCATTTTGATAATGAAAAGCCATGAAAATGGTAAAAATGAGTTCAATGTGTGGGCAAGGAAAGAAGAAGACGACAAGACTGCTCAACAGAACATAATTTGATGGGATCGGGGAAGAGTGATAAAGAGAAATCTTGCTGCCCTTCTCCCAAACCCCGTCATGGAGTGTTCCTGGCTTCATCACACACTCGTGAAAACTGACACCATAAGCTAAAAGAAAATGACCTACCCCGAGAAAGATGTCGCCGACAATCAAGGCATAGAGACCCCATATCCCACCGTTCAAAAACAGGAAAAATGAGAGCAAAAATGGCATGTATTCCACGCTCTTGGTAGTCACCACTGTTTTCTGCAATCACACAAATAGACATACATGAATCACCAAATCAATAATGTAAAATGAACGTATTGATAAATGAAAACTGGAGGTGTTAAATTCAAATTAATTCGAGTTTAAGCTTTGATAGCTTGAGTTTTGCTCAATCTAAAAGAGCTGATTTCAAGTTTGATGAGATGAGCTCCCCTCAAATCAAGCTCAAATTAATCAAACTCAAATTAGGTTTTATTTGAAGAAAATTAAATTCAATTTTAGTCGTAACACCAAATTGAGCTCAATTTTGATTAAGATTATATCAAAACAACATTGTTTTGTTTTGTATCGATTAAAATAACAACGTTATTTTAATCATTTCAAACTTAAATCTAGTAAACCGAACACCTAACATCCTAAATAACTCATTTTGAGATCAATTGAACTGAACTAACAATTAACCTCAAGCCAGCTGGACAGGAATGTAGCTCTAATGGCAGCTATTTAATTGTCTAAAATAAGTGACAAAAATGAACATTATATTTGAGAAGTGACCAAGCACTCAATATAAAAATATTGCTTGGTACATGTAACAAGTAACCAAGTTGGCCTTTACATTGTTTTAATTCAAGGTTTCTTAGGAAGCAAACATAAGCAAGTTTACTTATGGGATTTCTTAACCAACAATTATACAAGCTTCCTATAAAATAAGGAAAAAAAAAATCTGAATGAATATCGTGTAGGAAAATAACATGGATGACTGGAGTGTATTACCATGGCAGAAAGAGGCGACGCATACATAATAATATTGAGGCCCGCACAGATGAAGCCTAAAGCATCAGTACGTAACTGTCCTTGCAAAGCTAGCCGAGTAACTAGAATCGCCGTAGCTAAAAAACCCACATCCAGGATCCCAACAAGAGCGGCTGTTTTGACCTGAAATTACCAGATGATAAATTTTTTCCTTAAGAAATTTCAAGGGAGCTTAAATATTCTTTAAGATATTGAACTGGGCAGTGTAAGTACCCTGATCTGTTTTGTTGGAGCGTATATGAAGAATAAAGTAACGTAGACAGCCTCAACTAAAACGCCAAAACCATTGACAGTGGCCACAAGATATTCTCCAGCTCTTGTGGCGCCATAGTAAGTCCATAGCGAAGAATTCAGCAATGTACAAATATAAGGAAGGCTCTCAAAGTTCTCAGTTGATTTGTGCTTTATAATTCGCCAAAATGTCCGACTGCATCCACAGATCGTTCAGGATTATAAACACCATCAGAACTTTCAATTATTTAACAGATACTTAACTAAAACGAAGAGCTTACGCTGGAGAAAGAAACACCAACACCGAAATAACATTGCCTGCAACAAATAATACGGAAAGAAGCATGAGCATGTATAGTTTCTCTGCATATATACTCAAAACATACGTATGTGTGAGTGTATATATACACAAACTCTCACCTATGACTCCGAGAGAAAAGCTCAAGTCTTCCATATTTAGGGAAGACTAAAGGAAAAAAGGCTTCTGATATTAGAGATTGGATGTTGAAATGTCTTGTGGAAGGAGAGAGAGAAGAGACGTAATAAGTTTGTTCGGGTTGAGTGTTTCTTGTATAAAAATTTCTATATAAGTTAAAAATTAAATGTAGAATGTGATGGAATTATTTTAGAGTTGGCCAAAGGACCTATTTCCACCCATAGTTTGAGGCGGAGACGTTTCCCACCTATCAGGTTTCAAAACCAAATTTTATAGTAATATAATAGTAAAGAATAATCATTTAAGGATAATTTTATCATTTTAAAATTAAAATTTTATAAAATAATAAAATAAATTTATATAAATATTAAATATTTAAAAAATATTTAAAAATTTAAAAAAATAAAGTAATCACCACCGTCAGTGTCGACAACGGTGGTCATTGATAACAGAGTCAAGTGACCATTTTCAGTCATCTGATTTTAGAAAATGTTAGATCTGACTTTTTCGTTCAGTAAAGGCGGTCAGATCTAGTCATTTCTACGGAAATAAACAGTTAAAAAGAATTGGTTTTGCTCATACCGGTCGTTTTTGACCTTTTTTTTGGCGATGACTACTTTATGTTTAATAAATTTTAATATTTTTTAAAATTTTTTTGAAATTATTTATATTTAAAAATTATTTTATAATTTTATTATAAACTTTTATTTTTTAAAAGGGTATTTTAGTAATTTTATTATAAAAATAATAAAAAATGTCTTCAAGGGTGGGAGACTTGGTTTTGAAACCTGGCGGGTGGGAAATGTCTCCGCCTCAAATTATGGGTCGGAACAACTTCTTTGGCCTTTAGAGTAAGGTAGCCTGTCTGATTATTATCTTCATCTCTGTGTTTACGGACACAATTATCGCTGGCAAAAAGTTGTGGAGCACATGAAGCTGTAACTGTATGCATAGCTGGAGACCAATTGGAACTGGACTCAGATTTGGTCTCACTCTGGTTTATCTCTTTGTGGTATATTTTTCAAATTCTTAAACATTAATTTATATTTTAAAATTATAAGTTATTACAAATATATTCTAACTCTTAATAATTATTTTATTATATTTTAAACTATAAACAAATAACAAAAAAACTTTTTAAGATTAAAGTATTTAACTCTTTTTATTATTTTATTATTTTTAAATATTCAACTTTTTTTCACTCTTAAAATTAGCTATAAATTACTCATGATATACTCGTAGAAAATGACCAAAAATATAAAAATTATTATTAAAACAATATTTTAAATTTTAAATATTAATTTATAATTTTATTATAAATTTTTATTTTTTAGTAAAAATATTTTAATTATTTTATTAAAAATGTTATTAAAATTAAATAAAAAAATGGATATTTAAGTTTTTAAAATTTAAAGGATAAAAAATTATTTTTAAGTAAAAGATTAGGGGGAAGAAGTGCTTTGGCCTTTATAATTTTATATTTCCCATTCGAATTATAGAAAAAGTCAAAAGTGCCAATCAAAACCCCAATTTGAGATTTAGAATCTTGAAAACGTGTATCTAAATCTTTTTAATATTTTATTTAATAAGTATTGTTACGTGCGCATATTATTTATACAAATTCTTATACATAAATTAATGTTATCTCTCTTATTGTCACATCATTATCATTATTCTCTAGTATTTATTGAGTTGATTTTGTATACAAATATCTATACATTTATTTTTTGTCACATCGTGGCTTGTTTGTATAAAAAGCAAAGATATATATAGTATTATTTTTATTAAAGGCCAAAGGACATAATCCCACCCATAGTTTGAGGTGGGGACAGAGTGCCACACGTCAAGTTTAGAAAGCCTAGATTCTCACCCGTTGACTATTAAATCTAACAGTCAACAGTTAGTATATGGGTAATTTTATCATTTTAAAATTAAATTAAAAATATTATAGGTCAATATAAATAGTATAAAATTATAAAATTTAAATTTTTATTACCAGGGAATATTAAATTAAAAAATTAAAATCCGGCCACCGCCGCCGTACCTGGGCGTATGCAAGGGTAACAAGAAAACAAACACCTCCTCGCTCTTCGCTTCCCGAATCCACTCCTGCTTTCAGCGAGCAATGTGACCACCGGGCCCGGCCAAAAGGCCGTAGCTTCTGAGGTGACCTGGCTTTATTCCCAATGGCCATTTCTCGCCAGTGTTTAGTGTGGGCTGAGGTGACTGTGACCGCCGCTTCTCCGCCAGAGGAGGAGGCCGACTGCCTCTTGGAGCTGCCACAGTGGCCTTTTAAATGTTTCCACCGTAAGTTGTTTAGCCATGACCACGCAAGTATGCATACAAGTAATGTTTTTAATTTTAAATTAAATATTTTTATAATTTAATAAAATTTTTAAGTTTTTTATAATTTTAATATATTTTAATATTATTTTATATTTTTATTAATAAGAGTTTTTTTGTCATTTCATAAAACAGGTTAATGAAATTGGATGAAAATTAGATGAAGGGTGGGAATCTGGGCTTTTTAAACTTGGCGGGTGGGACTTTGTCCCCGCCTCAAACTATGGGTGGGATTATGTCCTTTGGCCTTTATTAAAATACAAAGTTTAGATATATATTGAATTTATTAATAAAATATTCTTCCTAAATCTTACCGCAAATTTCATGTGTATCATATGTGACATTCATATGTAAATTAAGTGACAATGCGTTAAATTATATGACAGTTTTTTATTTTTTAAAATTTTGAAAAATGTAGTTGTCCCATATATCTGTTAACTGAATTAATTAGATTTTATAATACATAGATTCAATTGTTTGGTAAAATTATATCCAATACTATTAACCATACGTCATTTACGATCAATAATAATAGGAGGGTGGCACACACCGATATTACAATCATATACCACCACCATAATCTACAATATAATTTTAATGGCATAATAAATAATATGAAATAATTTTATGATTTTTTATTTTATTAAAATATTAAGATATTAATTAAGAATTATAATTTTATTACAAATTTTAATTATTTAATAAATTTAATTTAAAATACTAAAATATTTATATAAAATGATATTATAATATATTTTTATTATTATCAAGTAAACATAAACCATTAGTTAAGCACACCAATTCATTTAAATACATTATATATCTATTAATGTTTAAATTGCTTACAAAAAAAAAAAAAAAATTATTTTTGTTGTAATCTTATTGAGATATCAAGCCATTGGCTAAACAATTTTACATTTAATTATCTCAAGGTTTTATTTGGCTAACAGGAACTTGAGTATGATTCGAATCTATTATGCTAGATTCGAATCTATTATGCTAAATTCGAATCATATTCAACCTACCCGGATTTCTTCCGAAGGTAAAACTACGATCCTGTGAGGTGGGAACCACATTTTAATAAGGCCAAAGGACATTTTCCCACCCATAGTTTGAGGTTGGGACAAATTCCCACCCGCTTAAGTTTAAAAGCTTGTTTTCCCACCCATTACCTATTTTTTTATTAAAAATAATATATAATCAGGGGTATTTTTGTCTTTTCAATATTAAAATTTTATAAATTAATAAAATAAAATTTATATAAATATAAAATTAAAAAATTTTAAAAAAAATTTTAAAATTAAAAAAATACCAGCAGCCACCGCCGCCGGCACCGGCGGCGGTGGCCTCCCATAATAGAACTAGGTGGCCATTTCCGGCCACCTAGTTCCAAGGGAGGCCAGATCTGGCCTTCCCGTTCGGTGGAGGCGGCTAAATCGACCGCCTCCAGTTTCGAAGGAGGCGGCCAGATCTGGCCTCCTCCGCCCAAAATAAAGGTCAAAACCGGTCGTAAAGGGCCGACCGCCTCCATCGAACTGGGAGGCCAAGAATCAGGTGGCAGGAAATGGCCACCTGGTTCTATTATAGACGGCGGTGGCTGTTGGGATTTTTTGAATTTCAAAAATTTTTAAAATTTTTTTAAAATTTTTTATTATTTAAAAATTATTTTATATTTTTATTATAAATTTTTAATTTTTAAAAGGGTAATTTAGTAATTTTAATAAAAAAATAAAAAAAATAGGTGATGGGTGGAACTTCGGGCTTTTAAACTTAAGCGGGTGGGAATTTGTCCCAGCCTCAAACTATGGGTGGGAAAATGTCCTTTGGCCTTTTAATAACGGCATCAGAGCATTAGCCACTGTCACTGTCTCCACGAGTCCTCTAACAATTTAATATCAAATCCACAATGGTCCAAAACCATATCAACATTGGTCCAAAACCATATGCACATTGGTCCAACATCATATCCACATTGGTCCAACAATCCTACCCTGGACCTTGGTCCATTGGCCAATCAAAATTCAAGTCAATTGCGTAAGTGCTACTTCTTCAAGATCAGAAAAAATGTGTTGCTTGAAAGAAAAATTTTCAGCCTGTCTGACTCAAAACGATTCGTTTCACAAGTTCTCCACTTACACGTGACCCAAATTACATGTTCTCCGATTAGACATGATCCATTTTTAGAACATTTTAAAACAAGGCAACTCTACCCTTATATACAAATTATAAGATATAAAAGGTTCACCCGAACACAATCCGATTCGCAAATAGGTTAACTCAAACAAGACCTGAACTAAAATTCGACTATAAAATCAAATTACGAATGATGACAAATATTGTCGCTCTAGTTTGACCTTTTGACTTAAAACTTTTTCCATTCATGGCTTCTAATTTTATGGTAATAGATTTCCAATTTGGCACGAAAAACATCCATCTAAAATGGAAGGGTAGGTAAAGTGATTCCTTCAGTCAGTTGGTAGCTAGTGAAACAGCTTCATCACCATCTCCAATATTTTCAGTCATCTTTTTTGCAAGTTGATTGAGATTTGTTTGTTTGGAGTCACTATCACTACAACAATGGTCCCATTGAT
The DNA here is from genome assembly GCA_026122585.1 of Anacardium occidentale. NCBI lineage: Eukaryota > Viridiplantae > Streptophyta > Magnoliopsida > Sapindales > Anacardiaceae > Anacardium > Anacardium occidentale. The sequence goes on along the minus strand of JAJEJH010000337.1, from coordinate 251,145 downwards.
ATCTCTGATAATTTTAACAGACACATTTTCTTGGGTTGACAACGAAAGGACAAGAGTGTGAGAGCTAAAAGTAACAAATTTTACCTTTAAGATGCCTATAGAGACTACATTTCAAGATGTCCAAGCCATCCTCTTAACATCTTTGAATAACTTTATTATCTCAACATTATTTGGCTCCTCTAGAGCTATATAATACAGCATCAGAGTTGTAACGGAGCACCCACCATAACGAGCAAGTAAAGCTTATAACTTTGACTTGGTTTGTTCCACCGGAGCACTCTACAACAATCACCGCAAACAATATTAGATAAAGCTAATATAAATTATATGATAAAACTACGGTGACAAGTCAACAATACGGTAAAAGTAAGTAGTCACTGGCTGTGAAATTTGGTGTCTAGTTTGTGACATGCAGCATGCACAAACAGGAGATCAAAGGGTCATGAATCCCAAGTTTTCAATTTATTTACCTAATGAAACAAATGGGTACAATATTAGCCATTCGATTGAAAGGGATTGACTTTTCTCTAAGATTGGCTGTCATAAAATTAAGAGGACCATCAGATGATCCTGGGCATGACTAGACAATATGGCATAAACCTATCAAACTTATAGGATCAGTGATACCAAAATTAGTGGACATTTCATTTTAAATGATATAAAAGGTGGTAGTGTTTCAGATTACCCACCAGAGGAGCTCCCTCGGCAGCTCTTTCAGCCAAGAAGGCACAAGGCTTGAAAAATTCTCCATACAGTTTTGACCATTCCTCCAATCTTGAATAAATGTACTTGGATCCCAGAGAGTCCGCCCAGAACATGATACCTCCCCTAATAAAAAATAAATTGGCAGCGTTTATTAAAGCCAGTATACTGCAGAATTTGGAAGGGGAACACTTAAATAAATAAAACTACATACCTGTAAGGTGGAAAGCCCATGCCCATAACAGCAGAAACATCGAGATCAGCAGCTTTGACTGCAATTCTTTCGGCATATACTCGACAGGCCTCATTAACAACTGGAAAGAATATCATCTCCACAATGTCCTTCTCTGATAATTTAGAAAACTGAATCCCAATTTGATCCCATAAAATGTGAGTACAAAATTAATTTATACCCCAAGTAGAGAAATGGATAGAAGGGATGAGAAGGAGTGACCTTTGGGTCAATGATAACACCAGAAATGCTCCGAGCCTTCTCAATGTATTTCTTTAGTTCAGGATCTGGTCTAGCTTTGCGTTTATCATCATACAAGTAAAATCCTTTGCGGGTACTTTCACCTAAAATAAGTGCATATTAGATACAAAACACTTGAAAGAAATTCTACCAAGTTAAACAAATCTTGGTTTGAGGCAAATTGCTAGCTTCATTGAACCCAACAAAACTCTACCTGCTCTCTTATCCTCTTGCATGATTGGGATAATCATTGATCTATAGGTCCTTTCAGGGAAATTCTCAATAAATTGCGTGCCAGTTGCAATTGCTACTCCAAAACCAACAAGGTCAGCCAATCTGCATAAACAAATGAAACATAAATCCGGTCAATGCGACATCAAACTTCTGAAAAACAACAGTGAGAACAAAATTACAAAATCATATTTTGCAAATTATTAGGTACCTGAAAGGACCCATTGGCATTCCAAATTTGGTAATCACCCTATCAATCAGATACGGATCGGTTCCGCGTTCAACAAGCAACAAAGCAGCTTGTGTGTAAGGGAAGAACATCCTGTTGACAGCAAAGCCTGTGCAATTACCAACCACAACTGGAGTCTTCTTTATCTTTTTACCAACATCTAGTAAGTCCACAATCACTTGGGGAGAAGTCTTATTGGTACGAACGATTTCCAAAAGTGGCATGACATGAGCTGGACTGCATCATAAGCACAAGTCAACTGTTGAGCCAAGATATAAGCTGGAAAGAAATGACAATTTTACACAAAATACTACCTAAAGAAATGGGCACCAATGATCCTATCTTGGGACTTGGTCCGTTCACCAATCAAATTCAAGTCAATTGTTGAAGTGTTACTTGCAAGTATGCAATGTGGTGGACAATATTTTTCAAGATCAGCAAAAATTTGTTGCTTCAAAGAGACATTTTCAATAACGGCCTGGTTCAAAGCATCAAGAACAAATTGATAAAATATATTGTCAAACTTTAAGAAAACAAACAAATAGTAGAGTAAATCAGCCAGCACACAGCAGTACCTCAATGACCATATCAACATCTTTGAAGTTCTTGTAGTCCAAAGTACCCTTAAGGAGAGACATGGTCTTGTCAAACTTTTCCTGAGTCATTTTTCCTTTTTTGAGACGGCTTTGCAGATTGGCTGAAAAAATGGTACAAATAAAATAAATGCAAATTGCCCTATACAGCAGTAATGTACAAGATAAAGCATGGCTCTGGTCCCACCTCTGACTCTATTGATCCCAGCCTCCAAGAACTTCTCATTTACTTCTTTCAGAATCACAGGATAATTACTAAGAATCAATGCAGTGGCTATTCCAGAGCCCATTAATCCTCCACCAAGAATTGCGACCTTATTCACTTGTCGTGGCCTCAAGCCAAGATCAGTTACCCCAGGTACCTGTCCGTTGGAAAGAGACAAGTGATAGAAAATTAGAAGGTTAAAGCATCAACAGTTCACATTATTAAGACTGAAGTAAGATTGCAATTAACAAAATACACATGGTTAAGCAATTTAATTAATAATCATTGCTAACAAAGCTTCTTAAGGTTGTCAAAGTAAAATAATTCAAGCATCGAAAGTCATCCATATCACTGGACAGTCATGAGTTTCAATTCCATTTTGAATCATATAACACAAATACCAATCCAAATGTCTAAATGTAAGCCAGTCTGTTTTTTATTCATCATGGTTGAGTTTGAAGTTAGACATGCCCATAAACCATGTAATCCATATGCAAAATGAATATCAACAGTAATATCAGATTTTCCACAATCTTTAAAGAATATTTTAAACATATTTTGGAGGTTCAATAACCTATACTTGTCTACACCCAAAAACTTCCATAGATATTTCCATTCTTGTGTAGCCTGAGTTTTATTAGAGATCAAAATGAAGAAAATGAATAACTAACTTTTAACTTTAATAACTTCTGATGATTGAACAAGCCAATATTAAGCAGTTTTACAAAACATATTAACCAACATCAAGACAACTGAACCAACTGTTTATTGCTAAAACATAAAAAGAGTTAACCAAATTTATGGCTGGAACTTATACTAACATATGCAGATGAACAAAAATCAATTCTAGCAGTGAATTTCATTCAAACCTTTGAAGTTCCACGTTGAGCAAAGAAGATATGAACCAAACTTTTGCATGTGTCAGAATGTACAAGTTCTTGGAAAGCTTCAGCTTCCTGCCCAAATAAAATCCATAAGCACAAAATTGCACTCTAGTAAGAAGTGGAAGGAAGCAGAAAACTTTTGGAATAGGTTACGACCTTCAAAAGTCCAGCCCGAGGACCAGAAACCACACCCTCTTCAACAACATTAATGCAGACTATTGGGTGTTTGAGATTTGGAGCCTGCTTCCTGGCCTGAGCCCTTGCAAACTTGAATATTTCCCTTGCCTCCCCAAGGGGCTCTAACTTATCAGTCTTGTAAAGAGTGGCAACCCATGGCCTTCTAAGTTCCAAGATATCCAGGGCCCATTGGCGTGCCGTGCTTATCAACTGATTGGGTGCAACAATGGCATCTACAAGGCCCAAAGTATGAGCTTCCTCCCCTTTAACTGGTTTTGAAGTCTATTCAGGGGCAAGGAATGATACAGAGATGTCAATTGAAATGCACAAGGCAACTACATCAAAGCACACTAAACTTGTATTCAAGGAAGACAAAGAAGTAGGAACAACATACCAACATCATTTCAAGGGACTTTGTAATACCAACAAGACGGGGAAGTCGCTGTGTTCCTGATGCCATTCAGGAGATTTTAGTGAAAATACAAAGGAACCTATTGATTACTAAGCAGCATTAAGCAACATCAACAAGCAATTTCAATATCTTATAATTGTTATTCACCTACTAAAGTTGTAAAATGACTGGCAATTACTTAACAAATTTTCATTCAAAATTATGGGAATCAGGTATCATACATTGTTGCTTCAGTGTTGGCATTGTACAAACATGAATTACATAATAACTTATATCCAACATGGGCTCTATGCTTCAATCTGCACATGAGGCCAGACTGTCAAAAGAACTGCATTTGCCATTTTATGTGTAATAGTGTCTGTCCATAAATTAACTAGGTCTTCCATAAGAGAACTTCACATCTAGATTTTGACTAGAGCATCAAGAAAGATATTTTAGAAGGACAAAGAAGGCAACACATTTTTTTCGATTCAATGTACTATCTTTTTCATTTGACCTTCCTCTTGTTCTGATGGTGTCAGGAAACGAACAAATATCACATTTAAAAGCAAACCATCAAGGAATCTCAGCTAACTTTTTCCAATCTGCACATTAGTAACAAATAACTATCGACTTGCCCAGCTGCATTTACTACATAGCCCATTAGCTGTATAGTCAATCATATTTACCAAAATTCTCAAAATTGTTGAATCAGTTTGCAGGTAGTCTGCCCCATAAACACCCAACATTATGTGCCATAAGCTGTTAGCAGTGTGTCTGATGTTTTTCTATTTTTAATAGATTTGATTTCATAATATTTCACTTAATTTAACAAGCATTTGTTGGTTGAAAACAGTCCAAAAGAAATTTTCCATTTCACACATGCAACTATCCAAGTCTAATTCTTTCAGTCATACGATCAGCGATATTCTATAGAATAACAACAATTAGCAAAATAACAGAAAACATCACATCTAAAAATTGAGAGCAAAATATTAAATTAGAAGATTCTATTTATATTTGGAAATGAAACAAAGTTCACCAAAATGGACATGAGAGAGATTGATGATCAGGAGAACCTTCATAACTTATTGTCAAAAAATTGAATAAAAAAAAGGTAATAATATCAAAAGATTTTAAACTTTGAGTCTCATTAAAACGCTTTCAATAAATTAAATAACATAAATACAGCATTCAAATTAAATAGGCATACCTCCAAATCCAGGAATGATTCCTAGCTGAAGTTCAGGAAGGCCTAACTGTGCAGTAGGGGTCGATATTCGTGCATGGCAGACCTGATAAACCAAAATCATCAGATCATCTAAAAAAATTATTAATAGCAGCATCAACCAAAGGAAATGGGACATACCATAGCAACCTCTAAACCTCCACCCAAGGCAAGTCCCTCAATGGCAGCAACTGAGGGTTTTCTTGCAGCTGGAAAACAAAGCACCAGTGTAATAGTCAATGGAGAGAAGTACAATTCAGAAGATTAAGAGCAGACTAAGTACATACCTTCCAGAGTGTCAGTTAGAACATCTTTTGATATAGAACCACCGGACTGCTCCGCTGAGAAAACGTTAGAGGAACATCAATGAAGAAGCCCACTAAATGTATTACAGGAAGAAAGAGACATGTGAAACAGAAAGCAACAAGCCTACCTTTTCCTTCTTGTACTCCAGAAAAACCAGAAATGTCAAAGCCACCAGAAAACTTACCCATAGCTCCTGCTCCAATATCATAAGGTATTAGCATCACATCATATTCATCTATAATGCTAGACAATTACTGAATGCAAATGTTATCAAAAATTTCATTATAAGCATATATTATCTCCAGTCATCCACTCACTTACCTGTAACAACAATTGCCTTCACGTCATCTCTGCTTAAGGCTTGTTCATAACTCTCTTTCAGGCTCCTTAACACTGGAGAGAGAAGAGAGAAGAGTTACACAATTTACCACATCTATTAGGAATACAGTGTTCATTAAAAAATATAAACAACGCATTCTTACACCGATGACTTTTGAAAGCTTATCTAACATAGATTGAGAATTCGACAGATAATACAATTCCCAATAAGATTCAAGACCCAAGTTAGCATGTCCGGATTACACCTCATTCAAGTTGACTTCAATTGATCTCTTTGTAATTTCCACATATGGGTTTAAGAAAAACTTCACTCCAAACGATAATTTCAGATAATCGCATCACTCTACTATTAAATTCACATTGCACCCTCTTTTCTCTAAGCTAAGTAGCTAACCAAAAATATAAGTTTTGTTTGAATGAATGAAATAGTCAGAGTCAGAGAACTGAATGGTACAACTGCCAGATCATCAACACACTTCTGAAATTTCAATTCGCCTCTGTGTTTCACATCACAAACTTGTCTCACTCCCACCGATCAGATCACAAAAGAATCAATAGCCCCACCCAAAACCATCAAATTACGTTCAACTGAAAAATGGGCTGAAATTTATACCCTCAAAATTAAATTTAAAAAAAAAAGAAATATAAGATCAAACATAAGAAAATTAAAAAAGAATTACCGTCAATAGAGAGAGAATTGACAGGAGGATTGATAATGGTGATGAGAGCAACCCCATCAGCTCCAACCTCAATCGTTGTTCTTCCCTTACCCATCTGGATTTCTCTTTGCTGTAATTTTTACTCTTCAAGAATTTCTTCTGTTGGGTCCAAATCGACGAGATTCAGAAGCCTCAACCCTTGTTGGTGTAAACTATGCACCAGTTTCGTTCGCCAGAAGAGAAACAGCTACCGGGCTTAAGGAGGTTCCTTGTAAGGCCTTATAACTCCGGTGAGAATTATAAACTTGTGTGTGCATATACGTCATCTGGATGAGAATTCCTTGATTAAGCTTACTCTCGGTTGAGGACTCTAAACAACACGCGTCATTTAATAATTAATTTTTTTCGATGAACCCTACAAGAGAATAAATCTCTTAGAATTGGGATTAAAATGTTTTTACCAATGATTAAGTGAACCTAATTTTATACAATGATAAATATAATAAAATTTGACCGTTGTAATTATTATTTTAAGAATTATAAAAAAAAACATATTAAAATTTTAAAAACACTGTCAATTTTTTTTTTCAAATTTTAAAAATTACCTTAAACATTTTTTAAAATAGAAAAAAATCAAAAACTTGTTTCAAATTTCGAAAAATATCCTAAACTTTTTTTTCAAATTTAAAAACCCTATAAAATTTTGTACAAGTTATATTTTAATTTAAATATATAATTATTTATCATTAATCATATTTATATTTATACCAATAAAGAATTTTAATTGTTAATTTTAATTAGTAGACACTAAAATATAAAATATTTAATAAAATTTTAAGATTTTTTTATTTTTAACTAATTTGTAACAAAATTAATTAAAAAATTAACAGTAAAAATTTGACTTTCCAAAATTTTACCGATAATATTTTACCATGCCACTGATTGCTGTAGGAATTAATCTTTTATTGTATAACTAATTGCTGTGATGTATTTTTTAAAATTTTTCTTGATATGATTAATCTGGACTGATGGTGATGGGTGCGTGCTGACACGCGTTCAGGAGCGAGTGGAGGCGAAGAGGAGCTAACCGTCTATTAAATATATATTTCTCGAACGGCTCAATTAAGTCTAGAAGATAGAGCTGGGCCGAAATGATATAATTGATATGGCTGCGACGTGTCACGCTCTGATAAGATAATGTAGAATAAAATTCCGAAAGGGATATATATTAACGCGCCTCGAAGGGAAATATGATATTTGCAGAAGAGGAGTTGTCGATATTTCCAAAGGTCCTTTTTTTTATCACATTTACCTTCAGGGCCTAAGGGACATGCCATAATATCGAACGAGCCCTTAATATTTTTTATTTACATTACGCATAAAAAATAATTTATTTAAAATTAATAATAAAAAAATTTTGCCATGTTATCGTAATTCAATATTGATTTTGATTTTGGGGCTATCATAAATAAAAACTAAAAAAAAATTTAATTGTTTTGATAAAAGTGGAATTATTTAAATTTGGAAAGGATATGGTTAATAAATATAACCATAATTAATTATATATCCTGATATATTATTTTTAAATAAAAAATTTGAGAATTCAATTATTTCAATAAAAAACAAAGATTGATATATTTAATAAGAAAATGATGATTAGATATTTTTTAGTGCTACTATCTTATTTTATTGCATAAAAAATTTTATTGATATATATTTTTTATTTTTTTAATTACATATTTAAAAAATGAGTAAAATAAAAATAAGGGAGGGAAATGTAATATAAGGGGTATTGAAGTCTTTTTAGAAATAAAGTTTCATATTTATTTTTTATTGTCACTTGTGTGGATGCTAATATCATTGAAAACTATAATAATAATAATGAGCAAAAGATATTGTAGTCTTTACAATGTAAAATAATCAATAGGGGGTGTATTTGCTACGTTTTGGACGTGTTTGGGTCATTTCGTGAATTTCTAAAATCCCGAGGAGAAAGGAATAAGCCCACAACCGAAGGCCTCAAAATTTGTTTGAGTTAGCCCAAGATATTCCCGCGCAAAACTGACGTGTCAATACCCAAATTCCCGCTTTTTAAAATTTGCAACGCCAAAAACTTGAAAGAATTCAAGAGACGCAGCTCTGCTTCCGCTGAGCTGCCACCATGACCACCGCCACAGCGCCACCACTCAGCGACGCTGACATCATCCGCCTAGCTCAAAATGATCACCAAACCACCTCTTCAGTCCATCCATATCTCCTCTCTTCAGAATCCCACGAAGCGCTCATTTCCTTTCTTCACTCTCGCTCCTGTTCTCATTCCCCTTCTCTCGCAGTTTCAGAGTATACCCTTTCTCTTCTTCAATTAATCTGTCTTGCTCCTCAAACTCCTTCTCTCTCTTCTCTGCTATCTTCTCTTCTCGTCAATTACGTTGATCTCTTCACCTCGCTTAAAATCCCACGTGATACAAATTCTGTTAAAACCATTCATTTCTTTAGCACCTTATTAAATCACGTGCCAATTAAAGATCTCAAATCAGTTGTGAACTTGATTGTATTGGATATTTTACATATTGTGAATTTGGATGATGCCCAGTTGCTTGATCTTTTGCCCAAGTGTTTTGATTTGATAAGAGGGAGGGAGAGAAGCGGAGATTATGTTAATTCTGCATTTGATCGTATTCTTGATTGCAAATGGTCTAAGGGATTGTTGGTTAAGATGGTTTCGCTGGTAAAAGATTTCGCGTTCATTGAAAGGGGGAGGTGCAGGGAGTTTTTGGAGAAGGTGTTTGATGAAATGAAGATCGTGGACTTGCAAGATTTGCCTTCACTTGTGTACCAGTTGCTTGTTTTGGCGTCGAAAGGGTTTAATAAGAGGGAAATCATTGAAGGGATTGTGGGGTTTTTTGGGTCTAAAATTGGGTCTAAGGTAACCTCAATTGTTAGGCAAGTTGAAGGCACTGTGTTGCTTCATTTTAATTTCGCAGTGAAGCAGGACCCGTCATTGGGACAAGAGGTCATCGGGCTTGTGAAGTCGGATGTTCAAGCTTTTAATCATTTCACAGTTTCTGTTATGTTGTCAATTGCAAGGGTCAGGAGGTTCAGTGAGAGTTCGATGAGGATTTTGAAAACAGCAGTGGTGGCTGCTTATCAGGATTCCAAGTTTTCCAAGTATCAAATGCTTATATATTTTTATAGAAAAAAATTAACGTGGAGTTGATCTGTTTTTTCTTTATTTAATTTGTTTTTTTTTTTATTATGCTGCTATTTCAGAGATTGCAAGTGGCTGCCTGATAATCTGAAGGAAGAATATCTGCAGAGGGTTAAAGTAGTGGAAAAGGCCGTTTTAAGAGCTGTAATATCTTTTTGCCTAACATCCATTATGTGGGCAGAATAAGACGTTTTAGGTTTTAAATAAATTCTCTGCTATTGATCAGCAGGTTAATGAGAGCAGTTATGGAAGGGAACATATTGTGCCCAGCGTTGTTCAGCTTGGTCTTCTATTGCTGGAGTCATTGGAAGAAGGAAACCTTAAAGAATACTGCAGTTCAAATGGTCTATTGGGCATTGAGGAGCTTGGTATTCAGATTCTTAAAACGCTGTTTGAAGTCTATGATATGGCTAGGAATGAGGTTGGTGACACCAAAAATTTAAGCTAACGCAATTACATACGATTGGTTTACATTCTTTCTACAATAGAGTTGTACAGTCCGTATCATCGGTGATGCACTTGTCAGCTTTCCAAGCCACTCTCCTCAACCACCACTTTGTATTTATGATAGTGTGTTGTTTGCAGATTATCGAGCAATGCAAGTTTCGTGTCCTTTCTTTAAAACCAACTCAAAGTATGTTAATCATAAGGTAATTGCATCTTGACCAATTATAATCTTTTTGTTTGATTCTGGTTATCAGTGGCATTAATATTCAACGTGCAGACTGATTGGCATTCTGGTACAAAGTTATCCTTACCAAATGTTGGAACATGTCACCCGTCTGAAGGATTTGTTGGATTATTTCACTTTTATGAATGGCAAGGTTGCCTCGTCTCTTGTTACTGCTCTTCTGCCTCTTATCAAGTTCAGTCATGATCTTCAGGTAATATTCTACTCATTTTCATTTGATAAAAGGAAGACAGTCAATCTTCTTATAGCTTTTATTAAATGATAATATAGTATATCTCTGTAATTTCTTCATGCAAAAAGAGTGGGTTTAATAACCACAATGGAAGAAGACTAAAACTGAGGAATTGAGCAAATATATTTCGGTTTGAATCTATGACCATGAATATGGAAATTTATTTTTGGTTTCTAGGTGTCCATTTCTTATAAAAAAAAAAAAGTCATCAATTAAACTAACTGTTGTAGGTTGTTATCTTGAGATTGAAACATATTCTCTAAGGTTGCGAGATTTGGTTCATATTTAGGCTAGATAGGATTAGGTGAAATAGATAAGGAAATCTTGTTAAAATTACCGTTTTTCGGTTAAGTTGTCTATGCCAGTATTTTTACTTGTTTCATTTAATAATGAAGGATTACACCGTTTTGGTTGTGCGTAAGGCCATGTTTAGGCGAGAAGATACAGTTCGTCTTGCAGCGACATATGCCATAATTGATCTTATACGGGCAGAAAAGCAATCTAAGACAGATGGCTCACTTTCTCTCCAAGACTCATCAAGCCAAGCCAGTTGCAGCCAGCAAGAGATACCCTGCAAAACAGGAGGAGGTCTCTTTCAGGAACTGAATGCTTTATTGCAAAGATGCCTTTATCAGCAGGTTTATCCTCAGTCAAGCATCTCTTTCTGTTGTTATTGAACCATGTTCTCAAACTGGTGCATTGCTGTGTTTAGGCAAAAGTCAGAGAAGTAATGTACTATGGACTTGTGAGGCTTGTTTTGGTGGACCCATCGACTGGAGGGCCAGTTCTTGATTTTCTCTTGCCTCACTTTCTCTGTTATTTCAGGGAGGTAATTATCCATCGCTTTAAGCTATCTTATTTGAAGCTCATAGTTGAATCCCTTTAATTAAATTTGAATCATGTAAAATCAATGAACTTTTCTCTCACAGTGTTACTTTATATGCATCTTGGGTATTTAATTTATGTGTACAGCAAAATTCTGTATTGACAGTAGAGAACAATTTTGCAGGATACGGATGGTCAACTTGAGGTCAGTCAATGTGTTAAAATTGAAAGTGGAAAAGCTTTAATTCAGGAGCCTTTAGATTGTCTTCTATTTTGCATATCTTTAATTCTACTCCTCCAACCGCATGGCGAAATTAATCGTCATTCAGAGACTCCGTGGACTTGTTTTGGTTTCTCTCTTTCACAAGAGACTGAGGTATCTCTAGTGCGTTTAGTTGTGCTTTTATGGTGATAGGTTAGATGGGAAAAAACATGCAGTTTTACTTACATTTTCAGATATGAAAACTGCAGGAAGGAAGAAATTCATCTAGTGAAACACTTTCTTCTGCTTTATTAAAAATCCGGAAGTTGCTTCAAAATGGAAATTTGAAAGGTTTGTAAGGTTTTTCTCTCCTTATTATTTTACATATATTTAAATACTTTGTCATGATTGTTATAAGTATCTTTAGCTTAGTTTTCAATCTTAGTTAAATTACCTTTTTCTAATTTCTGTTCTCTGTCATGTCAGATCAGACATTCTTGGTCAGTCCCAGGAAGAAAACACATGTCTTGGAGAAGATAAAAGAAAATGCTGCTCTTTAATTTTAATAGGAATCATTGAAGTGCTGCTGAATACTATTGCTAATGAGTTGGAAAAGGCCAGCGATGCAGAGAAGTTGGAACTTGAAAAGGAATTTGTTGCATTTGTTGATCTTCATGACTCACTGGCAAAAGGTTCATGTACAAGACATGGTAGTGGCACTAAAAGAGTAAATATACGAGCTACTGCGCCAGATACACCCAATATTCCTGATTCAGGAAACAACAACTTGACCCTTGAGCGAATTTCTTTTCTGGCAACTTCAAGCTTGTTTCAGCTTCTGCAGACAGTGTTAAAACTATACAATATTGAATGCTCTAATAGTGTTACAGCTTCCCAGAAACATAGTCAGACATCCTTGACCAGTACAACAAAATATTGCTCTAAAATTATTTCTTTTGTTTTGGATGCTACCCTCCGACAAATAAAATCTTACCCGTCTGTTGGGAAGGAAGATCCATTGAAGACATTGATCTATGAGGATATTAATATCCTGGGGGTGCCATTGCTGAAACTGATCTTTTTGCTAAAATCTGGACCAAAGTCTATCACAGATCAGAAGAAAAAGGAAACAAAAGGAAGAAAAAGCGTTGAAGAAAGGAAAGAACATCTCCATTTAGCCTTTATTTGCTTAAAAGAATTGATCACAATTAGCTTGCGGAGCTCAAGATTAACTGAATTGCTTGAAGATCTATCATCAGTTGCCATAGTTGAGTATGGTTTGGATAGTGAAAGTGCAGAATCCTCCAAAATTGACGATCAACATATAAGAAACAAAGAATTTTTCATTGAGAAACTTCTGAAGCCATTAATATTGGAGTTCCTCGGGCTTTCATTTTTACGAGAAGCTGAGGTAAATCCATTTTTACACCTCATTCCACTTATGCGCCATTATAAGCTAGTTTCTGCAGTTTCACCAGGCAGTATTCATAATTTTTTTCTTTGTTATAAATCTTTCAAGAAGCATTATTCTTTTCTCAGGTTCTTTATGATATGTTATTAATGGTGGGGAATAAATTGCCCTGCAAGTGGAAGAATTCGCATGGAGCTTGGGCTATGGATTTATGCAAAAGCCCTGGTACTAATGTTGCAAAAAGTGTGGTTAAACTGGCCGTCTGTTTAAGCTCACCTCCAAATGACTTACTTGTAGCTCAGGCCATTGCTGAGGAGCTATTGAATGTCACCAAAATGGAAGTAGATGATTCATTGGAAGTGTCAGAAGTATATCCCCTCATAAACCAGTCAACAAGTACTAATATAACATCCTGCTTACTGCAAATTATTGAAACAGTCATAGTTGATATGGATTGGGCAATTAAAGAACTTAAAAGATTCTGTCTAATTGCTCAAAAAAGCATCCATATTCACCGGAATGGAGAGCATCTTCCTGGGTTGAAATTTGAAGAAAATCTTTACTCGAGGGCTGAGGCGGTGGTCAAAGTGTTATCTTCTTTTGCTTTGATGAGCCTTAACTGTAAGCAAGCAGTTTCCAAAAAACTGAGTCTATTTCTTTCACACTTCCTAAATTTATGAATTTCATTTGACTTTATAATTTGCAGATCCTCAAGCAGAGCATTACCTCAGGTTGGCTGCAAAGTTTTATAAGCATTTAGCTCAGATGTCAAAGCTTAAGATTGCTCTCAAAGGCTGCAAGCAGCTATTACCTAGTCTTCAATTCCAGAAGCTCGTGGAATTAACGTGCAAGCAGCTCACTGTTCCTCTATATAACTTTGTCGCAGAGATGCAAAGGGTATGCTCTTGGGTCAGTGTTAATGACCATACCATAAAGAAAAATCACAATAATCTTGTAGTTTTCCAAAGGTTCTTATTCACAAGTTTCATGCACTTGCAGGTTCAACTAGAAAATGATAAGAGCAAGGGTGTTATCAACAAGATTAAAAGGGAGAATAAATGCATCCCCGACTTGATCTTCCAGATAGAAGACTATGAAAAATATCTCATTCAACTCAGCAAGAGGAGCAAAGTCAATCTGTTGAGGCATGCCAAGCGTAGCACTGCCAGGGATTTCAGAATATTGGATCCCATCAGGGAAGAAGATGCTCCAAACCATGAACATGAATCCAACCATAACGATTCTGCAGCTGCTGAAGATGAATCAGGTGAGGACTCCAAAGACAACAAATTGAATGGTTCAGAAAATGTGTTATCTCCTCCTGCTGTCGAAGATTCTGAATCTGATGGCCAGTACGTGGGTGCTTCTCCAGCTGCCAAAAGATCAAAGAGAGGCAGAGTGGTGCAGGACTCTGATGAGGAAGTGTAATTGCAAGTCAGAACAAGTATAGTTAAATGCCATCTCTTACACAGGTAACCCTGAGATATTACAAAGAATGGCGCTTTGAATTTTCATTTTGTGCAATACAGACCTATATGACATACAGTGAACATCCTGACTGAATCATTATAATCTTTCATGATAATAACTCTGAATATTATTCCAGGGTTGTTGTGAAATGATGTGCAGTGCACAAGAGATTACTGTTTCAGGAATTCAGGATCCTGTCAAACTGAGAATGATTTGTCTTATTTATTTTTTCCATATTGTAGAAAAATAAGCAATTCAGTTTGCTTTTTCCATGTGCCTTACCTGAGAAAAGAATCCAATTTAATATTTTAAATTTTGTTTCTGGGCAACTTCAAGATATATGCTTGAAAAGAAGGCAAGTAATTGATGCTTCCACCAAAGTTTGTTGTGACCAAACAAACCACTGAACCAGTAGTTGAGGCTTCATCCTATTAATTTTCCTTTTGCTATTTAAATTAAAAAAATAATTTGTAAGATTTTAATTTCTGTGCAGTTTTTTGAGATAGAGGTGTAATCAACTAGTTAAATTAAATAATACTCAACTCCAGTTTGACTCAATAGAAATAAGATTCAGCTGGAATTTATTAAGTTGATAAATTCTCAATTTTAAGTTTTAAATAAAATGGTTAACTTGAATTCTGTTTTAAAAAAAATATATTTATAATTTATATATTATAATTATCTTATAATTAAAAGGAATATCAATTCGAGGTTATCTCAAAAATTAACATGAGCCCGAACAAAGGCTGAGACTGACTTGTCTACACCTCTATTTTGAGCTATTAGACCAGCTTCTTGTACTATTACTGTAAGTTAATGAGTCAGGCTCAACCAAGCGGGTTTGGCTGGGAAAGAATCCAAAATCCAGCAGAGATTAGTACTGAGGGAGGAGAAAAACGACATCGTCTTCAATTTGCTTCCTTGTCTCCAGTGAAAAAGTGAAAAACTGAAAAGCTCCATCCACCACAATTAAACACGGTCAACACGCAAGCGACTCAATTCAGCAAAGGAATCGTAAGGACAACGCTTTGAAAAAGAGAAGCTGGGACAGTTGGTGGGTTTTGTGCTTTTTGTGCCAACCTCAATAAAATACAAATCGAAATCGAATCCACTGCTTTCACTTTGACGAAGAAACAAACAAACACCATGAGTGAAGACACGAAGAAAAGCAATGGCGGAGCTCTTGTCGTGAAACCCAACTCCGATGACCGGAAACCCGTCCAGCCGGTGTCGCAGTCTGGTAAAAGAATCATCATTAAGAGCGCCGACATGAAAGACGACATGCAAAAGGAAGCTATTGAAATCGCCATCGCAGTTATTTTTCCTTCTGCTGACATATCCTTTTTATTTTTTGAAATGTAAAGGTTCATTTATTGAGATTTTATACAGTCATATGAGTTTCGTTTCTTTCCGTAGGCATTTGAGAGGAACAATGTAGAGAAAGATGTAGCAGAGCGAATCAAGAAGGAGTTTGATAAGAGACACGGACCCACTTGGCACTGCATCGTTGGTAGCAATTTTGGTAATTCCATTTTGCTTCTGTTAGGGTTTCCTTTTCTTTTTTGTTTTTTAACTATTATTTTCGATTTTCTAAGATTATTTATTTCAACAATCTTTAGGTGGAAAGATGTAATAGATCTAGGATAAATTCCATATGAATGTTGTCTTATAAATATTTCGATTTGGGAAGCAAAAATTGTAACTCCTCTCTGTAGTTGCATGAGTATTAGCTTTCTTCAAGGAATGTAGTGAAATGGTTTTGAAAGAGCTGTATTTTTGTGGAGTTTTTGAGTGCTTGTATAGTGATTTCAGTTCTGGTTGGAAAATTTGCACCCAAATTTTAGTTTAGTACGCATTATTAGTTAAGTTTCAAGTAAAATTTTATGATTTCCTTGGGAATGTTTCATCTCTTTATTGAATGATTTTGTATGTTACTGATGTTCTTATACAATCAAGTTCAGTCTAGTTAAATTTGAATGTCTGCATGATACTGGGCCTGGCCGCCAATTGCCTGCATTAGTTTCATGGCCAGCATTAAAAGGTCTGTACTATCAGTCGGATCTCGGGTCTTATTAGGGAAAGAAAATGGTCTAATCTTGGGAAAACATATCTATGATATGGGAGTTAATTGGAATTCATAATTTGATATTGTTAGGTTACAGTGTTTTGTTCATCAGTTTGCAAGTTTATATGAGACATGAGGTGTGGCTATTGCACATCAAGGAAGTAGTTTAGCCAAGATTTAACATTTTTCGTGAAACTGGATTTTAGGTTTGTTTGATTTGATATTGTGAGGCAGTCTAAACAACTTGACCCATTTTGGCAGAGCATTCTTCTAATTTTACTCTAATAGACTGTTTACTTTAAAAAAACTTTTCTAATTGAGTTTTACTTTAAAAAAATTTTGAGAAAAGTGCAAAGTTTTGTCAATGGAGTCCATAAAAATGTTGAGGGATTATTGGGTGTGTAGAGAAAAAAATGTAACTAAAATGTTAATTGCAGATTGCAATTTATTAGGAAGACATTGTTTCATCACATTTGTTACATGTTCTTAAGTAGATAATTGTGCTGATTATTTTCCTAACTGCCTTTATTTAAATTGTCTCCAGTTTAGGGTTGCCCATGCTTGCTTGAAATCTTATTTCCATAAGAAAAACTAAGTTATAAATATGCACCTGTCATATACTTACAAATTATTAGAAAACAAATCTATTTGTTAAGCTGCCTCCCAGAATCCAGTTTGATCATACTCATCTGACACTGACTTGTACTTTAGCTAACCTATGCATTAAACTTTCTTTTTCTTGTTCGTAAATTTTAATAATTTGAGACACATCATGTAAAAAGATTATTTAATTTGTTAACATTAGTGAAGGTAAGAAAACTTTTCAGAAGCTTTAGGGTTAATGCGATCATAATTTTTGGTGGTCATTTTGAGGAAATGTACAAACTAGTGTTGGTTGGGGATACAAGTGGTAATTTACTGATGCATCCTTAGTTTCAAAGAGTCAGATAATCACCAGAAGATATTCTGTTGTCTAATGTGGTGCCTTGCTTATTCAAGGTCGTGGTATGAGAGTATGAGTGCCCTGCATTTCTGAAGTTGTATCTGCCCCTTTCAACTCCAAATGTACTGCTGCCAGACCATTAGGATAACCCACTCTTCTGGTCAAAGCTTTGGTTTCTTCTCACTGTTGATTCTATTGTAGCATTTATCTCTAACTTGTTGGATTTAGAAATACATTCCTAATTTTGCTGTTTTTGAAGGATGCATATTTCCCTCACCTACTTTTCTCTATATTACACAAATTGCTTTGCTCTTGCCGCTTCATTATGAAATTAGAGAGGATTATTTCAAGAAGAAGATCAATCACTGCGACTTTAGAGCTTGGACTGATGCTTTTGTGTGTGTGTGTGTTGGTACAGGCTCATATGTCACACATGAAACAAACCACTTTGTTTATTTCTACTTGGATCAGAAGGCAGTTTTGCTATTCAAATCTGGCTGACGAGGACAGCCATGTTGATAAATATGGATGAAAATGGTGCTGGTGATGAGTTTATGTTCATCATTTAAGAGTTGATGTGTGTATGTATTACTCAAGACATGCTGGCTTCTGAAACCTCTGAATGGAGATACTTGTGCTTTACCTGTACATTTGTATCCACTTAAACATGGCTTTAAACTTCATATGGATGTGAATTGCGTTCTGTTTTGCCTGAAACTCTAAATGGTAAATGGAGATTCTTGTGCTTAACTAATTTTGATATGAAGCACAGAAATGAATTTGTGTGTTACCGAGTGAAATGTAAAAAATGGGTAAATTTCAGGTTAGTTATATTGTTTACAGTTTGCTGGGTAACATATCAGCTAATGATACCATTTAAAATTTATCAGAAGCATAACATTATGGCTTAGAATAGTTTTATCTGTGACTATAAGAGATTGGGTAACATTATGGTTTTGCTTTTAAAAGGTTTCACTTGAGGGATTGGGTCTCTATCTATCCAAAGCCTTCGACTCCTATTTGAAGAGGGATTTTTGACGTCCACAGAATCTTCCAATCCAGGAGAGCGGTTGGCATGTTTAATTTCTCGCTTTGATTTTTATCAGCCTCATAGTTTTCCCCTTCAACTGATCAGATATCATTATATATAGTATTTGTAAATACTGGCACCGTCACAGTCACTTCCATAACTTATTATGCTCGCCCATGCCATCTTAAATCCCCAGCCACCAACACCTTCGCCCCACAAATCCTTGATTTATGATGGATACACTTTGTATACAAGTCTTACCATTCATGCATGTTCCCAGGAGCTAAAACTCAGAAGACTGTTTATTTCCTAGTACAAAGTTCATGTTATAATTCTGAGGCACAATGGAGTTCAGAATTGAACGAAAACCGTGCATGTAAAATGTCCAGCAACCAAACATTTTTCCTTACGAGTATTTGTGAACATCAGCACAGAATAAAGACATGTAATATAAGTGGCAGGCCCTGCCTTATTACTTCCAATTTTATACCATCCATATCAAATTGCTTCTGCTTCCTCAAATTCTAAAGCTAAAGTTCTCTTTCTCTTGTCCCCTTTACGCATTAACAAGTCAGATTTTAGTCATTTTACCGTATAACATTATATTATTAACCGTTTGGTTTTCACCCTCTTTCTTGTCACATCTATCTCTTGCCTTTTAACATTAGAATCCAATTCTGTAAAGTGTAGCACTGTTTATTCAGGATCAGAGCAAGTGAATTTGACCTGTTACTGTTCTGCAACAATGGTTATTCATGAGAAAATTTTAACTTCATTAAAAGCCATGCAGAGGAAAGGGGTCCAGGATCTTTCGGAGCTAGAAAACGAATGTCCCGAATAATAAATCCACGCCCTTCAATTGATTTCTGGGTACTGTGATTTGAGAAGCTGGAATTTTAACCTTATAAGAAACGTGGCCCTACAAAGCTGAACAGGTTTAATTGTTCATTTGTCCTATTTGAACCCATCAAGCTTTCGAAATTGTATATTATTCATGAAAACAGCTCAGTCGCTGACACTCTTTCTATTTCCTGCGAACAGACCAACAATGGCCCTGGAAAATGCAGTCACCCATGCAATATATAATTCATTTTGAGTTATATTCAAACTGAATTAATTGATCTCGACTCAGTGTTTGGCTTGAAACAAACTGAACTCGAATTGTGATAGTCCTGATTCAAGTTCGAATTGTACCGAGTTTAAAGTGGCCCCTATTCAACCCTATATTCATTTTACTGTTTTCTCTCAGGAAAGAGATAGAAAAATTCTCCATTAAACCACTGTCCCTTAGTGCGTAATCTAGACAATCCATAATAATTCCACTAAAATACGCACGTTGTCATCTGGGAGGCAGACAACAAATGAAGACAACAAATAACACCATTGTTTTTTCCCAAGAAACTGATGACTCTCATGGGCCTCTGGCAAATACCACAATAAAATACCATAAATACCCTTCAACTTGCTCCAGATAAACATAGGCTTAAAGAAGTGAAAAAAATTCCCACAGTTTCAGGAAAATGGGTAGCAAAACCAGTCCAGGGGCTCCCATAAATAGTACGTGGGGCTAGAAAGTTGAAATGCCTTATGGCTTCAGATAAAGAAGCAAGACAACATAGCACATAATAGTCATTACAAAATTAGACAAGGGCAAAACTGGAATATATATTTTCAGAAAAAAAAAACCCTTTTTTCCAGTTCTTGTTGACCATCATCTTTCTTCTTCAGTAAGCAAAGCCACCTCCTCCTCCTCCTCCTCCCCGGTTTCTGTTTCCTTTCCGACGGGAATCAGAAGCTGATGAGGAAGAAGTTGGTTTCATGGCAGCCAATGAACAGTTCTCTTTTTTAATACTATCTTCTTCGTCCTTAAATATTTGCCTGCACCTGCACTCCACGCTACAAAAAGCACTCTCTCCTCTACACAAAACATAAAAATCTGGGTTTACTTATAAATACTCCAAACAAACAAGGATCTTGAAACTTGAAAGACGAAACAAAACACAACCCAAACAGAAAAAAAATAAGAAAGGTGCTCACTTGTACATGTAGATGTCTTTGCTAGGCAAAAGAGACTGTTGGCAGAGAAAGCATCGCTGAAGAAAAGTCGGGACTGGGAAAGGTGACTGGGAAGAAGAAGAAGAAGAAGAAGAAGAAGAAGAAGGGAACTTATTGATAATACTCATAGTAGCTTTGTTGATAACTTGAGGGCTTTTCTGACTGCTGGAACTACCAGATTTCTGGTTCTCCAAGACTATGCTTAATCCCACCATATCTCATTCTCCTTTGTTTCGGAAGCTATAAATCTCTCTCTTTTAATGCTTTGTGAAAATATTCAGAGTTCGAGAGAAAAATAAATAGAGGAAAAAGTGGGAATGGAAGGTACTGACATGGGTCCCTCGCCCACAGCTAGAAGAGAGCAGTAAGAGGGACGACTAGCGGAGCCAGTGATTTGACTTCTTTTACTTTTTAACTGCCACGTGTCCTATTTTTAGTTTCCATATCATTTTCTTTTTTTACTTTTTTCTAATGTTTTTGTTTTTTCTTCTTCTTCTTCTTCTTCTTCCTCCGTCTCGCTGCTTGTACGTTAATCACTTTTCCTTCAATAAAACGACGTCCTAGAATTGAATTGATACAGAAACAACAAACCCAATCGCATTTTCCTGCGAGTAAAACTCACCGTTCACCTTTCATTCTGCATCGAGTTGAGTCCCCTCGCCCGGAACTTCCTGAAGTAAAAAAAAAAAGATAAATAAATAAATAAAGGCAGTCTTGTCATACCAGAAAGCCTTTGTTTTGGTATGCTGCTTTACCTCTTTTCATTCAACTGCTTTTGCTTTCATTATTTTAAAACTCATATCGATAAGATGGTCTGTACAATTCTGGTTGATGTTTAAATCTATTTAAGCCATTAAACTCGTACTAATGCTACTTAACATGGGTTTTATATGCCTTTGATCCCTCTCAGTTTAGTTTATAATTATTAAACCTTGTTATCTTCTCCGTGAAAAGAATAAAACATGCTCCATTATTATATAATTTAGAGCCAAACTTGTACTAAGTTGGGTGTATTATTGAGTGATCGCCCAATGAAATGGTAGAATCTTGTTGGTGCTGCCCTCGCTTTTATAATTATTTATGAGTCGGCCTAGCTACCTACTTTAAATGAAGATAAATACAAATTATTGACAAAAAACTGATATTAATCACAGCGGGATTAATGTTAATTATCCTTAATTATCAAGCCTCCCGTCCTCCGAAGATAATCAGTTTTCTACATGTATACGTCGAGCATTTCCACTCATTCATGCATGCATGCATGCATGCATAGTCTTCAACGTACAATAATATAATATTATTATAATATGTATGAAACGAAAGGGAAGTATTTTTCTTGGTTAGAGATTATTATCTTATGTATAAAAATAATTAAAACAAAACATAATATGTTGCTTTGATTGGAACTGAAATTTGATTAGAGATTTACTTATAATTATATTAATTATTATTTTAAATTATTATACATAAATTTCATAATGACTTTGATTAGTTGGTAAATTAATCACATGGGTCCATCATCAAAATTAGCTTTCAAATAAAATTTTAACCAGAGAAAAAATGATTCATTTTTGTTGGCATTCAAAAAAATTGACTGATGATGAACCCAAATAAGTACAAAACAAAATTCATCATGACACCGGATAAACATACCTAAAAAAATTTAAAATAAAAAATCAATAAAAATAATAGTAAAAATAAAAAATAAAAAATCACCTATGAAGATATTATTTTTTAAAATTATATTTTTTTATATTATTTAATAATATATATATAAAACATGATTTTACAAGGCATGATGCTGCTATCAAGAAAGGTGAGAAGATCACAACAAGGGTATAATGGTAAAAACGCTCATCCAACTTTCATGGGTCCGGAGTTCGATCGGCCACGTTGTTGGATGGTGAAATAATGAAGAGTAGTTGGTCCGTGTTTAAGGAGAGTGTGGGGTTAAATGGGCCCATGTTTGGGCCCATTTGAGATTGATATGACAAATCGCAAAATAAAGACTTGTTTGGCCACGAGTTTTTTTTATTCCACATAATTCTTCGACTTCCTTTTATTATTCTTCAAAGATGCCATGCAAAAACTTCAATTTTATTTATTTTTTTTGGTTTGAATTTTATGCTCAAAATAAAGAGTAACAAAGTCCTAAAATTTGATGGCGACGTGGCAAACCACTCTGGAAAAATTCTTGCGTTGAAACTAAAAAGGAACATAAGATGGAAATCTGGGAACAAACTTTGAAGTCACGTACATTTTTTAAAAAAACTTAGATATTAAAAAATACATTATAGTTTTAGTTCGATTTTATTCTTAGCAGGAAATTAAAAAAAAAACCCTAATACTTAAAGTGACACATATGTATTATAATTAAAATTATATTTAAATCAAATTGACTTAGTCTTATTTTGTATTTAATTCAAACGAGTTAATTTAAATTAAATAATTTATGTTCAAATCTACATTAAATCGATTCAAATATAATAAATTGTAAACAAAGACATAGATAGATTCTTCTCTTCGAAATATTTTTCAATAATTATTTTTATTTGCGAAAACTTTTTTTTTGTTATGGGATCATTTCAAAAGTAAATTAAAGAAATCAGGATCAGAATATATATATATATATATATATATAATGTTTGTGGAATAAAATCCATGTGAAGATATATTTTTTTTTTGAAATTATATTAGATTTCAGTGTTGTTGATGGATTTTTTTCCTGTTATGTTTTCGAATATAATTAGAAAAAGAAAGTGAAAAACTGTGGCAATGCCTTGTATCGATTCTTACTTCTTTTCAACAAAAATATGACTTTGGATGTTTTCAAAAATTGCATGCGACATTTATATAAAATTCATTATCCATTTGAATAAACCCAAAAAATAAATAAGTGTACCAATCTGACGTGGAATGGACTCATTACTGTGCCTCTTCCTTCAATAAAGAATTCAATGATTTGATGTAATATCTTCCACTTTGTTTTTGTACATTTTGTAGCGTAGCTAAAATATCTTCCGCTAGATATTTTACCAAAATTCAAATTAAAAATTTATATTTAACAATTTAACTCAGTTTAATTTAAATTTAATTCCAATTATATTATATAATTAATAAAATAATAATATTATACTTATGATTAAGTAGAACAATATTAATTTAACACTTAATTATGAATTTAAATTAAAAATTCAAACTAAATTTTAAATTTTAAATTTAAAGATTGAATCAAATTCAAATTGTATTTTCGTTTAATTAAAAAAATTATTCAATAAACTTGAATTAAACTTAAATAACTTTATTAATATTTGAGAAAAACTTAATCTAGAGAGTGTTTAAGTTGGTCTCTTTTTGTGTTCATCCCTATTTCTTCCTATTGCAATGCTAGGGTTGGATAACTAGGTTATAAGCAATTGGAGATTAAATTCAAATTTGAAATCAATTCAATAAAGAGTACAATGATTTAATGTTATATCTTCCACTTTATTATTGTACATTTTGTAGCGTAGCTAAAATATCTTCAGCAAGATATTTTACCAAAATTCAAATTAGACAAAATTTATAGGATTTGATTTAATTTAATTTAAATCATATCAAATAATTAATAAAATGATAATATTATTCTTATTATTAAATAAAATAATGTTATTTTTAATAATAAATTACAAATTATAATTTAAAAATTGAGTTTAACTCAAATTACTTTTTAAGTGTAATTAAAAGTATTATTTGACAAATTTGAATTAAACTTAAGTCATCCCATTATTATTTGAGTTGAGCTTGATCTATAGAGTGTTTAGGTCTGTCTCTTTTTGTATTCATCCCTATATATTCCTATTGCAATGCTAGGGTTGGATATCTAGGTTATGAGCTATTTAAGATTAAATTCGAGTTTGAAATCAAAAAGTTGAATTCGAATAAATTTTAATCAAAATTAAATTATTTTCAAATCTAGTAAATCTCAATTTATCAATCTTAAACTAATTATTTTGAATTTGAATTGATCTTAAATGGTACATTATTGGGATTCGATACTGATTAAATCCAATGCCATCATCTTTCTCTCCCACATTTGTAAATCTATTGGGCTTAGAAAAGCCCAGGCTGCTCTCTTTTACTGGGCTTTTGTACGGCCATCTACTGGTTTCTCAAACAAGGTAAACTCAACTCCTTTCGATATACTCATTTATTATTATTATTTTCAAAATCTGCCTATATTTCAATCCAACGGTAAGCAAGCCATTCTCCACTTATATGAGCAGATTCTAAGACGAAGAGTGGGCTTAGCGTAAATGGGCGTGAGGAGGAGCCCAGAGGGAATAGAATTGGTTGTAGGAGATAGAAACCAAAGACAAACTCAAAGACGAAAGTAACCGAGTATCGGCGCTATGAAGAGATCGATTCGACTTAATTGATGATCGAGCCAGTCAATTGAAAGCCAATAAGGTTACAATTTAAATTATATTTAAAATAATTTTAGCTTCTTAACAATTAAATATAAAATTTGAATCAAATTACATCTATTTTAAATTTCAAAAGTTGAAAAATTTTATGAAATATCATTGTGGGATTCGGCAAATATATTCGTTTAAAGAGATTTAACGTAAATAATCTTATTTATTTTACTTATAAAACAAATTATCTTGTTGTCAACTTTTTCGTTAATGATATTATATACCAATTCAAATTTTGGTTCATACTAGGTATTATCAATTCGAGTCGAGCTTGCACAGGATCTACTTCTACTAAGGCTCGGTTGGCTTCTAAAGTAAGCAAGCATAAATTTAAAGGCTGGTTGTCCTATACAATGGCACAGCCCACCATCAACTTGATAATATAAACTTTTTACGTCTTTTCAGATTGCTCAATAGACAAAAGGCACATTGTCCACTTCCGTATTATACTAATAAATTAACCTTTTGCATGCATCCACAAAAACCTACAATGTAGAACAAGCAGCTGTTTCCTAATATACTACTAATATGGACTTTCTGATTAACCCACTAGCACTGATGATCATCATCCCAGAAAGTCTGATGCTGCTTTAAAAATGAACCGTGAAGTTTGATTTAAAAATCACTCGATTTTAAAGGTTGGCAGGCAGTCAGTTGAAGATAAGGTATCTGTGATCTATCTCGCAGAACCTATCGACCTCCATTCTTTTGTGAGGAGGAAATTAATTAAGCAGTGAGAGATTCCAAGTGGGCTTACCTATGTGTTTGTTCGTATGGTGCAATAATTGATGTTCTGCATGAACAATGCGCTTCTTGGAAGTTTTCAGCCATTGTACTGTTTCCTGCAAAGGCTACTGAAACGATTGGCTCTGATTGAAAAAGGCTAATTAACAGGAAAAGTTGAAAAAATGAATGTTAGTCAATCTATAGGGACAATTATTCTTTTTAATTCCTTGTTCATAGGCGAAGAATGATGGGCATGAGTTCCATTGTTGAGGAAGATAACTGTATTTCTTCACAAACTATTCAACCCCAGTCATTACCAGTTCCATAACAGAGAACAAACTATTGAAATCGAAACCCTAGCCTGTCATGGCATTATTTTTAAAGTCGACCCAATGACACAGAGAGATTGAGATTCTTGTTTTTTGACCTAATTCCCATATCGGGTGGCAAGGGAATAAGCTTTTAATTTGGAATTAAACCCTAATTTTAGCAAATTTAGTGTAAATTAAAATAGGAAAAAACTTGGATTGCAAAGAGTTTAAATTTCAAAATTTTAAAGCATTTGAATTAAACCCTTTTGCTTGCTAGCTGCATGAGTTCAGTTTAAAGTTTAAAAGTCACTTTCATGATCCATGCACACTACGTCATGAGTATGCAATAATAAAATTTGGATTTAGAATCAGCTGGTCCATTTTGTTACCAGAAGGGAAACACCATCACGTTATCACTGCGATTTGATAAATGATGCTTTGAATCCTTGGCTGCACTCAAGCTAGTTTTGATTGGCAACTTCTGAATGTGAGCTTGCTTTTGGTTGTTTCGACAATAAATGGTTATCCACAATCCTGTTCATATGGATCTGCTGCGTAATCTTATCATCTTTTGTAGCTGAATATAAACATTAAACTTTTCGTGGAAAATTTTACTAAAGATGAGATAACCATGCTTAAGAAAAAAGAAAATGAAGAAGGATAGGTGCAAAGATGGTTCTTCCACGAAGTCGCTCCATTTTGTTCCGGAGTGCAAATCGGCATGGTATACCATTCATGTTCATTACAAAACTTAAAAAAACTTTGAAGACATAAATTTTCCTCCATTATATGTTCCCAAACACTTAAATATCGTATAAGATTTGCCATGACCATCTTATGTGTTTTTTCTTATTTATTGACAGATTATTCAGTGCCTGCAACAGATATCGCTTGGGTTTGGTGGGTTCGTAGAACTGATGTGTTTATTCGGTTATATAATTAATTGAAGGCAGAAAAAAAGATTGCGTGAAACTTTGGCTAAGAGATATCATGGGTGGAGGGTTGGATTCCATCTAAATTGATTCATATTAAATCTTATGATTCAACTCAAATAAATTAATTTCGAGATAAAATTTTAGTTTGATAATTCAATTTGTTTGTATTATTTATTTTTTTAATAATATTATTTACTCAATTAATAGTCTTATAATGATATTATGTATTAATTATAATAAACTCAAATTGAACATTAATGTTTTTCAAATAAAAGGGGTGATTTAGTCCAATCAATGGTTAGACTGATTATCTTTTAAAAAAAATTTGTATAATTAATTATTAAATATATAATTTGATTTTTTTTAACATAAAAATAAACTTACCTAAGTGATATAAATGCTTAAAATTGATAGGTTAAATTTTGGATTCAAGTCTCAATAATGATTTTAAAAAATGAATTTTTTTTTTTATTGATCCAATTAAACTAGAGCTTTTAACCATTTGAATCACCTGATTTAATCTAGTCTAATTCCCCAAATGATTTTCAATGAGTCAAAATTGTTTTTTCTAACAGATTATGGTCCAACTAATCGGATTAACCAGTTTGATCCAAATTTTGAAATCATGTTGGACGTAATGACTTTAATCTGAGCTTGGCTAGCCCAGATTCGTTAAGGTTCAGCTTACATCGATTCCACTGATACATATGCGACCCTAACTGAATACATGTGCTCTGCACATGTAGGAAGTTGTGAACACATGCAAATGCACTCATCATGCATGTTTATCGAAACATGTGAAAAATGTTTATGTTAGGTTACGATATCATCAATCGTTACACGCTAAGGCTTACTTCTAAGAAGATATCTAAAACAAGTAGATTCAACCATTTCTAACGAGAACCAGTAGATCGATTAAGCTCTACAAGGAAAGAGTTTTCAATCTTACAGATGAGCCCGAGTCACTACAATTACATTCTTCTACAACAATAGTTACTGTGACGTATTGGAAAAAGAAAACTGTTTTCACAATCCAACGTAAGGTAATGACAGGGAGACTTATTTGAATTTTGTCCTGTTAATGCAAGGCCGGCCACCGTATCTTTTGGTATGCGTGACCTTCTCCAAGCCATGTCTCTATTTCACTTTCCAAAATCATCTTCTTTAAGGAAACCAACAAGGCCTTCTTCGCATTTGACTGTTGGGTCTGCATGTGCGGAAGTGTTACTTTTGCCTACTAAGTCTGCGGCCTTGATCGACTCTTTTTCCCAGTCTGTGTTGAACACCACAGTTAAAATTGACATTAGGCATGCAATTTGAGCCCCAAGAAGGCCATAACAGAGACCCACAAAGCCTAATTTCCAAACAAACGCCAATACTATCGCCAATGGTGCACCAACCAAGTAAAATGAGTAAAAGTTTATCGTTGCGCCAATTCCGGGCCTAGCACTTCCTCTAAGAATCCCGCAACTTGTGGTTTGTGGGCAATTTGCTAGCTCACATAAGCCAATAATGGGCAGTACTGTCTTAGTTAGCTCAAGAACTTCGTTATCGTTAGTGAAAATTTTCCCCCATGCTTCTCTCCCAAGAGTTGTCCCCAATAACCCGAACACTGACACAAATAAGGCTAATCCTACGGCTACCACTGTGGCGAGACGCGCCTTCTCTGGCCTTCCTGCTCCAAGTTCGTTCCCTACTCGGCTCGACACAGAAGCACTAAGAGCCATGGGCAATGTGTACAATAGAGATGTTGTTTGTATCACTAAAGCTGATGTCGCAAGAGCAACGCGAGGATTGATTAAATACCCGGCTAAAATCGTCATCAATTCATACCACCACCACTCTAAACAAACTGCTATACAACTCGGTACGGCGAGTTGAAGAAGAACTCTCCATTCATCACCTAATGAAGAAGCACTTGTTAAAGAAAGTGGCAACGACTGGTCAGTTGTTAATGGTGTGCATAAGGGTGATTCCTCGGGGACCCGAGTGTAGTACATGTAACAAACAAGAAAGAAAAGGGTGTTAAAATTGGTGGTGAAGTTAGAAATTGCGATTCCAGGCACACCAAGATCAAGATTGAAGACCAAAAAAATAGTGATAGGGAGGTGCAAAACAATTGAGAGTAAGGTGCACCACATTAGTGGCCATGTTGTCCCTTTACTACGCAAATAAATACGTAAAGGATGGAGAAAGCTATTGGCGATAAGGTCTGGGATGGCATAGCGACAGTAAATGCTAGCAACCCTTGTTATATCAGGGTCCTGATGGAGGATAAGCATGAGAGGTTCAAGGTTAAGCCATAAAAATCCGATAGCCACTGAAGCAAAAAGTAGCATAAAAACTGTTCTCTTTAGAGTGAGAGAAACTAAAGTCAGATTTTTAGAACCAAAACCTTGACCACAAAGGGGCTCCATTCCCATGGCCAAGCCTGATAAAACCGAATAGCCGGTGATGTTTGTGAAGCCGATGGCTAAAGCCCCGCCAGCGAGTTCAAGGCTTCCTAGTCTTCCCATGCACACAACTAAAATCGTATTTTTGAGATATCCCACCAAGCTCATAGCCGCTATCGGCAAACCTATGTCTGATATTATCTTTACCTCCTCCACTACCTACAATAAATAAATGAACAAACAGAACCAAATTTACTAAGAAGACAAGAAAGATCATCCACAGTTGCTCTATATGAGTCTTTGAGATGAATTGTATACTTACCTCTGGCATTGCCGGATACTTGAGCGATTTCTCTGCTGCAAACATATTCATTTCTTTCTGCTACAAGTGTGTTGAGTGCAGGTGTATGAGGATGAGGCATGTAAATATATTATACAGTATTGTACACAAATATATTGTAAAGCTATGGATGGAAAAGGCGCACAGGAACCTTGTTTTAACCGTGTGATAAATCTAAAACAGAAGTTTGCCTAACCCTACTGTTCCAATCATCTTTGCCATTTTTCCCGAATTTGGTCAAACTTATGCACTTTCTTCTTCTCCACATATCGGCCATTTTGTTACCCCTATTCCTCTCTCCACGTGAGCCTCCACCTTCTTATTTCAATATGTTCATTGTGTTTCTCGTTTCTGTTACCAGTTTTTTATCCAGGTATTAATAATTATGTGGGCAAAAGCCTTTTTTTTTTTTTTTAAGAATTAATGGTATATTAATATTATGTCATTAATATATACTGATTTAGAATGCAAGCAAGAGATTAATTAATATGGACGAAAAATAGGCTTAGAATCGGATCAAGTTAATTGGGCTCAGTTCATTGAGTTAAACTCGAATTGAAACAATTTAAAGCCTTGCTTGCAATCAATGTGAACATTGAAGTTCACAAGGTAATACTTTTTTTTTTTCTTATCCGGTGATTATTCAGTTTCCTTTAAGGTGGATGGAAATTGAGCCGAACTTGGACATTCCCTGGCTTAAGTTCGGTGGAATAAAAATGGGATGTCTTGAGCTTAGTTTGAGTTTGTTAAGTCAAAATTATGAATAGTTTAAATTCAAATTAACATTCAAAGTTTGACTCGAATTCATTATTTGAATTTACAATTTATTGACATAACGATATTGTTTTACTTAATGATAGATAAAACGATATTGTTTTGATAATTATTTGATATGACTTAAATAAAATTGCAAGCTAAGCTTACACAAAATTGATCAATTCGCTCTACTTATAGGTCTGACCGAATTGAACTCTTTCTATTTTGAACTTGCCTTGATTTAAAAAACTATTTGACACTCTTAGCTTGAGTTCGATTCAAGTTTGTTCTTAACAAATTCAAATTAACTTTTAAAACTAAGTTATTTGATTCAAATCTAACCCTACTTTTTTTTTAATATTATTATTTACCTTCTTTGATATTACTATTTATTAATTTGAGCAAACCGGAAGAGAGCTCTAATCAGGCCATCTATTTGAATTTAATTTTATTTGAATTCATCGATAATGATATAAATGTACGAAGATTCTCGAGGGATTTTGATAATACCATTCTCTTTGATTTACTGTTGATATGAGGTGATGTTTTAAATGTCCATTGTCCATGGTGCCATAAACAGTGAAATTTTAGTCGGTATTAGAAGCAAATAAAAGGCTTCTTGATTCTTTGTTTATAAAAATGTGAAGAAATTCACATGGTTTTTGCACGTATGGTTCCAAAACAATAGGCCCTAAAGCTTTCCACGTAGTCAATTGTAGCACGCACCTTGTCTATTAAAGCTACTGCACCGAGCTTCCTTCCCATTTCAGTTTTCTAATTTCTTCTCTAACCTTCAATTTTTTATCCTAATTTCTAATTATTTCAAGCTAAAACTCCTTATTATTATTATTTTTTTCAATATTCTTTTAACCATCTAAGTAATCACCGAAATATAAATTCGTCACAAGTTTGCTTATTAGTAATATTCTCTTTGACGGGTTTGATTTTTATTGGCTCTAATGAATTTGAAATATGCCAAATGGCTTATGCCCACCCATAGTTTGATTGACGCCCTATTCTCACCTTTCTAAGTTTGTAAAATCCAAAGTCTCACCATTTGATTAAATTTTTTCCAATTTTCTTAATATTTTGATAAATTAACTTAAATACCCTTTTAGAAAATAAAAATTTATAATAAAATTATAAAATAATATTTAAATATAAAAATTTTAAAAAATGTTTTAAAATATTTAAATTTAAATAAATTAAAAGCATCCATCACCGCTAATAGAAGTAGGTGGCCAAAAATGGCCACGTTGTTCTTAGTTTTCCCATTTAAAGGAGACAACCAAATTTGTTTTGATAAAGGTGGTCAGATTTAACTATTTCAACTAAAAAACATAGCTAAAAATGGTCGATGAGGTCAAGACTGACCATTTTTTATTGTTTCTGACTGCTTTTTCTAGAGGAGGCCAGATTTGGCCTCCCCTAAACCCGGTGGTTGAAATGATCATCTGGTTCCATTATTGACAACTACCATTACTTGTTTAAATTTTTTAATATTTAAATAATTTTTATATTTATATAAAATTTATTTTATAAAATTTTAATTCTAAAATGATAAAAATGCCCCTTGACTGTTAAAAATTTAGCGTTGATATTTAAATTTAACCGTTAACTTTAATCAATAGGTAAGAATTTGAGTTTTACAAACTTGAAAGGTGAGACTCTGGCATAAAATCAAACTATGGGTGGGAATAAATTCTTTGGCCTTTGAAATATTATAGCTAAACTTATAACTTATTTGTTTATTAATCACATCTCGTATTCAAAATTTAAATATAAGATTTTATAGATATAAATATAAAATTTTAAATTCTTAAGAATTTATTAATATTATACTTAAATTAAGCTATGACTTACAAGAGCTTAATTCGATAATAATTTGAGTCAAACCTAATTCAAAACAAGCTGAGCTTCAAATGAGTCAATTTGTTTATAACCCCAATTTAAGGGAATAGTATATTGGTAATAAGAATGAATTTCAAAATAATAAAAATGTAATAATACTTTTAGTAATATTATATATATTATTATATGCTTTTTTCGGTAATAGTGAGATGTAACGTGTAAAGAGGGTAATAAAAACAAAGTATTTTGTTATTTGAAAACTAAATAGGATAATAAAAACAAAATAAAAAAAAAATCTTTTATTCAATTTAACCAAACACGATAAATATTAAAAATAATGTTCATGCATGTGGATTTAGTTATAACAAATGACTTTAGGAATCAATCTTTATCCGCAATCATCATTACACCCACTTTCAATGATAAGCTTTCAATCACTTGTGATTTTGTTGACTAAGACAGATGGGTTTTCATAGCCTAGGCAAAGCAATCGTACTCCAAGTTTTCAACCAACATAATCCGGAGAGAAACGGTGGCGTATTCGACTGTCACATTTCTACTGCTGGTTTATATATATATATATTGATTTGATGGGATAATTGGTTAATATGCTGCTCTGATGCGCTGTTTGGTCCCAAAGTCTGAGGCAATTGTGTGGAAGACTTTCTTTCTGACTTCTCCCGGCTATGTGTGACTAAGAATTCTCTTTCCTTCGCACGGCCTCCTGCAGCCATTCTTAATTTCTTCATCATGCATGCATGCCCCACTTTCATGCAGCCTGCTTTATGTATTTGCTTGATTGAAAAGCGAGATCCCATTGACCCATCAAAGTATTTGAATATACGTTTTTCATACAACAAAGCATGGAGATTGATTTAGTGGTGTATGATCTTGTTTCCAAGGTGTAAGTCTCGCTCCAAATGGAGAGTTTCCATCTTCTGACTAGCCTTTAAAGTACTTTTTTAATCTACGTAAAACAATCCAATAATCTTAACCTCGTATATCAAGTTATTCATATAATATCTCTCCCGTTTGGCCATTTGAAAAAACAACAAATTATTAATAATATTTTCACGTCAATCAATTATTTTTAAAAATTAAGTTATGTTGACTCTCTCTTATTTCAAATAGGCTAAAAACTAAAACCGTTTTTTTTATGAGTTAAAACAAACAAAATTAATGATTTTAACTTAATAATAGATGTACGTAAAATAAACTTTCGAAAATCGATTTATTCAAAGGTATTATTCGACATTTTTAGTATGTCAACCTCTATGCACTTTGATGAAATCTTGAATTGGGTACCTCCATGCATTTGACCAACTGGAGTCAAAACATGCATTCTCCTGAGTTCTATTGTAGAAGTTGGCCTTTTTGGGGGTTTAAATTAAAGCTAGAATTTTGCAAGATATTACTAGGCACATGTAGGAAACTTCTGATGTCTATCCGAATCTTGTCTCTCATTTGTACTGAAACATCGCAGGCTTTTTTATTTTAAAGAAATGGACTCCATTTTGGGCTGCAATTTCAGTCCGCAAGGAGTTAAAAAGAAGGCCCATAACATCTTGGATCTAAGCCTAATTTGAGAAAGCCCAACTTGTTATATAATTTAAACATAGGCCCATATTAATCCATTAGATAAAGTTAAATTTAATTCAAATCGAATCTAAATAAAATCCAACTCAAAATTGGCTGAGATCAATGAACTAAAACTTATATTCGGTTAAAATACAATTTTACTTTAAATTTTGATCAAAGCTGACTCGAATTCGAATGTAAAATGTTTTTGAGTCAAGTTGCACGGAATACTTATGATATTCGTAAAATCATACCTTCTTGATTTTATATTGGACAAAACTAATATACTCTCGTAAGTAGAAAATATTGGTTTGTTGTCAAATAACAACCTTATTATATGGATTAGTATAAGTTAATTTATAATAAGTATTAATTTAGATACTAAAAATGATATATAATAATTAAATAATTTTAAAATAATAATAAAATGACATCAAATCATATAGTAAAAATCATTTATTTCTAAATTGGTATTTGTTATAAATACATAAAAGATTGTTCTCAAAATAGATGAAAATATAATTAAGGTCATTTATGAAGTTTGAAGAGGTGTTATGCAGAAAAAAAAAATAATAACATAAATAACTTCGAACTTTTTCAACGAATTGTATCGAGAAATCAAGGGTTTCTATAGTTTAAGGCAAGTCCTGTTAGCTAATTAAACTAGCAATGTCAGCAATATAATTAAGATTTTACTTACATATTAAACTAAATTAATCTAATGCAATAATGAATAAGAGTAGATTTAAATTAAGTTAAATTTGAATTTAGGACAGCTTAAATTTGATTTTACTTGAAGGAATCATGCACGTGTTTGACAAATTCTCTTAAAACAAGTTAAAATTTGATTTAAAAAAATATTGTTTTGATATATTGAAATTGAATTCTTTTAGATCAAGTGCTTAACTAGCCCTGTATATCTTAAACTCTAATTTGAGAATACGAAATCCCTTGGGTTCGAACTTTTTTTCAAACACGAGCCAGCCCTACTGGAATCCACCCCTTACTCAGTCCACCGTTTAAAAGTTAAAACCAAGTGAATAAGGTGGAATCATGATACACGCCATATGCCAGAATGCAACCTTAGGATGACCACAATTGACCCACGTGTATTCATGCCTAATCTTCCCTTTAATTATCCTTTTGATAATCATCGGCATTAAGATCCAAGTTAATTGCTAATACAACGACAATTATATGCAACAAAGCATCATCAGATTCAGCCATCTGCATTATTAAATGACCTCTCCATATTGAAAATGGTAGTAACCTTGTGCGTGAATGATGATCGGTAGAAGGATTTGGCAGAAGCGGCCTTGGAGCCGGAGCCGGAGCCGGAATTGGAGCTCCGGCCAGATATCGCTGTGTCCGTACACCTATCATGAGTCAATTACGACTTCTTCGCCGGGGCGAAAGGCTTCAGTGCTAGGCTTTTTCTCTGGTCATGCTTCACTGTCATTTGGCTCGCCTAATAATCATATTAAGGACGTGAGTTTCGTAATTCTATTACAAGTGATTTGGTCGAACTCTGTTTGTTTGTTGTTACTGTTCAATATAATTTCTTCTTGTTTCCGTTGTTTACTTTGTACTCAATGGTTCTCTGTTGTGTAATCTTATAAGCTGTAAAGATTCACGCAAGAGAGAATTTAACATGTTATGATTTGGCGGAATTGGGCCATTTCGACGGTGAAGTTGAATGATTATGTGGTTCTTCATTGAGTTCTCACGCTTGAACTAACATAAAACAGGCAACTGAAAGTGCTCTGTGAGTGTATTTTTAAACTGTGCTTCAGTTGACAGGCTACCGTTCTATGCTTGGTCAGTTGCCAGTTTTATGGGCTCGCTCGATTACTTGTTATGATGGTTATCTATCATGAATTTTATTATGTGGATTTGGGAGACACGAAGGTCAATTTAAGCAAGCATGTTGATGTGCCTGATGTTTAAGGCAACATATTGTTGTACTTTCATTGAAGCACAATATTTTTATGGAAATGTGTTAAGATTCATTGTGTAATTCCAGTCTCTTTTCTTCTATATTATAGATCAGCATCCCCTATACGGTGAATAGGTGTTGCTACTCAAGTCATGCTTTGGCTGATATTCCGGCAGGTGGAATAGTTGATGTACCATTGGCACAAACAGGTGAGGGTATTGCTGAGTGTGAACTCATCAGATGGTTTGTAAAAGAGGTGAGTGAGACACACTAGTTGTCACATTTATGTATTTCTTGATCTATACATTGCTCTGTATGTCGTTGAACTTGCAAAATGTTGCTTTTTGGTCCAAACTGTGGTTGATTTATCGTCCCCTTCCTAAATCTCAATTGGTTTATTTTTGTGCTAAATTAATGCGTCACAAGTACAGTTTTTTATGTTAGGTGTTGTTTGTGAAGTTTTGTTAGTAATTTTTCTGTATAGATGCCACCGAAATATGTATCCATGAACTTCAAGCATTCCAGAAATTTATGTTATTTTTTTAGTGTTAGAATGTTGCATTAATTTTGGCATGTTTGGTTTTAGATATTATCACTAGCAATTAATGGCTGCTTTATTCTTAAACAAACGAAATCTTGTATTGTTGCACATGTATAAGTACTTGGAAAGGCTACTGTATAATTATTTGTATTTTTGGTATAACTTATATGTCTGCAAGTTTATTCAGTGATGTGTTTAGTAGGTCCATATTAATAAATCCTGATAGAATAACCCTGACAGGGGGAACAAGTTGATGAGTTTCAACCACTTTGTGAAGTTCAGAGTGACAAAGCAACTATTGAAATAACAAGTCGTTACAAAGGAAAAGTTGCTCAAATTCTCCATGTTCCTGGCGACATTGTGAAGGTTTATTTTATTTTATTGACTTTTTTTTCAGGGTGTGGAGTATTAATGTTGCTTTTGGGTAGTGAATATCATGTTATTGGAAATTATATCGTGCCTTACTGATATAGCTCTTATGTATGTGCTTAACGATTCAGATAGTTGGTGTGTGGTATCAGGGTTAATTAAAGAGGGAGCCGATGACCTTTTATTTAGAAATATGTTTACATAGACAAGTATAGAACATGGAATAAGAAAAAAAATCTGTTGCAAGTGCATGGGTTACTAAGAAGATTATCTTGGAACATAAATTTTTTCTTCACTATTCCCTAATGATGGATTTGATTGTTGATTTCCATGAAATATCCAGTAGCAGAAGGTATCATATACATATATTCAGGTGCAGAAAGGACAAAGGAATGGATAGGCATTTTTAACACTTAAAAGGGAGTTGTAAACAAAAGAACACCAATATGCACTTGTAATTTTTGTTGTTATTTTAAATTTTTGTTTCAAGTAATGAACATTGAAACAGAATATGTCTTTCAGTTTACTTTTTTATAGTTTGGAAAGGGTAGAACAGTGATATGCATGTGATGTTTTACTATCATTTTAAATTCCAGTTTCCAGTAATGAACTCTAAATCAGAACATTATTCTTGGACTCCTTTTTACAGTTTCAAAATGTATTCCATAATTGTAAGATTTTATAAACTTAAAATCCAGGTTGGTGAAACTCTACTAAAGATGGCTGTTGAGGAATGTCTTGTTTCAGCACCTAGTTCAGGTGTTTTGGGAAGTGTAAAGCCACCAGGTTCTGAGGAAATTAGCTTATCTGATTCTAAGCAGAATGAAAATGCAATAGGTGGAATTCTATGCGCTCCTGCTGTACGGCACCTTGCAAAGCAATATGGTATAAATTTAAATGATGTCCGTGGAACTGGTAAAGACGGGAGGATATTGAAAGAAGATGTGGTTAAATATTCTGCTCAGAAAGTAATTGTTGAAGCTTCATCTGCCAGTGATAGTTCTGACTCAGAAGAATTTGCATTTGCAGAAGTTTTCTTAGATGATAAGACAATTCCATTGAGGTAATGCTACATATTGACAAGATGAAGTGACCTATTTACTTTCAAAATAGGGGTAGGGGGTCGCATCCATAGGCCTGAGACATCTCAACTACACAATTTTCTTTTGTTTGATAAATCCAAAGTTATTTTTACTATAGATTTATACCTTGTTAAATTTCAATAATTGTAAATTGCATTTCCTTTTAGGTCCACTCTTTTAAATTGAGTACTTGGTTGATTACTTTGCAGATTGTTTTCTTAGTATCGTAATCGTAGTTAATTTATTTTATTCTTTCAGGGGATATCAGAGAACAATGGTCAAGACAATGTCCATGGCTGCTAGAGTCCCACATTTTCATTATGTAGAAGAGATCAATTGTGATGCACTTGTGGATCTCAAAACATCTTTTCAAAATAATAATTCTGATCCAAATGTTAAGTACACCTTCCTTCCTTTACTGCTAAAGTCACTTTCAATGGCTCTGAGCAAATATCCCTTCATGAATAGTTGTTTCAATGAGGAGTCACTTGAGGTCATCCTTAAAGGTTGGTAATTACTTCTGCTAAGTTTTATTTATTGTAAGTATTCCTATATATTCCCATAAACAAAATAAATTTCAGGTTAATAAAACTCAATGCCATTTAGAAACTCATCTTGACTTCTCATAAAAACCATTAAAGGTCAACTAATTCTATGGGTGCACAAAAAAACTTGTCGAAAGATTGCCAGTTTTAGTGTCCAGCTACAGCCTAGATATGTTTTATATATACACATTTTATAGTATCGTCATTGGTTATTGTAGGTTCCCACAATATTGGAGTTGCTATGGCTACTCCCAATGGTCTAGTTGTACCAAACATAAAGAATGTGCAGTCCCTTTCCATTGCAGAGGTTAGTACCGTGTAACTTCTCATCTTTATAATAATTGAACAGCAATATTAATATTCTTGCATTGCTTCTCTGTTTACCGGCAACATTTAACGAATAATGACAATCGCAGAACTTCATTTGCTTATATATCAGTGTTTGACTGTCCTTCGATGTGCACTATCATCTATTTTTCATTGAAAACATACTCTCTGTGGTTAGATAGCAAAGGAGCTGTCACGCTTGCAACAATCATCAAGGGATAACAAGCTTAGTCCTCGAGATATATCTGGTGGAACAATAACTTTAAGCAACATTGGAGCAATTGGTGGAAAGTTTGGATCTCCTATTGTCAACTTGCCTGAAGTTGCAATCATCGCACTTGGGCGAATTCAGAGAGTTCCACACTTTGCAGAAGATGGAATGGTATACCCCACATCAATAATGACGGTAAGTGATGAACAATGGTTCCCTTTAATTCATTGTTGTTTAATACATGCTGACCATAAAGAGGTAAAATAGTAGTTTACTCAGATTATCATGCCATAGACCAAACAAAGCTGATAATAGAGATGAGTAAATCTGGGTGCTCTGCTGAAAAATCGGGAATTGGAACCTTTCATGGTCAATTCCTACCCGTAACTGATTTAATACTTATCCTGAGATTATAGTTTCTGTCTGACGCTGGTGCAATGGGGGTTTGTTTTTCAGGTTAATATTGGTGCAGACCACAGAGTTTTGGATGGAGCAACTGTGGCTAGATTTTGTAATGAGTGGAAACGGTTTGTTGAAAAGCCAGAGTTGCTGATGTTGCATATGAGATGAACGGTTTTCACTTGCATCATGATGATGTGGTGTCTTCAATACTATTCAGCGTCCTCTTGTCTATTTGTACATACAGAATAAAAAGTTCACATCCAAAGACAACCTCAAATTTAATGATCTGCCAATAATATATTTAAGAAGTGCGGTGGACTTGATCTGAGTCATTTGAGTTTGAATTAATTCTTAGCTTGAATGAGTTTGAGTTTGATTAGGTGTAGCTTTAGTTTAAGATTAAGTCGGGGTTACTTGATATTAATCGAGTCGCAAGAAATTTGTCAATAGATTTATTTTATTACCACACTGCATTGACCTTCGGTCACGGGACTATGTTCCACGAAGACTCTTGACAACTCTTACTAAAATATTCATGTCTCATTATATACGGTGTCCATCCCAATATATTGCAGAAACTTTCAGGAAATTTAATTATTTTAAACTGTCCAAGTGTAGAAAATAAAACACTCTTGAATTTTATTTTTAAGTTTTGAGTTTGAACTGTGGAATAAAGAACCGCGCCAATCACCCAACCGTTAACAACCGTAAGTAACCGGTCCCGAAAATCCAACGGCTTCAATTCTCTCATCAGAACGATGATGAACTGCCTTATAGTCACACAGCTGGTGTTACATTACAGTTCCTTCAAACTCTCTTTCAGTTATGGCACTCCAGTTCCATTTTCTTTTACTCATTTCTCTCTTCACTTTCTCCTTCTCAGCCTCTGCTGGTAATTTCAAACTTCTTTTATCCTTCTCTTTTAGTATAAAAGTTTCATACTTTCAGGGATATTTGAAGGTGATAAGGTTCTATTTATTTATTGCAGTGCCTTTATTTGCTTTCAGTTGGTTGGATGACAAGAACAAATTTCTAGCAGGCGATGAAGCAGTCATAAGGATCATAGTACTAGGAAATTTTGACAGCCAAGGAAATGCTTCACTTGAAAAAAGTGCTTTCAAGCCTTCACTCACTGTAAACGAGAAGGTGGGAAATAGCTGTTACATATCTGGGGTTGTGCTAGAGACTAGTGGGGACACTAGCAATTGGAGAATTTTATTCACACCAATCCTGGTTGGTTTGTTTAATTTGTTAGTCCTTGATGAACCTTTCAAAGTATTGGACTCCTCTCTTCATTTCTACGTTGACCCAGGTATTTGTATTATTTTGGAAATTGATTTTTTAGGAATCCTAGTACAGGGAATTTCTCCTTTATATCATCTACGTTAATGGGATTTGCTTTATGTCATTTTCTGGTTGAAGGGAAAATGCATCCATCTGTCTGTGTTGTTTCATGGATGGGTGGTGTGAATGAGTTTGATGCTGGGACAAAAGCCACCCTTTTGATTCTTCCAAAAGATGCATTTGGAAATAATATTTCTTTAACAAGCAAAGAACCAAGTTCTTCTAATTTCATAGTGTCTGTATGTCATGCAAATGGTTCCTTTATCAACATGCCAAACGTTACTAACATGGGTTGGAATGAAGCTGGTTATATCGTCTTAGAGTTTATTGCTAGTATAGCCGGGGACCTTTCATTGCGCGTTGAAGGGGGAAACCAGACATTGAATGGCTCTCCGCTACCATTCAAGGTTAATCCAGGTGATTTCCAGTCCCTATTAATATTAGCTCATTTAATACGTTGATAGGCTCTGATCTTCTATCTGTGGTTGAATATCATTTGTGTAACTAACTATTGAATTAACTTCTGTCAGGACCTCTAAACATTTCCAATTGTGAGGCCAAATTGAAATATGAAGTGCCTGCCTGGCAGATTTTTTCCAAGATGGAAGTATTTATACACCAGCACGATCAATATGGGAACCTTGTTCCGGGATTGTATGCATTTGATGCTGACATTGTTGAGAAAGAGACAAATTTGTCTATACCAGTTGTAGATTTTCACTTTGAAGAAGTGATTCCAGGAATTCAGTTGCTTACTTTTACCATGCAGGAATCAGGGAACTTCTTGCTCACAATATCTGATATGAAACATAGTATAAGCATCTCCAACATGCCTTTTGTCTATTCTGTCTTTGTAGGTGCGTCTGAAGTGTAGTATAATGACTCAGGAATTACTCTGTGATTATGGTCTTTTTCTTCCCAATTTGTTTCTAACTTAGATTCTCTAAACAACTCATGGTTTATGGTTGACATTTTGATTATGCTCCCATAACTTGTAATTCTGTAGGCTGCCCTTGAGTAATTAGCTAAGTTTAGAAGGTTGGAGTGTGACAAGATCTGATTCCATTGTCAAATACAGTTAATTTATAAATATTTACTAATAATTTTTCCATTTCATTTCTTATTTGAATAGGATATTGTGATGGATTAAGCAGTGTTGTCAACGGCTCTGGTTTAAATGGTTCAGTTGCAGGGGAAATTGCAGTCTTCTCAGTTTATTTGAATGACAATTTTCAATTCCCATCCCCAGTTGAAATAGAAATGCTTCAACTGCAAATTATAAGGGAAAATGACTCTTATCAAATATGGCCAAGTATATTACCCACACAGATTGTAAATGGTAAGCACAATGTCATAGTTTCCTTTGTGCTAATATCTGTAGTCATTATTTACAAAGAAGCAACTATCTCTTAAATAGGGAGTGGATCTACTGAAGAGCTGAGTAATGGTTCTACTGATCAGTTAGAAATTGCTCTGGCACCATCTATTGATCAGAGTAACACGGTAAGAAGTGGATTTAGACTTTACTTTAAACAGTCCTACTCAAGAATCTTAATGATACTTCTTTTTCTGAATCCAGTCTTCAGAGAACTCAAAAGTTCTGGCCAGTGCTTTTGATGTTACTTATATTCCTGAAAAGAGTGGTATTTATAAAATTCTGGTACTCTGCGGAAATATTGTTCTGAATGGTGGTTATCCATTCAAAATGGAAGTCAAAGCAGGTGTATTAATTTACTTGACATGATCCATTTTGGATTAGTTTCTGTTGTAGAATAACCAAAGTTCTGTGACTGAATAATCACTTTGCCACAGGAAATGTGAATATGTCACTCTCAGGAGTCGTGAAGTTTAGTCCTAAGGTGCAAATGCTGATTACACATGAGGTAGTGGTCCAGCTACTGGATTCATTGTCCAATCCTGTCTTGTCACAACAGTCAAGGCTGAAACTAGAGATTGCTTCAATAAACAATTCTGGGTTTTCAAGTTGGATTTTCGTGGATAACAATGATGGTTCATACAGTGTTAGATATTTGGCTATGAATGTGGGCACCTATGAGATGTGTGTTTCATTTGATGGCACAGGTTTCTTACCTTTCCAGGTTCATGTGTACAGCAGTAAGTTTGCGTTGCTGTTTTAACAATCCTAGTACACTATTTTGATTGTTTCTCTGGCTATAATGAGGTACATGTGAATTTATGTTTCTTATAAAGCTTGGTTGTCAGAAAAGAGGTTCGCAATGTAATATTTGAGGAAAAGTTTTTTGTCTATTTATCTATTAAGATTATGTTTTGAATGTCTTTAGGTCAATATTTTCCTAAAGCCTATGATGATATAGTGTATGTTTGGGAGGATGAATCAATTGCTTTTGATGTTTTGGCTAATGACTACTATGCTGGGGATCAGGCAAGCCTTGTTGAATTCTCCAATGTAAGTAGGG
This sequence comes from Anacardium occidentale, assembly GCA_026122585.1. Taxonomy (NCBI): domain Eukaryota; kingdom Viridiplantae; phylum Streptophyta; class Magnoliopsida; order Sapindales; family Anacardiaceae; genus Anacardium; species Anacardium occidentale. Next base: position 208,055 of record JAJEJH010000337.1, on the reverse strand, counting down.
AGTCAAATTCATGAATTCCTGACTCAGAACTCTATAAAAAAAACAACACAATTTAGATTGCACTCACCACAAAGTGTTTCTGCAGAAGAATTTGCGTGTAAATCTGAACTACTACCATATGTTATATTTTTGTCAGCCTGCTTTTGGTTCACTTCTACAGTTTGGGAGGATCTTTAGATATACCCCTTACAAAGATTATATTGGGAATGATTCTTTTTCATACACAATATCTGATGTCAACGGTAACCTTGCTACTGCTGCTGTCAACATTTCTGTTCTCAGCATCCCACCACAGTTTGTTTCCTTTCCTAGTCAATTGCTAGCAACTGAAGACTTGACGAGTCCGAAGTTCGGGTAACGTACTATTTATAACTAGTATTAGTTGTTTTGTTCAATTGTGTTCAGTTTTGTCCCGAATTCTTACTCTCTTAATTTGCAGTGGTTTCACTGGGTTAGGGATCAGATATTCAGAAATGGAGGAGAATATCTCTGTCACTCTCAGTGCAAAGTCTGGGACTGTATTCTTGTCTTCTTTGCTAATGCAGTTTTGGCAGCCATCAATGTGGAGTGGACTTTCTGTAAGGAATGGCAATGAAAACATGAAGGATTTGATCTTAGAAGGCAGTATAGATGTAATCAATTTTACCCTTCAGTCAATCCAATATCTTGGGTATTAATTTAAACATTCTGCTTGTTTTGCCTCCTTGTGATGGTTTTTCTCTTTAGATCTTTCTGGTTCACTCCCATCTGAACTTTATAACTTCCATGTCGTTCTCTACTATCACTGACTTTGATTTTTCATTTCCTTTTATATCAGAAATGAAAACTTTTATGGGGAGGATACCATTCAAATATCCACCAGAAACAGGAACGGGAAAAATGATATGGATATTCCAATTTATGTGGAGCCCGTTAATGATCCTCCATTCATTCAAGTCCCTGAATACATTGTCTTAAATGCTACTGGAGATGAGTCACTGATATTCAACAGAGAAAAAGACAAGTTCAATTTCAGCATTGGGGATCCAGATATTCATAAGTATCCAGGTATGATCTATAAGCTTTTGTTAATCATTGGGCCGGTAGGTTATGAAGCACTGAGTTTAACATCTATAACAAAGATCAAACTTCTATTGAATATTTTTACCTCAAATCATAAGAGTGTAATCTGTTTAGTGAATGGTATCTCAGGCGGTCCATCTCGCTTCGTGGTCGCGTTTTCCATGGAAGTCAGTGATGGATTGTTGCTAACCAGTCTACCAGCTGAGCACATCACTGTTACTGAAGTGAAGCTGAAGGACAGTTATCTATGGCAGCCTCTTCAGACCTATGTTACCATCTCAAAACATTTTACGGTCCAAGCCAGTGGAATTAGATTTCAAGCATCAGTAGATGACTGCAACACTGTAATGCAACAACTGTTTTATCATGTGAGTAAGCTTCTTTTGCTTTGAAGTTTCTGACTACATTCTTGGCAAACACATTCACATTAGTTTTTTGAAGTGAATCTGGTTAAAATTGATCTGGTTCTTTGTACAGGGTAGGGAACATAACGTCCTTTTGACACTGAAAGTGAATGACATGGGGCGTTATGGTTGTTACCCAGACTGTGTTGAAAAGTTCTTTGTGCCTCTATATGCAGAGGCTACTGTAAACTTAATCAGAAAAATGCCAATGAGTTCATGGGCAGCTCATAGTAAGTGACAAATCGTCATATCAGTCTGAATGGCCATAGATTTTTGTGATTGCTGCTAAACTCATTACAAGTTACTTTTGAGAACAGCCTTAGGATCAGCCATAATCATTGAATTTATTATGGTGCTTTCTCTTGGAGTTGTACTTCTTTTCTTTACATGCAAATGTGCAATTCTTCTGGTGAATGAGAGAAGACGCAACCATACCAAAAACTCTAAGCTTTCCAGGATTCAGAGTTCCAATACACAAACTGCTGTAAGTGTGCCATAAATTTTTTATGAATCCATTTCCATGTATTCATTGAATTTATTGACTACTTATTAAGCTTATTCATATATTATGCAGTCAAGATCAAAGCTATTGGATGATGACACCACTTACTTCACTGGTTGTTGCTGCTCAAGTTCAGCAATCTGGACTCGCCAGTGGTAACTTTTCAAACCCGAAAAACGAACTGAAAATGCAATGCAATTCAATCAAATAGAAGGAAAAAAATTTCTGCCTTCACAAGTTTGCAGTCTAGCTTAACTAATGTTTCATCTTTTCAAATTTCCAGGTCCAGCAGTGGCAGTGAGGGCAAAGATTTAGTGAAGGACATTGTTCATTCCCATAGAGCTTCTGGTGATCAATTCATAGGCTCTGGCCAGTTGAAGGAAGCCGACTGAAACGGCTTCAACGATGGCCATTGAAACTTCATAATGCGAAACCACTGTAAAATCTTAAACAGTTGTCATTTGATAATTATTTTAAAATGTTCTAAATGCGGCTTTTTTATTCTGTAGCCCTTAAGTGAATTTTATAAATTGTAATGATACCCATAATTATTTCAGTATAATTGTCTGTAGTTTATGAAATCAAAAGACTAAAATGATAGTTTTTGAAATTAGTGTCCTTGGAAAAACTAGACAACGACCAGAAGGACTACTTGATAATTCTCTATCCTTACCAACCCTTTTTAGCTTGAAAAGGTCAGCTGTTGAATTACGATACCATCATCGACGACATTCCTGAATCAATGGCGACTGCATTGTCTGGCGTGCAAAAGCTCCTAGAAGTAGGCACGAAGATCGTGGCCGTTGGCCGTAACTACGCCGCCCACGCCAAAGAACTTGGTAACGCTGTACCCAAGGTAATTCAACTTCAGTGTTTTTAATTTTACTTTATCATTATAATGAAATTGTGAATACTGAAATTTACTTCCCTACTACGCCTTATGTTCATGGTTATCAGGAGCCGGTCTTGTTTCTGAAGCCGACGTCGTCTTATCTAGAAAATGGAGGGACTATCGAGATCCCTCATTCATCGGATTCACTTGATCATGAGGTGGAGCTTGCCGTCGTGATCGGAAATAAAGCTCGAGATGTGCCAGAAATCACAGCCATGGACTATGTTGGAGGTTTTTCTTTTGGTTATTATTAACTATCTTGTTTTTATGTAAATTTTTAGATTTGTCTCTGGAAGAATTATTATTGTCTTCAATTTGCAAACAATCAATCGAAGATTTGCTTCAAATTCTTTGGGAATAGAACTAAATGTAGAAATATTAACTTATCTATACAAACTCACGACGGTAATGCGATTGTTTGTTTGTTTATTTTTTTCACAGTCAAGGTAGGTTGTACGGATAATTTAATAAAAAAAATTTTGTACATATAGTATTGCTTTTTCTTTCAGTACAGTTTACTCATGCTATCTACTAGTTGTGGTTATCGTTCATGATTTTCCAAGTAATAATTTTTGGAGGTTTCAGGCTATGCGTTGGCTCTGGATATGACTTCTAGGGAATTACAATCTGCTGCAAAGGTATGAGTTTCTTTTCTTCTGGCATTTTTTTGGATAGATTTATTTTCCATGTTCCCTGTTATGTGTCGATGAACTGTCAAAATCTGTACAAATCCATTTGTTTATGTGGTTGGATTTATTTACCATGCTGTTAAATGTAGAACTCAAGGATTAATTTTACTACAATCCATTATTCTACTTGTAATCAGAAGCTTAACAACTTTGCTCTGTATGCTTTGGTTATGCTACAATCAAGTGCTTGTTAGCATATATGAAATATATTATTATTGTTGTTTACTTTGCCCTATATTTCAGTCTGCAGGTCTTCCATGGACGGTTGCAAAGGGGCAGGACACCTTCACACCAATTAGTGCTGTTGTAAGAAGTTGAGCTGACTGCTTTTAACATGTTTGTGTCTATTGAAATTATATTATGGTCACATTTGTTATAAATCTCAATGGTGTAAATTCTATTTAAAATAATGAGGTGTGCGCTTTATCCTAGTTGATGACCACCTAGAAAAATGAACTTTGCATTAGGTATTGTTTTCAAGGGAAATAATTACACTTTAAATTTGGCACTGTTCTTTGTTTCCTTAAGTTGTAAAAGGAATATGGAATCTTCATCGGATTCTGGTGGGGGCCATACCATCAATGATGCCCCTCATAGGTAGTCATTATGTGGCAATGAGATTGTAGACAACATTTATCATCTATGGATTAATTTTCACTTGAAATTTGTTTAGCTAAACATTATTCGTAGTCATTTGTTTGACTCTCCTTAACTTTTTCTGTAGCTGCCAAAGTCAGCATTGCCCGACCCTGACAACGTTGAACTCTGGTTAAAGGTTGTTTAATGATCACTCTTCCCCGGTTTGTGTTTTCATGTAGTTTATGAATGCTGCAATGATGTTATCTGTTGGTTATTCCCTGAGATCAACTTCAAATGTGTTTCACTGCAGGTAGATGGAGAAGTACGACAGAAGGGCTCCACCAAGGATATGATTTTTAAGATCCCATATCTCATCAGCCACATAAGTTCAATAATGACACTTTTGGAAGGAGATGTCATCTTAACAGGTATTGCAGGATTTTTTCCTAAACTTATTTATTTAAAGCCTACTCCAGTCATAAAAATCATATGTTCACATGATAAGTTTGCATACTACATCCAAAGTTTATATTAACTTTTATCCCTTTCTTTTTCTGTATTGCATTTTTTTCTCTCAATCCTTGTATCTTAACTGTTCCTTCTCATCTTAGATAACATTTGATTGTGACAAGTCTGCCATCCCCATGAGAGCATGTTAACTGTAAGAATCAGATTAAGGTTCTGATTTGTTTTGCCATCAATTTTGTTCTTGTAGGCACTCCACCAGGTGTTGGCCCTGTAAAAGCAGGTCAAAAAATAACAGCCGGAATAACAGGCCTCCTGGATGTTCACTTCGATGTTGCAAAACGCCAAAGGCCAGGAAGTGTTTGAGCTCATGGCTCAATGATGCAACTAAATTTTGTCAGTTGCAGCAAGATACAGCATTTGGAGTGTTGCATCCTTGCAAAAGGGCTGAGGTAAGAATTGTATCCATAGTAGATGAAACATTGTTCTATTTAAGTTGATTGTTTTCAGCAGCTGGAAGCAAACATCAAGAACACAATTGAATTCCATCTAATAATGGAGTCTTGGCGCTTCTAAGAAGGGAAGACATCAATTAAGATGAGAAATTAATGATGTATCTGATAAGACTGATCACTTTTGGACTTGATGTGTGAATTTTTACCAAGGTTTAATAAATACAAGCTCCATATTCAGTTATGGAGGATAATTAAATTAAAATCCGGATTGGACCCTGACCCGGTCAAAGGCTGGGTCCGGGTTTTCCCGGTTCAACTGGGAAGCATAATCAAATAGACTTGTGTCTGATGATATGGGATTCTTTAAAATTGTGACTCGGTGGTGATTTGTTTGCCTGGACTCAAGTTGCAAAACATTTTTCAGAACGGTCTAATTGTGAATCCTAAAACCAATCCTGCCCGAATCCGAAGGGGCACACTTATTTATTACAGGATTTGATCAATTTGGTCTGGGGTTGAAAGCCACACGGTATGTCTCCCACCACTGCTACTTTGTATGCTTCAACTCGCTTGAAACTACTAAACAATTTGATCAAAAGCTTTGAGTCGAAATTCTTATTAATACACACCAGGAGAGTCTATAACAATCATCAAGAGATTTAGGAGGCTTGACAATAATGGCACACTTATTTATTATAGGGTTTTGAAACAAACACCAGTATACTTCATGGCTTATGGTCATACAGCTAGCATTGCACACTGAAGTACAACCTCGACATGGTGTGCCGGAGCACAATTTTACATGCTTACGAAATAATTATTAACAACTCCCATTGCACTGACAAAGAGCAACCCAGATGGAGTTTGTATAACACATCAGAACTTCTGGAAAAACTTGTATATGTGGTCACTGATCTCATCAGCCTTTTCTTCATTGATGAAGTGAGCTACACCTTCCATTACAATCACATCCTCCAACAACGGCACATCCCGCTTGAACCCACCATTGTGTATGTAATCCTTTACTCCTGGCATATGATATGTCAGGTCCAGGTTACCTATTATGAACTTAACAGGTACCTTTATTTGACTCTTGGTCCAAGGAGCTGTAAGTTCCCAGTTCCTGCAGCAATAAAGATTAAGTAAACAAGAATGGCAATGCCATATAATTGAGCAAACCTCCTATCTTATAAGATATGTTTGTGCCATATTGCATTAAGCAAAACAGATAGAGCTGCTCGTACGAATTGGAAGGAGACATACACGTTTATATTACAGTAATAGTTCATGCCTCCAGTAAAGCCTTTCTCATATTTGCTGGTGTAGTATTTAACATCATCCTCTGATAGCCAAGAGGGCAAAACAATTTCAGTGTCTGGGGGATGTCCAAATTCTTTACCTTTAGGTAAAATTAGAGGACCAGGTGTCCTGTATGTATAGAATTCCTTGATAACTCTCTCAGTACCAATCTGGGCAAATTCAGCTTCCATCTCACAAGGCTCCTACAATTCCATAATTCAATCGGTTCATTAGTGAGCTATGTTTTATGTTATCAAAATGCAAAATTGTTTTTTATATTTGATATTCATCAGTGAATGAACTGGTTTAGAGCCTCCAGCCGCAAGGCAAAATGCTTTGGTATGTTATGGAATCAGAGTTCCTATAACCGCCAAATAAGTCTGGAACAAATAAACAATTTGAGCATACAGTCAACAAGATCAACCAAATCTATTGTTAATAAATGTAAGCCTCTAACTTTGTCCTTCATATGCTCAAATTAAAGATGCCATTACCTGTGCAAAATGTTGCGATCAAAGAACCCTATTTCAAACAGAATAAAATTTTGTTACAATAATAAATGTAAGATATGAAATTTGGATTCCACATCGAAATGTATTGTTTTATGATACGGGGCTAAGATGATTTTGGATTCTCGAACATCAGCATCTGATTTTTAAATTGTTCACCAGGTGAGCCAGTGCACTCAGCCAACCGGGCTGTGGAGCATGCTCCCTAACAGCAATAGCTATACAGAGCTTCCTACTTTTCACGTTCACTAAAATCCATGTCCTTTCAGCAAACACATAATGAAACGCTCAAGATCAAAGCTAAAAAGAAGTCAAAGATCAAAACTTTGCAGAACATCAATCATTCATGGATAGCTTAATTAGGAGCAGCACCAAAATCCAAAAAGCAATTAGAGAATTCTAATCAGAAAGAACAATTATAATTTTACAAAACAAAAAGAAGTTTAAATATGAACCTGAAATCTGATGACGTAATAATCGTCACCATAAGCAGCTTTCAAACCATCAAGTGGCTTCACATGGGGGTTCCTGGGATTAAACGCAACACTCAAGTTGACCAAAGCTTTGACTTTATCTGGTCTAAACAAACACAAGAACCAAGCAATAACAGCACCCCAATCATGGCCCACCACGAACACCTTATCCTCTTCAGGGGCGATGACGTCGAGGAGTCCGACGAGGTCCCCCACCACATGGAAACACGTGTAACTCGTGACAGAATCCGGGGCTTCAGTATCACCGAAGCCACGTAGATCCGGAGCAATGGCTCGGTAGCCGAGGGAAGCCAAGGCAATGATCTGGTGGCGCCAGGTGTACCACAGTTCGGGAAACCCGTGAATGAATAGAATGACTGGACCTTCGCCTTTCTCAGCCACGTGCATCTTTAAGCCAGTGACATTCACGGTTCTGTGCTTTATATCTTCCATTTCAGTTCAGTGGAGCGCTGATTCCTTGTCGATATTTCGTTGTTGGGGCACTTGAAAGTTGTGACTAGTGTGGCTTTATAAATAAGGTGGGCGGTAGTTGTGATGGTGAGATTAGACAACGGGAAGGACAGTAGAAAAAAGACAACAGGAAGCCCAGTACGAAAAAAAAAAAAGCCATGAAGATGACGGCAAATGCTCACTGAACTTGATTCTGTCTGTTCTGCTTTCACTTTCCATTTATTAAAGGAGAATAAATGATTGGATTTGAACATGCATATTTATCCTTTAAAACCATGCGATTCACGCGGGCTGATTCCATGATAATTATTCGAATTTTAATTTTAATTCGGATTTAAATTAGTTAAATTTAAATCGAATATAAATCAAGATTTTAAATTGAATTTTTTAAAATCAGTCTAAATTGAATTTAAATTCAATTTAATCGAGTTCAATCAGAATTTAATCCCCCCCTAGATCAGTTTCAATTTTTTTTTTCATATGAAATTTCTTACATTTGATAAAGAGTAACACGTTATGCTTAAAAATATTAATTTTAAAAAAAACCAAAAAATTTATTTCAATCTAAGGTTGGTAAAATGACAGTTTTACGCGTTAAATTTAAAAAATCTAAATTCCAACTGTCAATTAAATTTATTGACAAATTTTGTTAAATTTTTATGAAAGTATGGAAAAGACAAAAATATTTTAAAGTTAAACAATATTTATCTTAAATTTTATTAAATATTTTTTACTTATTTAATTAAAATAATAAAAAAATGTATTAATAAGATAAAAAATTATTTATTTATCTCTATTAAATTTTTAAAAAAAATTATATCTCAAATATATCTCTATCATAATATTTGAATCAATTAAAATATTTTTAAATAAAATATGATTTTTAGAAGTTTAAAAAACTTTTAAAATTTTAAAATATTTTTAATTTAAAATAAATATTTGACCTAAAACAACTTTAAAAAATGTTAATAAATAAAATCAACCTAAAACAAAAATATTCAAATCAAGAAAATAAACATTGATTAGTTGTATTTATCTTATAAAATTCCTAATTATGAATAATATATTAAAATTTTATCATAAGCAGACAAAAATAAATTATCCAATCCAGGTAAAATGCTTGTAGTTTCCTATTAAATTTTCACAGAAAAAACTGAAGGAAGAGTTCCGCCGATTTCTGCTTTTTTATCCGCCGTCCCGCCGCCGTAGCTTTTCGGCAAATTTTGTCTTTTTACAGATTTTTTTTTTTTTTCTCTTCATTGTTAACTTGCTGAGCCCACTTATTACCGGGTACAATCGACATGTGCCAGACGATAATTAAATTAAAAAGGGGCACACATCCTGTGACTTCGACGATAGTGACTGTCGCAGGCTAGGCCCGGTTTGGGCACAAGATCATCACTAGCCCAGTTGAACCAGTCGTTTCGATCCAGATTTTTAACCCATGGTTTGTCTCCCACCACCGCCGCTTGCATGCAGCGCCTTGCTTTAAACAACCGAACAAATTTATTTTTTTTTTGGTAATTAACAACCGAACAAATTGATTAACGTTTTAAGATGAAATTCTTTTCGATGCTTTGAAGAACAGTGAATGCAATCTTCAAGAGATTCAGAAGGCTTGACAATAATGGCACACTTATTATAGGGCTTTGAAACATACACCAAGTACACACCATGGCTTACGATCAAACAACTAGCATTGCGCTCTGAAGAACAGCCTTGACATTGTCATATGATACGGTGTACCAGAGCACAATTATACACGCTTGTGATAAAATTATTAATAACTCCCACTGCACAGACAGATAACATCCCGAAAAAAAAAAAAAACCAGCAGAAACCAAATAACAGATCAGAACTTCTGAAAGAAGTTGAATATGTGGTCACTGATCTCATCAGCTTTTTCTTGATTGATGAAGTGAGCTACACCTTCCATTACAATCACTTCTTCCAATAATGGCACATGCCGGTTTAACTCATCTGTGTGCATGTAATCCTTAAATCCATGCATATAATATGTCAGATCCAGTTTACCCACGATAAACTTAACCGGTACCTTTATTTTACTCCCAGTCCAAGGTGCTGTAAGTTCCCAGTTCCTGCAGCAATAAAGAGAAGTAAACAAGAGTGACAAGGCCACATAATCAAGTAAAAGAAAAATGCAGAAGGACACTTTTATAAGATGTGTTAGAGCAAGGCTGCAATAAGCAAAACAGATATAGCTGCTCATACGAATTGAAAGGAGACGTACACGTTAAAGTTACGGTAGTAGTTCACTGCACCGGTAAAGCCTTTCTCAAATTTGCTGGTGTAGTATTTAATATCATCCTCTGACAGCCAAGAGGGCAAAACAATTTCGGCATCTGGGGGATGTCCGAATCCTTTACCTTTAGGTAAAAAAAGAGGACCGGGTGTCCTGTATGTTAAGAATTCCTTGATAACTCTCTCAGTACCAATCTGGGCAAATTCAGCTTCAATGTCACCCGGCTCCTACAATTCCATAAAGCCATCAGTTCATCAGGCCATAAAGCCAAGTTTCATATCAAATATGACAATATAATCGAAAACCTAAGGGAAATATCTCTACAGAGTTTCCTACTTTCCACGTTCGCAAAAATTCATGTTGTTTCAGAGAAGATCAGACGAAATATTCAAGATCAAAGCCAAAAAGAAATCAAAAATCGAAACTTTGCAGAACATCAATCATTCATTGATAGCTTAATTAGCAGCAGAATCAAAACCCCAAAAGCATTTTGAGAATACTAATCAGAATGAGCAACCACAAAGCAAAAACAAGTTTAAAAATGAACCTGAAATCTGATGATGTAAAAATCATCACCATAAATAGCTTTCCAACCCTCAAGTGGCTTCATCGTGGGGTTCCTGGGAATAAATGGAACACTCAAGTTCAACAAAGCTTTGACTTTATCTGGTCTAAATAAACACAAGTACCAAGCAATAAGAGCACCCCAATCATGGCCCACCACGAACACCTTATCCTCCTCCGGGGCGACGACGTCTAGGAGTCCGATGAGATCCCCCACCGTGTGGAAACACGTGTAACTCGTGACAGAAGGCGGGGCGTCAGTATCACCGAAGCCACGTAGATCTGGAGCAATGGCTCGGTAGCCGAGGGAAGCCAAGGCAATGATCTGATGGCGCCAGGAGTACCACAATTCGGGAAACCCGTGAATGAAGAGAATGACCGGACCGTCGCCTTTCTCTGCCACATGCATATTTAAGCCATTAACATTCACGATTCTGTGCTTTATATCTTCCATTTCAGTTCAGTCGAGTGCTGGTTCTGGGTTGATATTTCGTTGTTGGGGCATTTGAGAGTTGGGGTTCATGTGGCTTTATAAAGAAGATGGACCGCAGTTGTGATGATAAGATTAGGCAATAGAAAGGCCACCAGGAAAAGGCCGGGACGACCACTACTAGAAATTGTTTCGGTCCCGCACATGTTTTCAAGTAGAAAATATGTTTGGATTTAAACACGTGTTGTAACCTCTAAAACAAGTCCGAAAGACATTTTCTCCGAAGATTTGTAAAAGTCAAATATCCATTTATGAGCAGTTTTTTTATAACGAATTTCATTAGCTTCAAAGGTATAAAAGTCATTATATATTAATAAAATATTTCTGTTAAAATAGTATAAAAAAAACTTTTAATGTTTTCTTCTTTAAAAACTACAGCATTCATTTAATTTACCAGCAGAAGACAACGGTCGAAAATACCATTCTTCAAACCTTACTCCTCTCCTCTCACTTCCTTTAGGTTTAAAATGTCGCGTTCCGGGAAAAACTGTTGGCTTATGGCTCTGTTTCGGCTCACCCATCTCGCTACTTTAGACTCAAATTACTGGACTCTCCACTACTACCACAACAGCCACCGGCCCCACTTCTAACTCTTCGACATCCGCCTCCGGCAAAACCAGGTCTTCTAGTCTTTGAACTCCGATTTTCTCTTTTTAACTGTTTCTTCTCTCTTAATCAATTTGCTTGAGCTTGTGGTCTTCTGAAGGTTTGTTTAATTTGTATCAGAGTTTACATTAACACTGTCAGTTTTGGTTGGATGCAGAGGTAATTACAGAGGATAATAGTTACAGTCACGAATATGCTAATTCTCAAATTATGTGTTCAATATACTTTCCTGAATTTTAACCCAGTCAAGGCCCCCGATATTTAGATTGGGACAGAAATACTCTGAATAAAAATATACTCACCGTGGATAACCAAACAAACTTATGACCTGATGTTATAATGCACTCTCTTTCAAGCAAAATTAGAATTCGAATGGTATGGTTAGGTGATGATTTGTTTCTTTGTAACTGTTTGAGACTCTGAATTGCAAAACATCTTTCAAGAATAACGCTAAGCAATCACCTCTTTGAGAGGTAGTAGCTTAACATTATTGTCACGGGGTTAGATTTTGAGTATCGCAAAATCGATATCGTGCGGCACTTGACTTGGATTTCTCTAAATAAGTAAGTCTTTGCTCAACTCAAATATCTATGAAAGATTAGAATACCACGCATAACTGTTAAACAATTCGAATTATCACAATATATCAAATCTCATATAATCACAAGCAACATTGATAATATTCGAAAAATAAGTTTCATAGCCACACTCAAGTTCAATAAATCTCATTCAAAGTATAAATAATAAAATCGAGAAAATCATAAGAAAATGATCTATTTATCTCATTCATATCTCATTTCGAAAAGTACATCGTTGAAGGTGGACAGGGGGGCATTCACCAAGCAATAAACCCAAGTCATCCCGACGGCAAGCAATATTGTCTAACTTGGCCACGTGCCCTCTGGCCAACATGTGCCCAGATGAGACTAGCCACTCTCCCCTAAAGAAGCTTATGAGGCTTTGTCACTGTGGCAATCTCAGACGCTCATCTCGTTTGAGTAATTACGCCCCCCTTCTAGAAAATCAATACATTGAATTTTTACAATTCTCTCATTACAATCATACTTCTCATATTACATTTACACAGTATAGAAAAAATTACAAAACCAAAAACATCTTAAATCAAAATGTCGTTTTTTGCACACAGTTTCCCGTGACTCAGACTAACACTCACAGGCTGGCATTGACTAGACAGATTGGCCTCATGGCCCTAGCTTACTCATGGCACTGTTGAAACTTAGCTTGACACTCATCACTCTTGACCTTGGCTATCACCAACACTCGGATGACGAAACACCGACACTCATTCTGACGCCCCCTTACAATTATTCTTTTTTAGAGGTTAAACTGACATCATGATGTTGTTGCTTTATTGATCCAGTAATTAACCCACGACCTTTTACAGTTTGCTCAAGACAATCATAGTTCAAAACAGTATAATCCAAAAATCAAACTTGCCTAGATTGAATTGGGCACATGATCCTCACTAGCCCAGTTGAACCAAGCAGTTCAATCCAAATTTTAAAACCATGGTTCCTGTCCCACGACTGCTTCTTCTATGCAGCGACTTGCTTTAAACAATTAATCAATTTGATTAACGTTTTAAGTTGAAATTCGTTTCAATGCTTTGCAGAACAGTCCATGCAATCTTCTAGAGATTCAGAAGGCTTGACAATAATGGCATTCTTATTATAGGGTTTTGAACATACACCAATTGTACACCATGGCTTATGATAAAACAACCAGCATTACACTGAAGAGCAACCACGACATTGTCATATGACATGGTGTACCGGAGCATTTTTATACATGCTTATGATGAAATTATTAACTCCCATGGCACTGACATAAAACCAACCCAGATCCAGTGACAAAAAAAACCATACTAGAAACCAAATAACGGATCAGAACTTCTGAAAAAAGTTGTATATGTGGTCACTGATCTCATCAGCCTTTTCTTGATTGATGAAATGAGCTACACCTTCCATTACAATCACTTCCTCCAATAATGGCACGTCCCGCTTGAACCCGCCTTTGTGTATGTAATCCTTGACTCCTGGCAGATAATATGCCAGGTCCAGGTCACCCACGATGAACTTAACGGGTACCTTTATTTTACTCCTTGTCCAAGGCGCTGTAAGTTCCCAGTTCCTGCAGCAATAAAGAGTAAGTAAACAAGAGTGACAATGCCATATAATTAGTTAAAAGACAAATGCAAAAGGACACTTTTATAAGATATGTTAGAGCCAGATTGCACTAAGCAAAACTGATATAGCTGCTCATACGAATTAGAAGGAGACATACGCAATAAAATTGCGGTAATAGTTCACGCCTCCAGTAAAGCCTTTCTCAAATTTGCTGGTGTAGTATTTAACATCATCCTCTGATAGCCAAGAAGGCAAAACAATTTCGGCATCTGGGGGATGCCCAAATCCTTTACCTCTAGGTAAAAATATGGGACCGGGTGTCCTGTATGTTAAGAATTGCTTGATAACTCTCTCAGTACCAATCTGGGCAAATTCAGCTTCTATCTCACCAGGCTCCTACAACTCCATAAAGCCATCAGTTTATTTGGTGAGCTATTTTGATGTTATCAAAATGCAAAATTGTGCTCTATGATTGAAATTCATCAGTGAATCAATTGATGTAGAACCTCCAGCTACAAGGCAAAATGCTACATGTTATGGAATGACAGTTGGTAGAACTGCCAGAAACCTATTTTGGAAAAAATATACAATTTAAGTCTACAGGCAACGAGATCAACCGAATCTATGATTTAAAAATGCAAACTTCTAACTTCACCTTTCACATGCTCACATTAAAGATGTCATTACTTGTGTAAGATGCTGTAATCAAAGAACCCTACTTCAAACAGATTATGTTAGGATCCCAAGAATAAAGTATAGGACTTGGATCCTATATTCGAAAGTATGGACTTTTGGTGTGAGTTTTATATAGTTTTGAGTTCTATGATCCCCGCAACTGGCTTTTGAAATTTTTTCCCGGAGCTAGAAGGGAGCTAACACACAGTCACCCCAAATAGGCATCAGGGCTGCAGATGAGACTTGTATCCCTCCTCGAAATGTAGATTTCCAATCTCAGCAATTAACTGTTGGGTTGTGTTTCTCCCAAAGTCTCTTATCAAATTAGACAATGTAATTGTAAACCTAAGAGAAATGTCTCTATAGAGCTTCCTACTTTTCACGTTCACAAAAATTCGTGTTGTTTCAGTAAAGATCTGATGAAATATTCAAGATCAAAGCTAAAAAGAAGTCAAAAACCAAAACTTCGCAGAACATCAATCATTCATTGATAGCCCAATTAGCATCAAAACCCAAAAGCATTTAGAGAATACTAATCAGAATGAACAATTACAAAACAAAAACAAGTTTAGAAATGAACCTGAAATCTGATGATGTAATAATCATCCCCATAAATAGCTTTTAAACCATCAAGTGGCTTCATATTGGGGTTTCTGGGACCAAACGCAACACTCAAATTGACCAAAGCTTTGACTTTATCCGGTCTAAACAAACACAAATACCAAGCAATAAGAGCACCCCAATCATGGCCCACCACGAACACCTTATCCTCTTCAGGGGCGACGACGTCGAGGAGTCCGACGAGGTCCCCCACCACGTGGAAACATGTGTAACTCGTGACAGAAGGCGGGGCGTCGGTATCACCGAAGCCACGTAGATCCGGAGCAATGGCTCGGTAGCCGAGGGAAGCCAAGGCGGTGATCTGGTGGCGCCAGGAGTACCACAGTTCCGGAAAGCCGTGAATAAAGAGAATGACCGGACCTTCGCCCTTTTCGGCCACGTGCATATTTAAGCCATTGACATTCACGATTCTGTGCTTTATATCTTCCATTTCAGTTCAGTCGAGTGCTGATCCTGGGTTGACACTTCCTTATTAGAGCACTTGAGAGTTGGGGTTCACGCGGCCTTATAAAAAAGATGGACCGTAGTTGTGATGATCAGATTAGTAGCTGCAGCAAGGCCAATAGGAAAAAGCCACGAAGCCGATGGGGACTATTTGCAATTGTTTGACCGTTCTGTTTAATTTTTAACGAGAAAATATCTTTGGATTCGAACATGTGTTTGACCCTTTATGGGAATGTGAGGAGGTGGCAGCAGCCTGGTAGTGGACCGCTGATTTTGTCAGAGTCATGAGGGTATGTATGAGAAATTGTGAGTCATGCGAATAAGCGTACAGATTGGCCGTAAAAATAAAATTAAAAATACATAAAAATATATAGGCCAAACCAGATAGTCATAAAATTAAAAATATATAAAAATATATAGGCCAAACCAGATAGTCCCACCCAAGGTTTCCTCGCCGACAAAAGTTTAAAAAATCAAACTCCTTTTATTTTTCTTTTGAAAAGATTCAATTAAAATAAATGTTAATATAAATAATATTTAAAATAATAATAATAAATTAATAAATATTTAAAAATTAAATTAAATTAAAAAAAGCAATCATGACTTATGACTGTAATGGTTAATTTAAATCTCGTTAGACGATTGAAAACAATCATTTGATTTTATTAGATGTTAAATCTAATTGTCTCGATGGTCAAAATGGTAGGGTCAAATCTAACCGTTTCCGCCATTGGAGAAAGTCGGGAACTGTTGAAATATTTGACTCTTGTTGTTTTCGACCATTTTAAATGGTAGAGATTGCTAAATTTGGCTACCTCTATCAGTTTTTTGTGGTCAAATTCGGTCGTCAATAATGATGGAGACGGTCAGATTTGACTACCTCAACTATATTTTTTATGGCCAAATCCGTCCGTCAGTCGAATCAAATTACCATTTTTAACTATCTAGTAAGGTTTACATCAGTCACCATCACTGGTAGTGGTGATTGTTTTTTTAACTTTAATTTTATTTTTTAAAAATATTTTTTAATATTTTTTATTAATTTAATATTATTTTATTTAAAATTTATATTCAAAAAGAAAAAATATCTCTCTAATTTAGATCGAGGGATAGATATTTAACCTTTTAAACTTTTATAGGTAAAAGATTGTCATTTAAAAAAACATTGGGTGGGGAAAGTTGTTTAGCCATATATATATAGTTCTGAGAATTTATTATATTTTACTTCTTAAGTTGATATCTCTATTTTTGTTTTTTTATTTCTATATAAAATATAATAATGTGATTGTTATTTCAAGTTAGTTATAATATGTTATTAAAATATGAAAATTTCAAGATACAAATTTAGGTATTTAATACTCATATTTTAAATTTTAAAATGTAAATTTATAAATACTGAGCAATATTTGTGGGATTTTTCCTCAGCTTTATATTTAAAATTAAAACATAAACATAAGAATATAAATTTTATATATTTTTTCCTCAATAAAATACTATTGGTT
Organism: Anacardium occidentale; assembly: GCA_026122585.1. Classification (NCBI taxonomy): domain Eukaryota; kingdom Viridiplantae; phylum Streptophyta; class Magnoliopsida; order Sapindales; family Anacardiaceae; genus Anacardium; species Anacardium occidentale. The sequence continues at coordinate 190,943 of JAJEJH010000337.1, read as the reverse complement.
TTGGTAATTTAATTAAAGTGAAAAAAATAACTATTTTGGATTGGAAATTACCAAAAAGGGGTTGGTGTTGTTAATTTAATTCTAATAAAGGAAATTACCAAAATAAAATGTGGATTGTCTTTCTTTAAAGAAACCCTTTTTTTGGCCAAAAGACTTGTTCCCACCCAAAGTTTCTCTAAATGATAAAGTCCAATCCAAACCAATTTTCTTTCAATTTTATTAATTTTTTTAAATAACCAACATATATTCTATCAAAAAATAAATAATATTAATATAAAAAATAATACAAAAATAATATTAATATAATAATAAAATTTTAATAAATTAATAAAAAATTTTAATAAAGAGGTCACCACCTCACTGTTTACAACTTTTATAAGTTTTTAAATTCTTTTATTAATTTTTTTTTTTAATATTATTTTATATTATACTTAAGGTGGAGAAAATAATCCTATTACTTTTTGCATTACCTCACATGATATCAGATTGTGACAATTTTTATTATTTATAAACCAAAAAAAATTATCAGAGGAATCAAATATTATCTGGAACCAGATATTTCTAGATTATCCGAGCCCCTAATAGTTTACCTGATAAATTTGTTGAGTCAGACAATTCTAGTCCACCAAACAAAATCAGTGGTTTTTTGGTCATGGCAAACTCAAGGGAGTACTGGGGTTTTCTTGAAGCCCTCGAAGCAAGTGAGGCGATGAGAGATTAAGCCCTAAATATGTAAAAAATAAAGCCCAATTAAAACCGATTAGAGAACCTTCCGATACCCAATCCAGAAAAAGAACGTAACCTTGAGCTTTGAGCTTAGAGCTTAGGCTTGGATCCGTGTTCATGGAAAATAAAAATTAAACTAATAAAGTTGAATTATTGAGATCTTTAATATAATAAATTTTTTTTTTCAAATATTATGCTTTATTAATGACATCATAAATATTTTCCGCAAGAAATTTGCTGTCCTGACAGGTACCCTAATCCTACGGCCCACAACCAATCTTAATTGAGTCACGTTCTGAGGCACAAGTGTACGGGTATCTGAATATTTTATGATACTAAAGTTGAAAAAAAAAAAAACGAAAGAAAAAGGTTAGTAATAACTTCCAAGAGCATCCACTATTCAATGGGACGTCTGTGGGGTTGTCTCTTGGGTGTCATAATAAATGAATGGAGTTTGAACCAATATGAACTGGATTTGATCTTAAATCAATTTGAATTTAACTCTTTTAAACAAATTTAAACTTAAATTTAAATTGAATTCAACTACAATAAATTAATTTTAATCAAAATTTTCAAATTCAAAAGCATAATAAACCGAATATATCTCAAACTCGAGTTTTAATACAGTATAAGATTAGCATTCAGTCCAGTGGCTCTATTTATCACCATTTGCAATCCCAGTATCAAAATGACAAATCCGCGTTACCGCGGCGAGCAAGCAGAGGGGTCCACAGGTCGAAGAAAAAGGCGGTGATGGTGCCAATACACTTTCATTATGCGCCGCTTGTTGTTTTGGAACCTTGTGGGACTTGAGATTCAATATGAAACAGACTGTTCATTTTCCACGTTGCTTCTTCCCGCTAAGTCTGTCAGAATTTACTAGCCGTTGAACACGATGTCAACCAACTTAGTTTAAACTGACGCTGCTGATTGCTTCCTGGACCAATCACACGGTTGTCAAATTATCTTCCACAGTGGACCCCATCAGACACGTATCAGGAAATTATCATCTTCATTAAAATAAAGGAATTGTGAAGTGACCGAGTCAATGGTCAAGGCATAAGTTCATTAGTTGCAGCAATCGGCGGGGGGACATCCGAAAACATAAGAGAATCCCCACGGCTACAGTATCTTACCCAAGCTTCATAAAGCTCAAAAACTAAGACTTTAAGCTAAAAAAAAAGTGCTTCTTCTTCTAAGTGACCAGATATATGGGCATTGACGAAGTAGACATTCTCTGGTGTTGTTGCTGCTGCTCCATGTTCAGCTCTCTGAGACTCAAATAAGGAACTTGAAACTCACTCCTGTTCACCGGAGAGAGAGTTCCGGCAAGTGGGACTGAAGACGGTCGGCTTGTGCTTCTATAAGGTGTGCAAGACCCGCTTCTGCTCTCGGTTGCATAAACCGGACCTGACATTGAAGCCCTGAAAGCTCTAGCTCTTGCGTGATGCACATCATGTTCAAGACTGTTATTAGCATCATATTCACGGTGGTTGTTGTAGATCCACTTCCATTTGAAGAACAAGAAAGCATTTCTCCACCAACGTCTCTTCTTAGCCTTGTTGTGCAGGGACTTCTTGACCCTGGACTCTTCTTTCGAGATGGGTTTCTGAAGCTTGAAGTGCAACGAGTCAATGGATCTTGATGACTCTCTCTTATGCTTCCTTGCTTCTTCCAACACCTTGTTTTCAACAGACGAGTCAATAACAGTAAACTACAAAGCTTATCCAACATAAAAACCAAAAAGAAGAAAATGAGACCTGAAAATAATCGATTTGAGGGTCAAAGCCATAGTCGCTGAAATGTTGAGGCTCTGGCATGGGAAAGATGGGAGAGTTGTTCGACATATTTTCTTCGAAAATCCTTCAGGCTCCTAACCGTGTCTTCTGATTTTATGATGGAAAAGAGGAGTGAAAAAGAAGACTTTGGGGGGGCTCAAGATGCTGCCATTGGTAATGGTAACCCTAGGAAAATAAATGATGACGGTGGCATCTTTTTCGGATTACATACATTTATTGATTAACACGAATTTAGGAATTGGATAATTACGTTATCTTATTAACCTTCTCTTGTTTGTCAAAGTTTATTTTCAACCATGTGATCTTCTGCTGACTCATGAGATGTAGACGTTTTATATTTCTTGAAGGCCAGATAACTATGTACTATCCAAACTTTGATGAACTAATTTTGCGCCTCTTAAGTTTGAGAACTTAGTGTTCTCACCCTCACGCATTTTTATTAAGGAACCCCATCATACCAAAGATAGGAAGATATATATTGCCTAATTATGATTTTGTTACATTAATGCATATTGATATGCCAAATAGTGAGACCAAATCCAATCTCATGGCATTGATAGAATTTGAATTTAATCTTACAACATCAGTTGAATTAATATATGTTATTTTTTTAGTACTATATTCATATTATTTTTTATTATTAATTAATTTATTTTTTTATGGTGGGTATTTTAGTTATTTCATGAAAATATTAATAAATTTGAAAAAACATTGGTTAATAAGTTAGTAATTAGTTTTATAAAAATTTTTTGTAACAATTATCATTTAAGAGAACCTTAGGGGGAATAAGTCGTTTGGCCTCACCATCGATACATATTATACATTCTAGGATTCAATTTAAAATATTTTAATTATTATTTTATATTATTAATTAATTATATTTTGGTTATTTCATGGAAATGTTAATAATTTTGAAAGGAAATTGGTTAAGGGGTTGGTATTTGGCTTTTCAAAAGTTTTTGGTGAAGGACATTTAAGAAAACCTTGGGTGGGAATAAGTTTTTTGGCCTTAATATTAATAAATATTATACATTCCAGATTCCAATGCAAGCGTGGGTTGGGCTTGGGCTCGAGGGTGAATAGGTAATAAAATATTATGTAGAAATGCTAATATAATTTTGGGTGTAGGTTATTATCAAAGACAACTTGAGAGTAGCAGAATTTAATATTTCTTAATGGGATGTGATCCAGTTCTTTTATTGGACTGATCTTATATGAATCACCCACACAATTGCCTTCAAAGCACCATCTTCCGAATTTGGACTGATTCGGGCCCTTCGGCCCACTCAAAAACCTAACTAGGGATGACTTTTCAGTTCAAGTCGTTTGAGTTCCAATTTGACCCTTTGGTCGAGTTCAAATTTAATGTTACATTTTTCCTTGAATATGCAGAGTCGATGTCTCAGTTTGAGTACAATATTAATAACTTTTAAAAAATGAAAATTTTATAAGGCATGCTTGCAAGATTTCAATCATAAACTTTGAATAACAGAGATAATTGACATACGTATGAATTATATAATTTAATTTAATTTTTTTTAACCGTACCCCAATCAATCATTTTTATTTCAACTCCAAACTTGGGTTTACAATTCACGAGTTTGCAGAACTAAGCCTGTATAAATTTATTTGATTTGATTTTAAATTAAATAAAGGTCAAATGATTTATTTCCACCCATAATTTGAGGCGGTGATAAAATTTCACTCAATAAATTTTAAAAATCTAAAATCTCATCATTGGACTCAATTTAATATTAAATATAATATAAATAACAACAATTCAAGAGTATTTTTATTATTTTAAAATTAAAATTTTATAAAATAATAAAATAAATTTTATATAAATATAAAACATTAAAAAATTTAAAAATATATTAAAAATTTAAACTTTTTAAAAAAGTAAAGTAGTCACAGCTGCTGATAATTAAGATCACATAATTTATGGGAGGTCAAATCTGACCACTTTCACCAAAAAAAATAGTTAGAAATGACTAAAAAAGACTAGTATTGATTCTATCAACCATTTTTTATCATTGTTTTTAACCGAGACGACTAAATTTAATGACTTCTGTCAAAATTGGAGGCAACTAGATCTGATTGTCTCTACTTAATGGAGATATCATATCTAGCATTCTCTGAAATCAAGTGGTCGAAAACAGTCATTTGATTCTGTTATTAATGGTCACCACTGTCGGTTGGTTGTTTTAATTTTTTAAATATTTTTTGAAATATTTATATTTAAAAATTATTTTATAATTTTATTATAAATTTTTATTTTTAAAAGGGTATTTCAGTCATTTTATTTAAAAAATAAAACAAAAATGTTTGAAATTTGGTGAAAGGGTGAGATTTAGGTTTTTAAAACTTGGAGGGTGGAATTTTGCCCTGGCTCAAACTATGGGTGGGAATAAGTTCTTTGGCCTTAAATAAAACTCAATTTAGCTTGACCTGATTTCAAACCATAATTAATCCACTGGACGACTCTTTGACGACCTACCTCGCAAATTAGTAGTCCATTTGAAATCATACCACCTTTCAGACTATTTTTATTTCCACAAGTTTTGTCTTGCTTTTATTGATTTAATTAGTCCCATTGGTGAAAGGGTAAAAGAGTAATTACGAATTCCGCGTCAACCCTGGCGTCTGTTAGTGTAATGGGAATAGGAATAGGAATAGGAATATCAGAGCAGGTGTGTAGCTGTGGATTATGGCGCTTAAGAGTTAAAAAGAAACCCGCAAGAACTTTCCTCTTCATCTTCTAAACCTTTTGCCGAAAACCCTCCTATATCTCTCCTCATCTTCGCTCTCCAATCCATTCATCTTCTCCAACCTGTTTCAATTTTCAACTCTTTCAGTAGCTAACTACCGAAGCTCAAATGAGTAACGACGTCAACGATCAGCCAGATTTATACGGCCCTGATGATGGCTACGCCCTCAGTGGCAAAATCATGCTTAGCGCCATCGTTATTTTATTCTTCGTCGTTATTTTAATGGTTTGTCTACATCTCTACGCTCGCTGGTATCTAATGAACGCGCGTCGCCGCCGAATTCGCCGTAACCGTTACCACCGACGTACACATCTTGTCTTCTATGTTGACTCCGCTAACCCCAATCCGATCGTGGCTGCCACGAGCGGCCTCGACGCGGCTGTCTTGAAATCGCTCCCTGTTTTTGTCTACTCCTCCAAGACCCACCCTGAGTCTCTGGATTGCGCCGTTTGCTTGTCCGAGTTTGAAGAGAATGAATCGGGTCGAATTTTGCCCAAGTGTAAACATAGTTTTCATATTGAGTGTATTGACATGTGGTTCCACTCTCACTCCACCTGCCCTCTTTGTCGGTCCCCTGTGGAGCCTTGTCAGGATGAGCCCGAAAACCCGACTCACGTGGCGGTTTCAGTGACCGAGCCAGGGTCAAGTTCCGGATTGTTTGTGACGCGTCAGCACGAGGACGAATTGGCTGGAACGTCGTCGTTTCAAGATAAGAGGAAGCTGAGGGAGATTGTAAACGTGTCGATAGAGGTTCCCAGGAGAAACCACAACGACGGTTTTGATAGCGAGTCAACCCGGTGCGACTCACCTTCTAGTCAGGTTCAAACTCAGTCGTTTCGATCTCCGGTGAGTCGCATGCTATCTTTTAAAAGGATTCTAAGCAGAGAAAGAAGAGGGAATTTATCCCCTTCAGGAAATGCCGCGAGTTGTGGTGGGGGTGTCACTGAGTTAGACATCGAGCGAGGCAGAGAGTAGGCGACTCCACAGACTCAGTGGCAGTGACTCAGGACTATACGGAGTTTGGGCAGGTGTCGGATATCTACTTGGAGCGAAACATTCTAGGATTGATCGGCACGTGGCAGATGTGGATTTCTCTTAAACTATTGACTCCTGTATAAATCGCATTGATTTTTTTAAATTTTATAATATCATTGTAATTAAAATATGAAAACTTTTGTTTTAGAATTTTGAAATGGCAGGCAATGGCTGTATTGGAACCAAATTCCGAATGTGGGAGAAAGAATTGAAGGCATATTAAATTATTATGTTATAGTATTTGGATGATTCTTGTAAAATTTCACTGCATATTTCCTGGGAATTTGTCTGCCTTTCATTCCAAGTCCTGACTTGGTTATTTCCGTTCATGTTTCCCACCATCCAAACAACATATCAGCGTGTATAATTGGTGATAATAAGACGAGTGGGTTACCTGTAGAAGCTGAAGCCGTCTTAGTTTGACCCAAATCAAACCAAACACGATGCAATGCAACAGCAGCAGCCATGTGGGGGCCTCTCGAGAAAATGAAAATCCTCAAATCACGAGTAATAGAGATGCGGGGGCAAAGATTTGTGAGTAACTCTCATGGCCAAAGGATATTTTCCCACCCATAGTTTCAGGCTGGAACAAATTCCCACCCGCTTAAGTTTAAAAGCTCGAACTCTCACCCATCATTTATTTTTTTATTATTATTTTATTAAAATTACTAAATTACCTTTTTTAAAATTAAAAATTTATAATAAAAATATAAAAATAATTTTTAAATAATAAAATATTAAAAATTTTAAAAATTTTAAAAAATTTGGAAACTTTTAATTTTTTAAAATTTTTTAAATTTTTTAATATTTTATATTTATATAAAATTTATTTTATTAATTTATAAAATTTTAATATTAAAAAGATAAAAATACTCATGATTATTACTGTATATCTATTATTTTTAATATAAAAAATAGATGAGGGGTGGGAGTTTGGATTTTTAAACTTAAGGGGGTGGAAATTTGTCCCAGCCTGAAACTATAGGTGGGAAAATGTCCTTTGGCCTAACTCTCATCTAACAACTATGCGTTCTTTCTCAAAATACCTAAATAATATAAATATGGATATAAATTTTTTAATAAGACACCGAAATTTGTTTATTTTATTTTATTTTATTTTTTGTGTTTATATATTCCTCACACAATCTTTTATATATATATATATAGTACTTACCAAGTTATATCACTAATTTCAATTATTATTATTTAAGTAATATTATATATATTTAAAATAAATATCAAATCAAATATAAATAATAATGTATTATTGTATAATTAGGTATTATTTTATATTTAATTTAAAATTAATTAATTATATACTGATATTATTATTATTATTATTATTATTATTATTATTATGTGTTATATATAATTGAGTATTATTTATATTTAATTTAAAAAACTTTAATTATATTATAATAATATATTATTATTAGTACTAGTTTTAAGTGTATACTAATTTTTTATACAAAAATTCATGTCAACAAAATGAATGAATCCATAATTTAATTTTGAGATTTGAAGGTACGATTTAGTTGTCATGACGTAATTTGTTTAATTGGGTTGGTAAGATGAAGAGAGCAAGCAACCATTTCCACCAATAAGTAAAGTTAGTGGCCTACACGCAGTGTGGAAAAGCAAAACGAGCCATTGAAATAAAAAGATAATTAAGGTAGTGGGTTTCTTGGTCAGCTAAAACACTATGAAGCTCTTCTTGGCCGATAAGGAATTTGTGTTCAACGTTTACACTACTCAAGTAACAGTCATAGGATCAATTATACTCACGAAACACATCGCCTTAATCTCTGGCAGACACTTCTGAAGAATCCTGACTGAGAGTTCTAACAGAATTACAAAGAGAAGTTTGAAATGGTAGCCACTTTTACTAAGCAGATTAATGGTATTGTACAGTGTTATGGGGCGGCAGTTTGAGTATAGATGCCAGCCAAGCTAAGTGTCATGAGTGCTCGTCCAAGGCGCGAGAGTCTCGCGCACGATGTTACATACAGGAACAATGTTATAGTTTTATTATTACAGGGTCTTGACTATTAAGTAGGTCTCTAAAAATAAATTAAAAAAGTGAATTACAGATCATTGTAAATTAACTAGAATATGCTATGGGGCCGTTCAGCAGAGTTGTTGAATTCCCCAACAGTTTAAGCTGCCTCATCTTGAGGTGTGTAGATCGACTGGTTGAACGAGTCGAGATCTTCTTCTCTTCTTTCCTTCAGGGGTACACCTTGCACCACCAAGCTTCCCAGGCTTCACAGGAAATTTACAATTTGGCTGTGACGACAATCCTGAGGATCCATATTCTGTAGATGGATTGACAACCGGAGATTTCTCTCTTACGGACTTGCCCTTATCACCTTTTGAGAATCTTCTTGTTGGAGACTTGCCTCTCTTTTTTGACAACTGAAATTGGGTTTCTTTTTGTCTCTTCTCATGCCTGAGCAGCCGAACATGGAAAGGATTCACAGCTGTGTAACAGATGGACTCACCATCAATCCCACTCCTATCCAGAGCAACATCTCCATTGTTCACCTGAAATTTAGAATGCGTAGCAATTCACTTATATCACATGAGACCAGAAATACCAGCTCCTTTTTTAATGAATTCACCAGCAAAACTACTTTAAGAAAACAATGGTAATCAGAAAACAATAATTGCAGAAAATTTCTAATAGGGGAAGGAAATTACCAATTGAAGAAGTGCAGAGAATGTTCGAGCAACATCATACTTCTCTTGGCCCTTTACTACAGCAGTGAAAGACATGACATTTCCATGGTCTCCTTCAAGAGATAGCTTGTCAATGACACTTTCTCCATACTCATGAATATCAAATGGAGGGCATGAATCCTATCAAAAAAAAGAAACTTCAAAAACCAACAAACGTACAACTTAAGAGAGGAAATAACATTAGCATAAAACCTATGGTGATAACTGATCAAATATGGTTGGATTAGACAAAGAAAGGGAAGGGGGAAAAAAGAAAAATAGAATTACTTGCTCGTTCAAGTTGTGTTCAATTTTCTGTTTCCATGATGAGACTCGAGCAGCCAATTCAGTCTGTTTTTCCGTTTCAGCTATGCTAGCAAGAAGAGCATCCTGAAAGAAAGAAGACATCCAATTAACCAAGTAATGTTCTGGTGGTAACTAGATATATAATTTATCTAATGGAAAAAGAACAAGTACAACCAAATTGCAAAGTGCATACTCAATAGAAGCAAACTGAATGCTTACAAGGTGAGAGCGACAAAGATCTTCTAGGTTTGCATGATAATCTTCAACTCCATGCTCAAATGCTTCATTGGTTTCAGCGTGAGTGGCACGATCATCTTGCTGTGTAAATGTCAATGAGTAAGCAATGTGCCAAGTCTAATGCTACTATTTTGACTTTAAACTCTCAAAAAGGTTGTTCTGCTAACCTTATCAAAATGAAGTAAGTCTTCATCCATATACATACTCTCTTGCATGTAGGTATCAGGTTGCTCAGAATCTGAGTCGCCACTATCATATCCCTTATCATCATTAAACTTATCAGTATGACCGAAAGCACTACAAGCTTGTTGTCCTTCGTTAGCAAGTGATTGTCGGAGCTGTAATAAGAATATCAGGTTTTACATAGCGATAATAAGGCAGAATTTGGGTAAACACAAACATCTGGAGAGCAGAACCTTTTCATATAATGGAGGAGAATGGGAAGCCTGTTGTTTATCAAACACTTTTTGCCATGTCTCCCATATTTGTGTGAACTCTGGACTGATAGTACCATGCAACTTTGCAAGCGGAAACAGAGTAGTTACCGAGTGCTGTTTAGTAGAATTTACCCCACTTCTTCTGAAAGCTTTCACTGATTGTAAGGAAATAGGGGAACCACAACATCAGTACCTTGGCACAAGACAACAATGAAAACTAGAGTAAGGAAAAGCACACAAAAACAACCTTTTTTGAAAGGCCTGACTTTTAAGTTCCCTGGTTCATGAGGGTTCAAGGGCTTCCAAGGATCCTCCTCCTCCTCATCAGAAATATCATCCAAGTTTCTGGGTTCTGAATATCTATCCTCCAAATCAAATTCATGATTGCTCTCTCCAGCATCATCGAAGGCAGCAGGATCATGCCCCATGTTAAGGCTTGGTGATGGATTATGATTGGCATCATTTTTCTTTCTGATAGATGACTTATGTGCGGTTCCACCAGAACATCTTGTAGGAGATTGTAAACTCTTGCGAGATGCACTACCTCTGTAGGCACCATTATGCCCCTTGCCAACTTGACTTCCCTCCAAAAAGTCATTAACTGCCGCAGCATCACATGGATCTAATAGAATGAAATCTTGATAGAGATCATTGGTAGCTAACTGCAAACATAGAAATATGAAAAGAAGAATTAGATTATTTTATTAGTCAATGCATAATATAAAACCAGTAAACGCAGCTGTTACCAGATAGAACTCTAATTCCGTGCCATCACCGGGAGAGTCTAAGCAATCACCTTCAAGAACAACTAAATTTGCAGGGGGCTTCACAAAGTGATCAAAAAAATTATCATTGCCATTCGGACTGTCTAAGTGATTTTTTGCTTCCACTGAAACATGTGGAAATTTTAGCTACTGTTCCTCTTAACTATACCAAGACAGAGTACATAGTTAAAGCTTACCTGGGACATCATCTAAGCCCCAAAATAGATCATTTTCTTCATCAGAAACTGCATGGGATCCACTTCCTTCATTAGGAACTAAATTCTCCTCTGATTGTTGCTGCTGGCTGGACAATAAAATAACAACAATATTGCACTAAAGAAATAGAATCTAGATCCATTATACAGTTTCATCACTGTTGGTTAAGTAACTTGAGTGAACTATGAACTACCGTTAAAATACTTACCATCCGAAATTTGCAAGACATAGTAGATAAACAGCAACACAACTTGAAAGAACTATGAACTACTGTTAAATTACTTGCCATCCAAAAATTGTGGGATATAGTAGATTAAAGACAGGAAATGAAGTTTAGTGACAATCTACAACAAGTCCATTTCTTTTTCAACTTCCCTAATTCATTAAAAAGTCTAATAAGCTCCCACAATTATCCATTTCCTTTCAACAAAAATCATAGAATATTTAACAAGTTTAACAATTACAAAGAAAATTTGAGAAAGACAAACGGTCTTCTGTACTGTTAATCATAGTGAATATTATTTTTACGGAAAAAAAACAAACCTTTTCTGAGAAAGAAACTCCAAAGTATGCAAAACCAAGTTGTACAAATATTCTACCTTCCTGCTATACACCTGAACCGAGCCCTGAACGAGCAAAGCAGCTACATTCCCCCAAAGTTTAATTACAATCAAATATCGAATGAAAAAAAAACAAAAACAAAATGCAAGTCAAAAGACTAAAACCTTCGGCGAAATTCACTGGGGGGATGAGATGTTCGGAGTCATTAATTTGACCAGAGCAAACTTTCAAAAGATAGTCTTCGAGCTTCTTCGCCAAATCAACTTCCCAGTTAGCTTGTAATTCACGCTCTGGCAACACTGTGAACCGGGTATCACTACAACCAGCAGAATCGCAGTTTGGTTCCTGTTGTCTGCGGTTACTCATACTGTAAGCGCAGAGTGATTCGACCTCACTGTGTAATTGGAGCTCATTTCAATTCCTAGGGTTTTGGATTTTGGGAGCGGTGGAAACGAAGTGGCATGAAAATTGAGGAATACCTTGGGGGCTATGACCTCTTTGCTCGATTGTTTGTTTCCCGAGAAAAATGAAGAGAAAGATTTAGAAAATAGAGGAAGGTTTACGAATTGGGAGCCGGACAGGATTTATATTGGATTTTAGAAAGTGCGAGACGAAGAGGATTCAAAAAGAGTCCTTCCGTCTTCCCGCTTGCTCGTCAATTGTATTTATTTGAATATCACTGGGCCACTTTGTTATTTAAACGGGCTGGGATTGGCCCACTTTAATATTTTTGAATTAATTTTACAAAATCCCAATTTTCTTATTATAATTTTATATGTTATCTTTCGTTTGATTCGCACCCTGATTTATTCTGTTTGCTTCAGGATTTAAGACCAAAATCAGTGAACCAGAGATCACATGCATTTCTTTTCCGAATCAGCAAGCCGCAAGTTTCTCAAAATAAATTTCTCTTTAAAGAAGAAAGTCATCATAGCCTTCTTTCAAATTAACCGAAAAAAATTTACAAGAATAAATTCAATTTTTGTTCAATGATAAAAAATGATAATCATTTTATGTATTTATGTATGTATATGAAGCCAGATATAACTATAAACTCTTCATCCTCTTCGATCCGTCGCTTTAGAACATTCCACCAGTAAAGGGCACGCCACTGGCCTTAATCCAATCAACAGTGAAATCTTCAGCTTGCTGGGGGCTAATTTTTTGAATGCCAGGCTATGTAACTCTCTTTGAAGTGTCAGAACCAAGGCCCCTGTTGCCATATTCTGCGTAACAACAAGTGTCAAGAGCAAAGTTTCCTTGCCACGGCAACCATCCATCAGGTTGAATCACATCTCCAATCTCAGACTGCATAAATATTGTTCTCGCGAACTCCTTCCTGGTTCTGCCGAGGTAACCTTTGTTAACATCCTCCACGTGATCGGGTTCTCTTGAAACGGTGCAGTCCTGGAGAGCAAATCCTGTAACTGCGTTCCTATCGGTTCTCCCTTGAGCTGAAATGATGACGTTTTCGTTGGCCATTGGTTTCCTGAAGAGCCGCTGCATCACCGAAGATGTCGTCAATGGCGCCAGTGATGGTGCAGTCTCGGTAGTATTGGCGATGAGCATGAGCGTAGAGTATGTCCTGGTATCCGTCCATCTGGCAGTTGTAGAAGATTGAACTATCAGCCTGAACACGCAACGCCACAGCCTGGAGCTTCTCAGCTCCCGCATTGTTCTCAGATCCCATGTCCTTTGCCTTGAAATTGGGTCACAAAATGGCTGTAATATGAACAAAATTTTACTAACCTGTGTACCCTAAACATCATATGTTATGAGTTTTAACATGTTAACTGACTTACCAACTGTTGCTGTGTTCATTGTGTTGGTTCCATCAACGAAGTTCTTGTTGCCAGTGATCTTGGTCTTCTGAGGGCCGTCGCCGATGAACATAACATTTGCCATCAATGAAGTTCTTGTTCCATCAATGTAAATTACGAATGGCTTATTGGTGGGGTTTTTACTGGTGTCGGACAAGATTGAGAGCTTTGGGGATGGTCTTGACCTTGCCACTTCCGTTTTGAGCCACAATAACATCAGCTGGAGGATTTTCAGCAAGGAGTATCCGACGACCCTCGTTAATCCTGGAAGGAAAATCATTTTCAGAGAGAAGTCGTCGCTTCGTGCCTGTAGTATGTAACGAGCTGAGCACCGCGGATAAATCATGCATCATTGCAAGGCCATTGCTTGTAAGCTCCCTCGACGTATTCAAAAGCTTTTTCATTTTCTCTCCGAAATCTCCCGTCACGTTTTCGAATTCATCCAAGCAACTTTCCTGAAACGTCGCAGCACCGCTGAGAAAAACTTTTACGTTCTGAATGTAATGATCGGCTTTACGAATAACAAACTTCCCAAATTGAGCGAAGGGGACGTTCAGATCTTCAATGGCGTCCTCCAAGAGATCCTTACAATTCTCAAAAGCCCTGTTTAACCATTGGATCCTTATTAGCTTCTTTCCATGCAGAAGAGTTATCAAGGGAAGCCTTCAGCTCATCAATAGCCGCTTAAACTCAATTCAGATAAACTCTTGCGGGTTGGTCACATTTCCACCCGAATCTGTGAGGCTCTTTTCACAGGTTTCTTTGCATTCAGTTGGCTGACAAACGGCCTTGATAGCCTTTGTTGAAGTGGATAACGAATAGTCATCTTTTTTTCACCGCTGCGCTCTATGACAACCCCAATAGCCGCCACCATGGTTATCAACACCACCGCGCCAAAGCCAATAAAAACGGCCTTATTCGCCATTTCTTTTTAATAGACATATATATAATATATATTTTTTGGGTATAAAGTTTAACGTATAGAAGATTTACAGAGCCGTCGGGGCGGTCCCTGAATTGTTGTTGTGATTGGAAATGTCCCCTGGGCCTCTGTTGAAGATGTTGAACGTTGAAGGCCAAGTTACATAGGAAGAGAATTGCTTAAAATATATTAGGATAGGAATTTTTCTATTGGCCTTGTACTATTATATGCTCTTAGGTATTTTTGGTCGTGAGTTGACTGCACTTAAGTTGTTGATGATTCAGTGAGGGAAAGGTCTACTCCAACCCACAAAATTAGTTAATTATTTAAAAAACATTTAAAATAATTTCATATAATTAATAATCAAATTTATAATAAAAATTACTTTAATATAAAAATAAAATTAGTTTGGTAACTTATATGGTTAAAATTAATTGTGAAGGTTTAAGGTTTAAGTCTTAATAATAAATTTAAAAAACGGTTTTTTTTTTTTTTTTATTGATTGAACCAAATTTAATTTTTTATCCAATTCAATTTATTGGATTGATTCATACAATTTTTAAAACATGGTATACATGCTTAAGATAATGTATTATGTCTTAGGAATTTTGTATTGGCAAGCTCTCAAAAGCTTACTCGCATACGAGCAAATATTGATATTGTTTTAATTTAATAAACTTGGGTAAATATATAGCCTAACAAATTTCGTTTTATGGGCATACACTATGATTAATTTTGTTGAATGGGTCATATATTTCATTGATAAAATATGACTTATGAAAATAAAAATGTTGATTATTACATTTATTGGGTTCGGAATGAGATGTTTCTCTCAAAGAAAAACATTACTATTCTTGATAAAGTAAATATGCAACAAGATAAAACTTTATACAATCATATATTGAGAATTTTTATAAATAACCTTCATTCAGATATCATTGCAAAAGCATGGTGTCACAAAAATACTAAAAAAGCACAATTTAAATAAAACTATAATGTATAGTATAAATCATACATAGCTTGGTACTTAAAAACCAAGGAGATAATATAAATAACTAGAAAAATGATAAATATATTCTCATGTCCCACTTTACACTGCCCACCCTGTAATGCAACCATTATGAATGCTTGTTACCTACAAAATATAAAATATAAAGAAGCAAGAGATAAATCACCTAATAAAAATGAGATTTCATATAAAGTTTACATAATCTTCATTTTAGTACACTTGATTCAATTTCACCTTGACTTTTTTATTGAGAGTTTTCTATAAGACTTCTAACTTAGATGACGTAGAACTTTATTATATGATACATCTCAATAATAACTTTAGTCCCACTTGGTTAATTTAGTAGACTCTAATGTTTATGTTTGCTATCTGGGATATACTTTAGATCTTAAACATGAATGATATTTTATAAACATGGTTGCTCCGATGAAAACTTCTAACTTAACACATGCACAAAAAATCATGATGTTTATAACTAATAGATCAAGAGTCATATTGACATCATCTAAGGCATTAATACAGATTCCAAGATCATAAATTTATCATAAAAATCATAAATTGGTTGTTGTCTACTTATTTTCCGAAGCTTGAAGATTTGGGGTTGAAACTTGCACAAATTTCCCCCTCTTTCTCCTACAAAAATATGGCTTGAATACTATTGGAGTTCACTCATTAAGTCTATCTTTCAACTTTTTAAACTAAGAAACCTAAAGAAAGGGTTTATATATGAACGAGTTTAATACTTCTCAAAATAGGTAGCATGCCTTGCATGGATCGTTTGTCCAAGGCTTGCATTTGAAGCATGTATAGTTATGCACCCTTTCACTTATCCTCGTGGCATGATTTTTCTCTTAGTCCAATGTGATATCAAGTGAACGGGCATGCATCCTTCATGCATAGACATTCATCAGCTCAAAATTTCAAAATTAATATTTAAACTTAAAACTGTTAATTTAAATAAATCATATATTTAAGGAAATAACTATTTTACCCTGTATACTTACTAGTGGGTGTTACAATAAATAAATATCTAAGGCGTTAGGTCTTACTCTTTAATCAATCATTATCTCAGCATACTTATATACTTAACATTACATATACAAAACTAATTGCACTTGCTCAAAGCATTAAGATTCTGTCAAGTACATTTATTATACTATGTTCACACACACACATATATATTTATATATATATTTTCAATATTACAACATTGAGTATGCGGTATAATAACATCCCTAAATCAATTAAAACATGCAGAATCTCATGAAATAATTCATTATTAACATGAAAGAAGAAATATATGATGACAACAAAGTCTTCAAGTGGTTATGGATTTTGCGATGACATAATTTCCTTCTTTGATGGCTTCCTTATCAAACACACACACACACCCTGTCTTAGTTCTTTGTGTTTTTGAAATAAAATAATTTGTATGACCTCCATTACCATCTAATTTCTATTATATTTTTCACTAAATAACGTCATTTATGATTATACAATTCTTATGAACAGTTATACTGATAGTTACAATCATCTTTATCATATTCTTCAACTATTAGAGACACGATTTATTTAATAACTAACCTTATGGATGACTATGTCTGATATCCAAATTCATCTCATTTATTCATCAAATGTATGAATGTTCACTCAATCATATACGATTGTATATCTCTTTCACTTAGAATTTTTTTAATCTCCTTATGATGGAAGGATAAAATGTCTTTTCATAGCGTATATAGGCATGGAGTCCTAGCATGCATGCCATACAACCTAACACAACCATAACTATGCATAAAACATTCCTCGAATATGGTAAATGACTAAAATATTCTTGAGATGTACTTCAAGCTGTGACAATTCAGTTGACTAATTTCATGATATTGTGTATGAATTTGTTTAATTAATCAAAGACAAACTACAAGTTTCTCACAACAAATCAAGGAAGACTAGTTTTACCAAATCTACAATTGATAGGATTTGGAAACGATTATGTATCAACTACGATGGAATAGGTTTGTTTAAATCCTTAAAACTTTTAATTTCAAGTATTATGTAACATATATGTGTATGAATTACAAAATTTTGTTGATATTCATGTAACATTCATCTCTAGACACATATCCTCAGAGGGAATATAGGTCTAAAAAGAAATCTTTGCTTAAACTTATAACTTCAAACATAATTATGTTGAGATTTAATTGGTTAAATGCATGCATATTGTGTATGAATTTGAGTAGTTAATTGAGCATAATCCACAGGTTTCTAAAAATAAATCTCTCTCTCTCTTTTTTTTTTTTTTCCAAGGAAAAAAGTTATCTGAACATTTCTTTCACATTAACCAAAAAAAAAAAAAAAAGAAGAATAAATTGAATATTTTCCTCAATGATTAAAAAAAAGGTAATAATTTTATGTTTGTATGTATGTATATGAAGCCATAAATAACGCTATAAACTCTTCATTCTCTTTAATCAGTCGCTTTAGATCATTCCACCAGTGAAGGGCACGCCACTGGCCTTAATCCAATCAGCTCCGACGAACTTGTCGATGGTGAAATCTTCAGCTTGCTGGGGACTAATTTTTTGAATACCAGCCCATGTAACTCTCTTTGAAGTGTCAGAACCAGGGCCCTTGTTGCCATATTCTGCGTACCAACAAGTGTCAAGAGCAAAGTTTCCTTGCCACGGCAACCATCCATCAGGTTGAATCACATCTCCAATCTCAGACTGCATAAATATTGTTCTCGCGAACTCCTTCCAGGGCCTGCCGAGGTACCCCTTGTTAACATCCTTCACTTCCACGTAATTGGGTTCTCCTGAAATGGTGCAGTTCTGGAGAGCAAATCCTGTAACTGCGTTCTTATCGGTTCTCCCTTGAGCTGTAATGATGACATTTTGGTTGGCCATTGGTTTCCTGAATATCAACTTGCAGTTCTGGAAAATAGCCGCTGCATCACCGAAGATGTAGTCAATGGTGCCCGTGATGGTGCAGTCTCGGTAGTATTGGCGATGAGCATGAGCGTAGAGTGTGTCCTGGTATCCGTCCATTTGGCAGTTGTAGAAGATTGAACTGTCAGCCTGAACACGCAACGCTACAGCCTGGTGCTTCTCAGCTCCCGCACTGTTCTCAAATCCCATGTCCTTTGCCATGAAATTGGGTCCCAAAATGGCTGTCATATGAACAGTATTTTATTAACTTGTTGACCCTAAACATCATATGTTATGAGTTTTAATATTTTGGCTGGCTTACCAACTGTTGCTGTGTTCATTGTGTTGGTTCCATCAATGAAGTTCTTGTTGCCAGTGATCTTGGTCTTCTGAGGGCCGTCGCCGATGAACATAACATTGGCCATCTTCTTTGTAACCGTCACGTACTCCTTATAAATACCTTCCTTGATGTAAATTACGAATGGCTTATTGGTGGGGTTTTTACGGGTGTCAGGGACAAGATTGAGAGCTTCGGAGATGGTCTTAACCTTGCCACTTCCGTCTTGAGCCACAACAACATCAGCAGGAGGATTTTCAGCAAGGAGTCTCCGACGACCATCGTTTATCCAGGAAGGAAAATCATTTTCAGAGAGAAGTCGTCTCTTTGTGCCTGTAATATGCAACGAGCTGAGCACCGCAGAGAAATCATGCATCATTGCAAGGCCATTGCTTGTAAGCTCCCTCGACGTATTCAAAAGCTTTTTCATTTTCTCTCCGAAATCACCCGTCACGTTTTCGAATTCATCCAAGCAACTTTCCTGAAACGTCGCAGCACCGCTGAGAAAAACCTTCACATTCTGAATGTAATGGTCGGCTTTACGAATATCAACCTTCCCAAATTGAGCGAAGGAGACGTTCAGATCTTCAATGGCGTCCTCCAAGAGATCCTTACAATTCTCAAAAGCCTGTTTAACCATTGGATCCTTATTTGCTTCTTTCCATGCAGAAGTGTTATCAATGGAAGCCTTCAGCTCATCGATAGCCGCTTTAAACTCAATTCTGATCAACTCTTGAGGGTCGGTCACATTTCCGCCCGAATTTGAGAGACTCTTTTCACAGGTTTCTTTGTATTCAGTTGGCTGACAAACGGCCTTGATAGCCTTTGTTGACGTGGATAACGAAGGGTCATCTTTCTTTTCACCGCTGCGGTCAATAACAACCGCTATACCCACCACTATGGCAATCAACACCACCACGCCAAAGCCAATAAAAACGGCCTTATTCGCCATTTCTTTTTAATATAAATATAAAAATATATATAATTTATAGTATAATTTTTTTTTTTTGGTATGAAATTAATATACAGAGCCGTCGGGGCGGGCTCTGAATTATTTTTATTGATTGGAAATGCCCCCCTGGATCTGTGTTGAAGATGTTGAACTTTGAAGGTGTACTTATATAGGAAAAGAACGGCCAAAAAGGGCTAGCTTCTGTTAAGAAACTTGGGGCAAATAATTAACGGTTGGTGTTTCTCTGCCAAAATTAGGGTATCCATGTATAATCTTTTTTTCCTAATTTTGGTATGAAAACGAATGGTAACGGAGACTTTTTCGTCTTCATGGCAATTTAGAGAAATCTATGTCAAGTAATATTCAGATATTTGGACTTCTGTGGTCTCAAATTAGTTTTTATCTTTTTCTCTTCTTAGGTGTATTCAAACTATTTTTACATTTTTTGCACCTCGGACCAACTAAAAATAATTATCTTTAGCCGTTTAAGTCATATAAATAATATTTTTGATTAAAAATAAAAAATTATTAACCAAAAAAATTTTGATACAATGTTAAAAGGTCAAGATCATTATATCATCTTTCAATATATAATTTACATCAAATTGCAAGTGTTCCATTTTTTCTGATTTCCTAGTCAACCCCCATCATCCCCTTTTTCTCCTGCAACACATCTCACGCACATAGCTCCTCAATCACCCTTTCTCGCACACCATTATCTTGATCAAGTTAAGAAATCATGGCAAAATCTCAAATTCATGTGAGAGATCATGACTAGTTATGGAGTCGTCCACTAAATTACAAGTGTTTAATCCATGTGAAAACATAAAAATATCATGGTTTTAAATGTTAACCCGAGACATGTAAAAATGTTATTTTTTTAATTTTTTTTTAAATTTATAAATGATAAATATTATTATTTTACCAACATTAGACAAGATTAGACTTTTTGAAATGAATCAAAAGGCGAAAATGTTTTTTGGGCCAAGCCTGGGGTAGAAACGAGATATCAAAGAACATAATATGTTGTTCACCTTAGCGGCGATGATGGTAGTGGCCATATATAATTACGTTCCCAGTTTTGGTGTGAAGTGACAATTATTTTATATCTTTCTATTTATACATATTCAAAGCTTAGCTCTCTGTAACTCTAACTTGGCAATGGTACCCAAGTGTACTTCATCGGGTCCATCTGCGATTCTCAAAGTTCTTGCTGCAGCCCAGAGATGTGCCAGAACAGTGTCAGATGATACGCCGGCCGCACCATGCACTTGTATTGCCATGTCCAGGACTTTCAGTGCCATGTTCGGAGCTGCTACCTATTCCGTGCAACATCAAAAACATTTTTAAAGAAAATTCACTGGTAGCTTAAGTGGCTGAGTGAATTATCATCAAAGAAAATGACATATTGTTCACCTTGGCCATTGCGATGGTTCCACGGGCTTTCTTATTTCCAAGCCGATCGAGCTGGTCAGCTGCTTCCAGCACTAACAGTCTCGTTCTCTCCAGCTCTATTCGACACTGCATCCATGGCAATTTACAAATACCAAGTGCGTTACTAGACAGGCAAAATGAAGCTAATTGATGGTATTAAATTGATGAAAACAATCAACTTCATTGTTTTTTGGTTCATAACACCATGCGATCGAATGTTTAGGACAGTATTAAACCAATTCCTTCTTGAGTGTTTGACAGAAAATTCAGCTTACCTTGGCAATATCTGAAAGGAAAGAACCATGCTCAGCAATAAATTTCCCAAAAACTTTTCTACTGAGCGCCCTCTCAGCCATCATCTGCATGCCACGCTCAGCTGCTCCGATCAGTCTCATGCAATGATGGAGCCTTCCCGGGCCTAGTCTACCCTGTAAGAAAGTAAACAGTGGAAGAGACAAACATATATCTAGTGGGATTAACAGAGTCCCTATTCCAGTTCTAGTCACATAATCCATCTAATAACACATTGCCTTGAGCCTCAGACTTGGCTGAGCAATAATTTAGTAACCTT
Source organism: Anacardium occidentale (assembly GCA_026122585.1). Taxonomy (NCBI): domain Eukaryota; kingdom Viridiplantae; phylum Streptophyta; class Magnoliopsida; order Sapindales; family Anacardiaceae; genus Anacardium; species Anacardium occidentale. The sequence goes on along the minus strand of JAJEJH010000337.1, from coordinate 169,404 downwards.
ACCTAGAAAATCCCCGAAGTCCAAAACATCCACGCATAAGGAATGAAATCAAGAAATATTATGGAAGGCAGGCACCAAGCGAAATGCAAAACAAATCTACTATGTTGTAAGCGAAGGTACAGAACAACTTTACCTGGGCAATCTCAAACCCGCGCCCTTCTCCCAGTAGAATATTCTTTGCTGGCACACGTACATTTTCAAATGAAATTTCTGCATGTCCATGAGGTGCATCATCAAAACCAAACACCGTGAGTGGTCTCTTAATGCGAATGCCTGGAGTTCTTATATCCACCAAGATCATTGACTGCTGCTTATGCCTAGCAGCAGAGAAGTCAGTTTTTCCCTGCATATTGATCAGATCATTCCTGGCAATTAGATGAATAACTAATACAAATACTTCAGCCACATCATACTAGTACTAACCATGACTACAAGAATTCTGCATCTAGGGTCCATGGCTCCACTGGTCCACCATTTGGTTCCATTGATAATATATGAATCTCCTTCTCTGAAAAAGTACATAGACATCTATAAATTATTTGAGCGGGAGGTCCAACTTGAATCGTAGGTTAATCTAAAACGAAAACAATGAAATATAATGCCTATAGATTTTCCACTTCTACATTAAAAAAAAGGGGTTGCTTTGACAATTACTATTCAGAAGTTATAACTCTACAAAAATGTTGCAAATGATACCTTTTAATAGAGCACTCAATATTGGTTGCATCAGAAGATGCAACTTGCGGTTCTGTCATTGCAAATCCAGATCGAATTTTCCCTTCAAGCAATGGAATAAGCCATTCATGTAGTTGTTCTTCATTCCCATAACGCAATAGCACCTACATAAAAAGCTTACTTAAAAGCACCAGAAAAAAAACATTGCATAAAATTTAATAATATAAAATGCAAATTAATCAGTATCATCCTCGTGTCTGGACAAAGTTGAAGCAAGAAAAAGTCTATCTTGCTGAGAGAATTTAGGCTACTGATACAATGAATATCCTAATAAGATCATGCAAGTGGCTACGATCATTTTCTGCTATATTTCTAAGAGCATACCAAGATAACTTTCTAGGCTAAAGACAATCTGCAACTTTCAGAGGTAAAGCAAATATGGTGACCATTATAGCAATTAATCAATCCTAGATAATAAAGAATCTCAAATAATCTTTACCTCCATATTTCCAGTATCAGGAGCGCCACAGTTAAAGACCTGCGGAGCCCAGATAGAGCGACCAATGATCTCACAGAGATATCCATATTCAAGGTTTGAGAGGCCTGCTCCAAGCAAGGAACTGTATCTGTCACCAGAGTAAGCATGTTCACCCCCTTTGAAAAATAGTTTTTTCAACCTAGTGGCACTGTCGAACTGCATTAGAACAGAAATCATGGAAAAAAGAATTTCTTACTAACCAATCTCTTTCGAGCTACGAAGAGCAAAATGAATGAACAGAGATAAACATAAATTTGGAAAAAAAGAAATATGACTAGAAATCTGGAAATATACAGGAATCCATAAGTTCCATAAACCCTCTTTCTTTGCCAGCTCCTTTAACCTTTCCTCCTCAGGGTGAACTGTCCAACGTGATTCAGAGTGAGCAAGTTTAGAGAACTCTCTTTCCATGGGATATATGTGTTCTTCCATGAACTTAATCAACTTGTCCCTCAGCAAGTTAATCCTTTCACTGCAAACAAACTTCCCCCTTTCCTCTGAAAAGCCTTTTGACACATCTACAAAAACAAACAAATCATAAAAATGCAATGTAGAATATAATCAAACATAAGAGAGTGAAGAATACAATTAGTCAAGGAAAAAAAGCCTCACATGAAAAAAAAGGGAAAGGCCGAAGAACATAAAAAACCACTGCACTGCATTTCAATCTGTTATCAAATTGGGGACAACAGATGGCACAATCACAGAGCAACATCTTGAGAGCACATATGCCACAAACACACAAAAGAGGGACCACTTGGGAGAGAAGAAGGACAGGGCAAAAATCGATATGGGCGGTTAGAAGAATGACCAGAATAAGAGTTGGACAAGGGGAAGGGAGGAAAAAACCGGAAGAAGATAGTTTTAAGTGTTGGGCAGCCTTTGGCTGAGTGGGGAGAATGGCTGGCCTCTTGAATGCCAGTCCATTGGGGAAATATTTTGTTGAATTCTTCATGCTTTGTTAACACATATCTGGTTAGGAAGTATTGTAGTCCCTCTGGAGTGCAATTATTGAAAAAAGGCATTACAAACAGCTCTTGTTTTCATCATTTATATTTCTGTTGCTAGTGTTGAATTGTTCATGCTTTGTTAACAGATATCTTGTAAGTATTGTAGTCCGCCTGGGGTGTAATTATAGAACAAAGGCAATACAAACAGCTCTTGTTTTCATCATTTATATTTCTGTTGCTTGTGTTGTACATTGTTTGTGTTGAATATTGGTGTTCCTAACACAATCACACACATGACTATTTTTTAGACATAAACCCAAAGCTAGCCACAGAAAGCCTGAGAAACCATAGAGTGTTGGGCATTGAAGATCACCAATTCCAACAAAAGTGAGGAACTTGTGCTATATTGAAACTAATCAAAATGTCAAACAAAGTCTCAACAGAGAAAAGACTGGTGAACTTACCAAACCATCCCCTCCTATCACATATATAACAAAAAAAAACTGATATGGGAAGTTGATGTCTTTCAGAACTCAGAAAAAATAAGCATGATGATATGCTCAAAAAATAATAAAAATCAAGACCAATGACATTGAGAAATGGTTTAGTTACCAGATGGAGGGAACTCAGGAAGCACAGATTTCCTTGCAACAAAAGTAAGTGCAAAATCTATAAGATAGTTCGCTCGAGCTCCTGAATCCCGAGCGCGTTCACCTCCTGAAGCATTACCCTGCATATGACAGTTAATAAAAGAAGATATTTATGGATTGATCCTCCATAAGAAAAGCCTGATCAAATTTAATATTCAAGTATCAAACTGTTTTTCTTCAAAGAATACCATAAGCCATCTATTATATATTCCTGTGAAGATTGATGCCCCACGGAACAAAGCAAGGACGATATAGAACTTCCATGATGCCACAGGCCATGATTTTCCCTGAAACATAAGTTTTATAAGAAAGTACTTCAATAAGGAGTAATGCTTGTCAAATAATGAAAACCATTAGTTAAATGAATTTCCATTATTTCCAGCAAATAATTCCCCAGTTCACATGCATTTAAAGTGCAATACATCAAACAGACATCACTTTCCATAGAAACATTTGGAGTACTTCACTCTACACAACCCAATAGCTTTAATAATGAGTACCAGTTAGCTACAACAACATGATGCATGCTTAATGTCTCCTTACATCTGGTAGGCCCTTTTGTGGCAAAAGAGAACTACTTAAAGAATCTTCCAAATGAGTCCTCAAATTCCTCTTTAGGTAACAATATTCTATGATAGAAAAAAAAGAGCACACAAAGATGGCATTTTAATCAAAGCTAGTTGATGGGTCTTACAGCTGCAGAACAGTAGTCTTCCACAAATTCTGCCTGTGAGGGAATTCCTTCCGGAGTTCCAGTAAGTTCAAAACCTTGAACTGCTCCTTCAGTGCCCCCATAATCCACAAGATAAGGCTGCCAAGAAAGGGAAGTAGTAATAAGTTAAAAATGGTCAATAACAAAAACTTATAACATTAAAGGGTATGCATGTCAATTAACAAAAAGAAGGCCTCAACAAATTGGTGTGGCATGTGCAATAAAGAGACGAAAAAAGATAATATTGAATTTTGCAAGCCAACACTGATGTTTAAAAATTGGTTTGTTACCAGACAACTGTATGCAACATCTGACATCTGGTTTCCAAGAGTAGACAATTCCCAGTCAAGAATACCAATCACTCGATCCTGAACCATTATACATAAATAATCAGATGTGCAACTCAATTTATGTAAGTTCCTTGGATAAACTTCAAATATTTTGAGCTCTGACAAAATCAAGAAACAGTTTTAAGCATAAAGTGAAAAATATCCCATGCTGATTTTCCTCGATAATTAAATGTGAGATTGGAAATTTGACTTGATGTTCATATATTAGATAAATGATACATATAACAACCAAGTTATGTATAAAAAAAAAAAAAAGCAATTTATATTAATTGAGAGTTTAGGAGGAGTACTATACCTCAGTGGGATGAAATACAAGATTATCAACACGGAAGTCCCCATGAACTAGGCCCGCTGTTGCTCCTGATGAATCTTCCGGTGGAACATTTTGACGTAACCAGTCAATCAACTGAAACATTTTAGGATTGCTTGCAGGTTTCCCTTCAGTAATCGAAGCAATGTATTGCTTAGCCCACCTCTCTATCTAAAACAAGCAAAAAATTCAAAAGTGCCACTTAGTGTAAAAAACAACATAGTATTCTCATTTATTCCATTGTAATCCAAATATTTTGAGAATACAATGTTACTTAATGAAATTATTGCGTAAAATTAAAATTAAAATTGTGACAGCCAAAATTTTTATAAAGCAAAATCACCTGTCGCTTACAATAGTTATCTCGCAGTCCATATGTTCCAAGACCAATGGCATCCACATTGGCTGAATGAACAGAAGCTAATGCTTTAGCTGTTGCACGATATATCGCTCTCCTCCTTTCTGGTGCCACACCCTAATCAAACAGAGCAATAACTTAATCCAAGCTTTCAAGCCCACATCAAATTCTTCAGTAATCAGAATCAAGTCTTTTTATAACAAGTTCAGTTAGGCCATCAAAGATATAGACCAAATTACCGGTAACTTGGGGTCTATAAATATACGCCCTTCCATGAATTCCATGATGTAAAACACAGTTCCAATTACATTTGGATCAGTACACAAACAGAATGCTTTAGGAACTGGAACTGCAGTATGATCACCTAGTGCCCGGAGTACCTGTCATATCAAGAACTTTCAAAATTCTTCAGCTAATTGATTACAAGGAAAAACTGAGAAAAGTTTTTAAAAAGTGGCCATTAGAACTGTCAGACTCCATAGCTTGTGTTACTAAAATAGCTCACACTCTCTAGTAAGTTTTCTACAATCAATGATATTGTCATAGTTCTTCTCAAAAAATAAAAAAAGTCACGCACAGTAAAAATTACATTGTTGTCATTGAAGGCACGCATTTCAAGCTGTTACAATTATAAAAATATGATCAATGTAAAATTCGACATATATTTCAGTAGGCAGAGAAAATGCTAAAAGTAGTGTTGGTAGCTCTTTCTGTAGCAGATGCTTTCCGTTAAAAACTCTGCTTTTATAGAATCGCTTTAAAAATGGTTAGATATCTACCTTCCCATAATCGTATGAACACTTCCAAACACACTACTATTTAAACAGTAGACAAGAATCAAATCAAGTCGATATGAAAACACAAAAAGGACTAAGAAAAATATTCAATGTCACCTGAAACTCTCGCTCAATAGCGTGAGCAGACGGGAGCAATTTGCCAGGGGGTTTCTTCCTCAAAACGTACCGTTTCACTGTGCCTCCCGATCCTGCTTCCAACAGAAACGTTGGGTTCGATTGTCCATGCCCAAACTAAACGAAAACAATAAATAAATAAATAACAGAGAAAAATTAAGATATCAAACAAATTAAAAGAGAGAGAGACAGAGAGATAAATAACCTGAGAAACTTTGAAATGAGAAGGAGATGGAGGGAAGCTAGAGACATTAGCGGAGGCGTAACGCAGCAAGGCTTCGAGGTCAAGCTGGTGAGCTGGATGGACTTGGCTCACCAGATCTCCAGTACGGCTCGCCATGGTAGCTTTTTGATCTGATTACTACAATTAACAAGATCAAACCAAACAGTCCTCGGAATAAAATCAAAAGAATCTGCCAATGATCTTCCTTCTTCGTCTTGTTTTTAAAACGCAAGAAATGTTCGACCTGATAGAGTGAGAAATGGAGCTACTCGCTGGCGGTTAGCACTAAGAAAGAAGCCTGAGAATTCGATAAAAGGTCGCATGTTGAAGCCTTGCAGATAACGATTGAATTCTCGAATATTATTTTAATTTTTTATTGGCGCAATGACTATTGTTACCCAAGGTTTCGCTTAATGACCTGTCACCCGCCAAAATTTTAAAAATCAAATATCAATAGGGTATTTTCATCTTTTTAAATTAAAATTAAAATTAATTTTATAAAAAATATTAAAATATAAATTTAAAATAAAATAATAATAAAATAATAATAAAATATATTAATTAATTAAAAAAAATTAAAAACCATTATCATCAATGAAAAATAAATATTTTTTATTTTAAAATATTTATTAATTTTAAAAAAATTTATTATTTTATTTTACATTTTTTATATTAAATTTTTTTAATATTAATATTATTAAATTTTATAAAAAATATTTTAGTTATTTTATCGTAAAAGAATAAATTTTATATTTTAAAACTTTTACATGTTACACCTTGATATGGGATGGCAATTTGTCATTTGGTCGTTATTTTGTCTTACTACATATGAATACCAAATTATAATTGCAACGGATAAGCTGAATCGACTTTATATGCCAATTTTTGCACTTTTTGCCCAAATCATGCCGACGCAACTGACTCTTTACCAGCTGGAGTGAGTTCATCAAATTTTCGCTTCAGTTTGCGCTCTGTGGCTGTGGTGGTATCATCAAATTTTCGCAGCTTAATGGGTGATGTAATCAAATTTCCTTCAAATTTGAGTAGAAAAATATATTTTTATTAATTGAATGGGTAAAAATTAATTTTTCTACCGAACCTTATGTGGGAAAATTCCAATTCACTGTGTCTTCGAAGCACCGGAAAGAGACAGCCCGAGAAGCCCGTATTTGCAACAATTTTACTAAGATTTTTAGACTAATGAAGCTATTGAATTATCCACGATCGCCCTGAGCCATTTGGATAACTACTGAAACAAATTGATACAGAGGCGCATTGAGATTAATTGAACAGACGGGCACGGCAGTCTTGAAGACATTTTATTAGGCATAAAAGGAAAATTCACACTGAACCTGACCAATAACAGAAATGGTGACTTCCTCTGTATATCAAAGAGGAGTCACCACATTATTCTAGTAAAGGAAAGATACATTTACAACAAAATCAAACAACTTGATACCTATCTTATGGAGACACCAGCTGCAGAAGTAGACACTCACACGGTTTCCTCTTCAGATGAAGTTCAATGTTGTTCGTCCACTGCTATTGGAATGGACTTTGCCTGAATCAAAATTTTGAAAAAAGAAAAAAAGGAAGAAGAAAATAAGATTTCAGTCTCACTCAAAGTATCAAAATGGTTTCATAATTTAACCTACCATCCACTGCAATTACAGGTCTACTTCATAGTGAAGACATGTGATGATAAGAAAAAGGTGGGGAAGGAAATAAGGGTACTAACCAGATCCCGAAACTTGAGGATGTAAAGCATCTCTAGATATCGGCGAGTCTCCCTCCTCTCAAGCTTAGACACATACTTCCAGAAGCCATAAACCCCAGCTAATGTCAGTAACCTCTCAGAATATATCTTCCATGTATACCTGCAGAATTGATATTGAATCAGTAACTATCAGGTATATGCTAAAATTTTTTTTTTTTTTTTTTTAAATCCAGGATTTCGAAGAAAAAATGGACCTTTCATAAATTCGTTTAAGCCCTCCATCAGAGATCGTGCTCCAATAACCAGGATCTTTTGAGCTCTTTTCAAAGAAATCAATAAGAGTAGCGGCCATGTCATCAGGGTGATACGGATCAATGTGGAACCCTGAAATACCATGCTCAATGATTTCAGCAGGGCCTCCATGACAAGTGGCAAATGTAGGAAGCCCACAAGTCATGGCTTCCACAACTGTCAGGCCAAAAGCTTCATAGAAAGCGGGCTGCAAGAAATCAGAACAAAGAAAAGGAATTTTTAGACATCAAAGGCTTATGATGGTTAACAACAACTAGTTTCACTGCATGTCCACATCTATGAGTTATGTACCTGCACAAAAACACCTTTTGTATCTGCAATATAGCGATACAGCTCACCATTACGTGCACGGTTCATTTGAGCTGCTATCCATCGAAACTGGCCATGCAAATTGTATTCTTTAATGAGACTATGCATCTTTTCAATCTCAGCCATTTCTTCCCTATCCCTGGAATTCTTGGCATCCATGTAACCACCAACCACAACAAGATTTACGATTTCCCTTAGCTTGCTGCTCTTACCATAGCACTCAACAAGCCCCGTCAAATTTTTCACCCGATCCATTCTTGCCATGGAAAAGATGATAGGTTTTGATCGATCATTCAGCATACCACTGCATGGGGATAGATGAAGTAGCAGATCAATAAGCATAGTTCTCAATGGAAATTTAAGAAAGATCAGTGACTAGATCATGTAAAGATGAACTAATGCACATTTAAAAAGACACGAACTAAAATGCATGCGCATACTATCTTGTTCAAGAGTATTTTGTGGTTGCTTAAGTTTCTATGTTTTTCTTCATGTAATTTGCTGAGATGGTTCAATATCCAGATTGGTACAAGGTAGCCAAAGAAACTTTAAAATCATGCTTCTAGGCTCTCGTGAACATCAAGAATCATAAACAAAATGATGAATAAAAGGCTGCAAAATCACACAATTGAACTTCAGGTAGTAAGATCTCACACATGCTCAGCATTCTGCTCAGGATCAAACAAAAGTTCTTCAATTGGACCATGTAGAGCAGTAAGCCTTCTTTCCTTGTCAGAGTAAGGAAAATATATGCACATATCTGCCCCTGGGGAGACGATATTGAACTTGGGATCAAAAACATCAATGCCATGAACAACTCGATACAATCCAGGAAGTGTGAAAGCTGTGTGGCTCTCATACTGTCCAACATTATTTTTGCTGAGGTACAGAACAGAGACTGTAAGTAACATGAAAAGCAACAAAGCTAATAAAGCAGGAAGTGAAGGAAGTAAGATCTCTGAAGAACAAAGGGACCAAGGTTTATAAAAATTTCAATAGTGGGTTACTCCACCAAGTCATAATGAACTTCATTATAAATTCAAACCAAATATATATTTCATTTGACTTCAGAAGAGGCTTATTAAAAAGGTAGCAGAAATAAATATGCTAGGATTGGAAACTGAGATTCAAGCCAAAGGACAATTTGTTATTTGAATTCCAATTCAATTGCAAATTAATAAACACAGAGGTTACCTTCCTGCAATCTCTTGATAAGTACTGGTGATAATAAAGTCTGCGTTGTTCATTGCAATAAGGTCAGCAGTAAATTGACTTAAAAAATGGTACTTGTTCTCATAGTTCCTCCAATATATGTCAGAATCAGGATACTTTGTTTTCTCCAAGGCATGTGCAATGTTGCACTACATTAATAGATCACGAAAAAATAAAATTAAAACTAAAAGAAATGGCCTCTGCAGATACCAATCCTATTATTCTCCGAAAAATAAATTGGGAAAAATCACAGCAAACCTGTGTGATTCCTAGCCTGTATGATAAAAGAGATGCAACAAGATTTCCATCACTATAGTTGCCAATGATCAGATCTGGAACACCCTGTAACTCAGCAGCAATTTCATTTGATGCATCCTAGCAACAGACAAAAAAAGAGAATGATATATAACCTTTTCACGTAATGGGAGAAAGAATACACAATATGGACTAATCTTTCAAGCTTGTATTAATAAGAATTAACTTTTACATGCCCCAAACTTAATACAGATCCAGTATTTCAAAGGCATCCGCGCTTCAATTATGTAATAGGATTCATAACCAAGAATCCTACAGAATCCGAGGTATGTAATCCAAGCTCTGATTGGCAACACGAATTGGAAGGAATAGAGAGATAAACAACATGAAGAAACAAATATAACACTGTTTAATGCCTACCTCAGCAAATGTCTCCAAATATGGCCACACATCAAACCTTGAAATCCATTTACGAAGAATACCATTCTCATTTCTAAAAGGCACCCGCAGTATGTTTGTGTGCTCTGTTCCACTTATTCTTTCTAATCTTTGGTTGCATGTCGTCCCTTCGGCATCAGGTATAAGTCGGGTAACCTTAAACCACCATTTGTTCATAAATTAATAAAGCCATTTATGTCAAACTCAGTGAACGAAAAAGAGAGTGAATTCATAGGCTGGCCAAACTTTTAAGTACATGGAAATTTTAAAAAACCTACTATGAGAATTTTTGGGATGACATCCAGTCCTTGCTTTTGTATTCTAAGAAGCATCTCATTCTCTAGAGCACGCACTTGATCAAGTATATAAACAATCTGTGTATTATACGTGACAGTTCAATTTGTTATTTTCAAAATCGTGTACAGCTGGAAGTACAAAGTCTTGTACACATATGACAAAAAAACACTTAATGCTTGTATCAAGTGGAATTTGAAAGAATACCTGCCCTCCAGTGTCAGGCAGACCCAAGACATTTGCTTGACCAAAGTAACCATGTGGAGACACAATAACGACATTGAACACCATTGGAATCCTGCCAAGAAATGTCTCCAGAGTAGCAGGATCAGGAGCCTGAAGAATATCCAAGAGAAGGTGCACCATCGCTAATACCCGTTGTGCAGTGTCGCCCCAACCTCTCTCAAAACCCATTCCTTGTAAACTATGCTTAGAATATTAAATAAATTAAAAACTAAAGTAATAGGTTATTTGAGCAAATCGTCACTAGAATAAATTATGTTGAGCAAATGAAAATAAATAAGAATACTTACTCAAACTCGAACTCAGAATAAGGTGTATCAGGATGTAGCTTAGAAAGGTACTCCTCAGCCCTTGCCAAAGCAGACTGTAGTTTGGATATGCTTTGTATCCGATCATTCAGCATCATAGCCTAGACAATATAATGGAAAATTTCAAAATATTGGTTTTTTTGTTGGTCTTTAAAATTAATAAATTCTTCTTCCAGTGTCATCTATATTGGAAATTGGTAGGAAGCCAGAGGTAAAAGGACTATTTTTTGGAAGAATATCAATATAGCACTGTGCAATAGATTGTTTAACAATACATTCTAAAAAAAGGCATAGGCTTCAGGTGCAATGTACATATAATAAGAAGAGATATAGTCTGTACATTCGGTAAAAGCCAAAAGCTCAAGCAAACTTACATGCCCATCATGCTTGTGAACACGAAGAAAATTAAGCAAAGGCTCCAAGCTTTCTTTGTTGCGAAACATGATTGACGATAGATGACGGTTGAGGAATTGAACCCCATTGCCGATGGATGATGACCTCGTTGGTCGAGGAAATGTTGCATTAAATGGCTCAAAATCAAGTTCAAGCACATAGTTTTCATTGGACCTAGCACAAATAATCATCCAAATTCTAATATTGATGATGAAACAAGAAGAAAAGCAAATTAAGACATGAAGCGGCACAAACATTGCACCCTTTACAGTACCTGTTTATTACATAAAAAAAGTCCTCATATTTCAAAATTAAAAATTGTCATTCCTTTTAAAAATGCACTCCAATCACTATCAAATGATTTGAGAAAACAAGGCACTCTCAAGAACCAAATCCTGGGATTCAAACAAAGTAATCATTTATAAAACAGATCAATTCCTTACGGTCCATCCACGAGTTCTTCTTTGAATTTAAGATATTCTGCGACACTCAAGTGATCCACACTGAGTTCATATACATTAACACGAACATATTCCCAAACACCAGGTCTAGGGCGAACTGCTAGAGCCACGAATGGAGGAAGAACTATGGCTTCCTGTGAACATGAATTAACAATAACCTTATAACAAAAGAACAAAAAATCAAACAGCTAAAGGAAAAGCCACAATAAATACATTTAGCACAATATAAATGTAATTTCTGAACATAAATTGCCTCTCAAATAATGGGTCTGAGCACTTAGGACGTAATAACAAAAAATAACAATGTAAAGAGTTCATGCTTGAGGCATTTTAGTAACTAGAAACCACAATCACGCTGAGTTTGTTTTAACCTGTGCAGATTGTAGGACATTCATGAAAGAGCCATTAATCAGCTTCTCCATTTCTTGGTCTTCTTTAGCAATTTCAGCCAGTTCATCCGTCAGTTGATGACGCTGCAGGATCCCCTTTCCTTTAGCCACATATCTAAACATAAAAATAAATAAAATCCATCTAAAAAATGCAACTGAAAGTTTCATAAGAATACAGTATATTTCAGTACAATCTGAAATTAACCTGGAAAGTAGAGAAACAAGTTCGTTTCTGTGAGCAGAAAGCGTGTCCTGAACTCGATCTCTCATGCTCCCCGTATGATCTAACCTTGTATTAGGCATGATTCCTCAAAAACTAAAATATCAACCAAAAAATTAAACCCTAAAATCGGAGAGAAAATGAAAACAAAGCAAAAACAGATGGAAAATCAAGAGGAGGAGATGTGATGTATATATAGCCAAATAGAAGTGATAGAACCGAAGATAAGCATGAACGAAATGGTTAAATGAAGCCAAAAGGAAGACAGAAACGGCCATTGTTAGTATGCGAAAGTGATAAAAGTTCAGCAGCACTTGGCAATGTCTTGGAGGAAGCTCAGTGAAGCCGCGCAGATTTTTTCCCTCGCTATTTAATGAAACCGAAACTGTGGGCTGGGTTTCAAAATTGAAAGGTTCGGTTCATAGACTGTAACGCCCGGTCGGAGTCAGAGTTCGTGGAGTCGACAGACCAATTCGATCACGAGTCCGATCACTCGGGCACGTTTGGATTTGTACAAGAACCCGCCAAAACTACCGATTGGAACTTGGGCCTGGCTTTTTCGAGGGCCTCGTTTTTAGTAAGCAATCAAGGATTTTTTGGAAGGAAGTATCCTAATTAAGAAATTAAAATAATATATAATTATATAGTTTGGATTGCCCAATTGATTGTTCTTTTGTGAAAAAAATTGTTGAAAAGTTATTGGAGAATAAGAAAGTTTGATAAAGATGAAAAACAAGAAAAATCATATATAAAATGTTTAAAGAAAGAAAAAAAATGTTTTTCCATTTTATTTTAAAATTAATTTTATAATAACCATATATAAACTTATTTTATTTAGTAAACTCATTACGATATTGTTATTAGAATTTGCATTTCATCTTAAATATTTTATTATACACTCTAATAAGGGTCATTAATTAACAAAATAATTATATTTTAAAAAAATTGTACAAAAATAACCAAACAAACTCTCAAACTTAGATAAAAAAAAGTATTCGAAATTAAAATCTAATTGAAAACCCTAAAATGATGCTTGATAACGAAGGCAAATGATAACATGTACGACGTAAAACAAAAAAAAGTTGAAAAACTCGCATTTTAATACTTGAAAAGTAAATATGACTAGTTTTCTATTTGATTTTTTATCAGATTATTCATGTAAACTAAGTTGAAATTTTGAAAATAGCAAATAATAGATGGAAAACCCGGCTCGTGAATAAGGGCATTTTGATTAATTTACAATTTAATGATTAAGAATGTTTAATCCTGAAGAGATTGTTATTTTTTACCGTAATTCAAAATATAGTTATTATTATTATTAATAACCAATCTCTCTCTATATATATATTCCTAAAGGAATTTAAGAATAATATAGTTTCAATAAATTTGTCTTAGCATATCCAAGAACAAAATTTTGTCCATCACTTGATAGAAATATAAATCTACACCACCTCAAGATAGAAATGTTTAAAAAGTCGAATTAATCCCTTAAAGGGGATGGCCTATACTTTTATAGATGGTAAGAGGTTGTGTTTGGATCATGTCATATGGCAAGTCAACAAAATTTATAGGATCCATCTTTTGGCCAATAATAGGACGACATGATTTGTAAGCATGGGAGGCTGTGCGGAACATGACCTGAGAACCTTGGGAGGAATATTCATATAATCTTTCACCGAAAAGAAGAAAAAATCTATGAGGAATCTAATTCATCAAGAATAATATAAAACTCATCCTCTTGGAATAAACTAAACTCCTTCTCTATTGACCACAGACCAAATCAGCATTGTATACACATTTCTTATCTAAAGAAGATTTTTGACAAAATTTTACATTTTGGTACAAAGATTTACAAAGAATTATGAAACCATACATCTAAAATTATCTATTTTTCGCTTGTTGAAAAGAGTTTTTTTTTTTTCTTTTTCGAAACAAAGAAAAAGGTTTTCAAAAATTATATAAACGTGTTTTTTCAAGATGAAATAGCTAAATCAACAGTCGTTCTTTGAAGTGTTGATGAATAAAAAGGCTTCCAAAGCACCTAAATCAAGATATTTGATGTTATTTTATTCAAGGTTCAATTATTTGGGATGCCCTGGGCCCTATAATTTGTGCTTTTACTTGATTTATATCAGGCTTGGTGGGTATCTTATTCCTTATTATATGTTTTTAAGATCAAAAAGATCTTACTAACAAGAACATTATTTTACGTAAATTATTTATAAATACTATCGTTATAATAAGATTTAATTTAAATTATTCAAATTTGAATTAAATAAATCAAATTTAAATTAATCATTAAACCCTTTTTTGTAGATATGTTTAATTTGAATTAAGTGATATTAAATTCAAGATTAAATCTTTTTAAATTGAATATAAGTTTTATTTTTATTAATCTTGAATTAAACTCCTAAATCAAGTTTTAAACCTAAAAAGTAATGGTGACGTTGAAAGGGAGCATCTAAGAATGGGCCCATTTTATTGAAATTCTTTGCCACCCAAAAGAAAGAGATCTAATGAGTACAGAATCTCTTAAATTTAGTAATAAGATTAACTGAAATGACAAGTCATAGAGAGACACCGTAATTTGGATAATTTTCTTTCTTATAGTGTTTAAAAATATAATCAGTCAGTCAAGCTTAATTTGCAGATGTGGCGTCAGGTGAAGGGGTTAGACAAAAGGCGTCGCGGCGAGCCTTATGGAAAGGGCGACACTGGGTGGGATTTCAACCTCAAAATCAACACCGTAATTATCATATTTACCAAGCTCCTCAGAATAAAGGACTCTTTCATGTTATCACTAGAAAGGATGCAGCTAAGTTCTACGACGGGGTCGAGTCCCGCAAGTGTGTTAGAGGTTCTAGTTTTGTAATATAGGCTGCCTTGTAGCTGAGTCTCCAGCAGTTCAGCTTGTTCAATGGCGTACTTCGTATATTATACCTCTCCTTCCATAATGAATAAACAATAATCTTCATGCATGTCTGTTGGCGAGTAAGGCTTTGTGTCTGTACTTGACGATACACCATAATCATCAGAAAAAGAAACTGATAAATGGGCTAAAATTTCTCAGGTGGGACATTATGTGAAGTGTATATATTTGTTTTGTGTAGGATTATGAAACTGATCAAGGAGAATCGAACACTAGATTTGTCCTTTTTTAACTTATCTTTATCTTATTACTACACCACACGGCATCAATTTGCAGTAACACAGACGTCAGCAGCCTGAGCTTCGAAACCACAATAATTAAAGACCAGAATAATCAACAGTTAGCAATGAATGCCACTTTTTCAACAAAGTTCTGTGACATTATTCACTAGAAACTGAATCCATGATTACGATATAATTCCACTGTTCTTTCCTTGTAAGCATTAAACGAGATCGATCAGGACTTGTGGAAGATAAGGTTCTCTGACTGTGTTTGCGATCAAAAGATTTGAACTCATCATCATCTTCTAATGAGGCTTGTTGGACCATGCTAGTCAATTTTGCATATATCCATGCATATCAACATGGAGTTTAACCTCCAACACACTCAGCTCAGGCATTCCTCTTGATCACAAATTTGGAAGCCTATATGGAACCAATTAAAAATTCTCTTCAAACTGACATGGCACATATGCTTCACCTGGAATATTTAAATCCATCTTTGAAAGTATACTGCCATTTGCAACCGCAAGTGATCTTGCCTTGTCTGTTCACATAAAGAATATTATTTTTCTTATCCACTTCATCATCTCTCAGATAGATTGACGAGAGGAGAGGAGAGGAAGAGTATTGTCTTTCACTTGGAATATATAGTTGATACGACATGACTAGCAAGCTAGAATGCTCAATTATCACCAGAACAAATTAGAACTGAAAGAAATAAAATTGAAATTCTATGTATAATTAATTATTCATCTCTCTGGAGTTATCATGTATAGATCAACTTTCTAGTTACCATTGCCACATCAATGATAATATCTTCAGTGAAAGGAACAGGTTCTAAATAATCCATTTTGGAGCATCTATACCTTGAATGATTGACAAGACCTGACCCTTTTCTTATGAAATGAATAAGGTGAAAAATTATGAGATATTAATAAATATACTAGAAGTTAGGAAACCCAGGAGGATAAAGTGCCCTGAAGTGCTGCTCTCTTTTCTATTTTAATCTTAGCCAATTGATGCTGGTATTGTAACTGTGCGATATTATTGTATATATTTGAGCGGAATCATAAAAGTTGAAGAATATTTGGAAGGCCAATATGCTTCCTTTTCCGTAGCTTTCCCACAGTCCTGAAGTTACAAGATATCTACTTTTAATTATCTTAATTAGACTGTGGTTAATAAAGTGAGAGCTCTGTGATGATTTCTATATAAAGAAACCTGACTTCATACCAAGACAAACGCAACAAAAACTTTTCTTTGCAAACTCACACTGCTAATCAATGGCTTCTCAGGCAGATCACTACAGCCACCTTGCCAGGGTTGGCAGGGAGGGTTTTGCTCTCTTGGAGGAGTTAGACCTTACCCGCCGGCCGAAGAAGATTGGGAACAGGCATCAGCAGCCTCCTCAACCTCATGATTCTCACCATTATGATAACTATCACTACGAGCATCGTCAACCTGCCGCTTATATCTACCGCGGCCCTCAAATTAACAGACATCAGCAGCCTCCTCAACCTCATGATTCTCACCATTATGATAACTATCACTACGAGCATCATCAACCTGCTGCTTATATCTACCGCGGTCCTCAAATTATCACGGTGCTGGAAGAGCCCGTTATAGATTGCAACCAGGCAGCTCAACGCTACGGTGGCACGGTGGTTGTGGATCATAGTAGAAGGAAACCAATTCCCAACGGTGGTTATTAAGCTTTTATTCAGAAACTTGCATGCTTAATAGCCTTAACATGCTACCTAAAGTATGCATTATCTGTACAGGTTTTCTTGGTGTCCCATATGTAAGGAGTAGAGTGTAAAAGTTATATAAAATCTGAAACTGAGTAAGCAATTATGTTGAACTCTGTAATGACCAAGAGCCATATTATGCTCTTAAATAGTGTAGTTATTATATATATATATATATATATATACATATATGGGTTTTTGTGCACTTGCAGTCTTGTAGTACTTATGTTAGAAAGGTTGGAAATCATGCAGTGTATCATGCCACCATTACAGCAACAATTATTTTGTTTTTACTATACCAATTATTTTGTATCCTATTTAGCTCATAACTTTTTCCTGTTATGAAACAATTTCTCCTTCTATTTTCTTAGCTTATTAGGATTATTTTTTCCTTTCCCGCTTTACTACCCTGATTGTATTACTATGTATTCTGAAATCAGCAAAACCAACATGGAAGTTTTACCCAAACTTTATTTTCTTTAACTTACCATTTTAATTTGATTTTCTAAAATCTTTTACTACCTTAAAAATCAAATAAATAAATGTCATTAATAAAAGGATGGACACTTAATAATTGATTTCAAAATCATTCAGCAGAATCCATTTATCAGAGAGTAAAGAGCAGCAAAAATGCAGAGAACTCCTTTCACCTTATCCTTCTTCCTCACCCTAGCAGCAATACTTTCAGGTCTTCTTCACGGAGCAAGATCAAGGGAACTAGCAGAAATGCAGGCTAGGCCATTGCCGGAGCAGAATGAGTTATTGTTTTCAAATAAAGCTACGGCTCAATGTTCTAACGACGCCAACTGTGGTGACAAGTGCCCTTCCATCTGCACTAGTGTGTATTGCGACAAGGGCAAATGCTTTTGCGTGGCGTCTTTATCGCCGACTGTAACTGTTCCCTGTTGATGTTGAGCAATTCTGGATCACATTGATTTGCTGTATAATCCATACGGATTATATGTGAAAAATAAGGATTCAACTCTAATAATGATAGACTTTTTTATGCGATTTGGAAGATAAAGCACCTCCAAAACAAGAACTAGAAAAAAGTGATGTTTCATGCAATATTATGAGACTATTTATAACCACCATTGATGTGCACCTAGTTAGGCTCGTTCAAACCCAACATATAAAAAGAAATTCAAATTTGGGATTGTCCAGATTTAGTTTAAACTACAACATAAAAATTTACAGTTTTTATTTCAATTCAAATTGCCAAAGTAATTAAGTACTGCTGCCATATGACATGACTATATTTATCGGCCAACAATAATAAAGGAATCGATTTACCTAATCCCTTGTGTTGCACATTGATGGAAACCAAAATACAAACCCTTTTCATATTTTCCACGAAGAAAACTCCAGCGTTAGCAAAAGTCAAATCAAATCACGTATATATTTCCAAAACACTTAACAATGATGCAGCCACTTCCAGCAGCAGCAACAAAACGAGGCTCTAATTATTTATATGTATGTGCCAACGTGTTGAAATAATAAAATAGTATTCATATGGCTGCACCTGCATATTCGATTTCCAGAACCTGTAGCCTCATGTTTTTAACAATTATAATATAAAATCTGGAAATATTTTACGTATGCTTTCTAAAGCAATGGAAAAAAAGAAAAGCAAATAGAATGTATACACTTAGGAACATATATCAACGCGTGATAAATGATGATTTAGCATGCCAAATACTTGAAATTATAATTTTTCTCCCCACCCCATATGAGAAAAAATCACACTTGGTGAAATCTGAATTGATAAATATTTGACATATATGCTCCTAAGTTATATGTCCATAATATGTTATACTTGTTTTGCCCACAAGTCGCACTCATTTTACTGAAGGCTGTTATTACTTTGTCTGTTGTTTGATGCATTTCGTCATGAAAATTTTTTTCTCTTGTTTTGTTTCTACACCTAAATAAGATCAGTGGTGGGAAACGAGATTGCTAGTTACTACCACAGTTTTTTTTGAAAATCCAAGTCTTGAACCCTCACTTTCTAAATTCAGATAGCCCCCTTTCATAAAATGTACTGGATTTCCTAAACAAAGATGCATAAAACCGC
The DNA here is from genome assembly GCA_026122585.1 of Anacardium occidentale. Lineage (NCBI taxonomy): Eukaryota > Viridiplantae > Streptophyta > Magnoliopsida > Sapindales > Anacardiaceae > Anacardium > Anacardium occidentale. The sequence continues at coordinate 150,204 of JAJEJH010000337.1, read as the reverse complement.
ATGTGTATCCAGTTCAAGTTAAGCTGCAAGCTCCAGCCAGCCCCCAACTTCCACCGGAACCAATCAAGACACATGAAGAAGCAGCCCTAAATGTTTCTTTTTACTTGATAAATAACTAATTGGACTTTGGCGTTTTTATTTTTGTTTTTGTTTTTCACACCCCTTTACATCATTAAATCACCGTGTCATTATAGATCCTAGAAGACGATTCCAATAAATAAATAATTTTTAATATATATTTTTTTTATAATTTTTCAAAAATTTTGAATCCTCAAAGATAATAAATTTTATTATCTTAACGTATTATCATTTAATAATTTTTATATATAAGTTTAAATATAATTATTTATTTTATTGTTTCCTCACAATCCTATGTTAATAATTGTCTAGTCATGAATATTTATAATATTGCTGTGGGCTGATGGACGTAGTAGAAGCTCTTTATATAACTCAATAACATTTGTAAAATCTGTCCACGAGTGGAAGTTAAATATCAATAACTTGCAGCTTTCTCCAAGACAAAGTGTGTTGACTTCCTTTACGATGCCATATCAGATAGGCAAGGCTTTGAAGCTCTGCAGCCTTTGTACCAGGGAGCTTACAAGATAAGACAATTCACCAAGTAAATTAAAATGGTGGGATCCAGGATGTACTTCAGAAGTATAGCTGTTTTTTGTTTAACTTGTTTCTATATAGGTGGCGCAGTGGTAGTCCAAGCTAAGTGTTCTTCGGGTCATAAATCCAAATCCCCGCCTGCACCAGCCCCTAGCCTGCCGCCGCTACCGCCTCAGTCCACAGAAGCTATTTTTCATGTCACAGAGTATGGAGCAGTGGCTGATGGGGAAACAGAGAGTACCTCAGTATGTTTCTTACGGCATTTACAGTCACCCATTTTGCTTTTACTTTGTTAATCAATGGCATTGAGGGGTCTTTCCTATAATTTAAGAACTTTTTGGGTCTAACAACTTTCATAAAACCTCAAAGAGGCAATTGACAAAAAGAAATTCCGTTGGCCTCAGTAACCTATGTGATGTAATGTACTATTATTTTTACTATAGTAACACCTTTTATAACAACGAAAACCTGCAGGCATTCTCAAAAGCCTGGGAAGCTGCATGTGATTATGCTGGAAGCTCCACTTTTTACATACCAGAGGGTAAATTTCTTCTTGGTCCAATAACTTTTAGTGGCCCCTGCCATGGAAACCAGTCTCCAAATGTTCAGATCGGAGGGACTCTGCTAGCTGTACCTGATCTCAGTGCCTACCCGGGTGATGATTGGATCGTGTTCAATAATCTTCAAGGTTTCAATCTCATTGGAAGCAATGATGAGGCAACTTTAGACGGCCAGGGAGGTCAAGACGCCTGGAAACAGGAAAGCTGTGTCCAGTCTGCAAATTGCAACCGATTGATCACAGTAAGTTTGTATTCTATTATTGTACCGCAAAGGAACAGAGTTGAGTAATTGGAAAGCAGAGTACATTAATCTGGTTTATTATTTGATTGATGCAGTCGCTGAAATTATACAGAGTTTCAAATGGGACTATCAGCGACATTACTGCAATAAATAGCAAGGCGTTCCATATCAGTTTCAATAACTGTGACCAGATGGACATTTACAACGTGAACATCAGAGCACCTGGGGATAGTCCAAACACTGATGGTATTCATGTTCATGAATCCTCTAATATCAACATTGTTTCTGCTGCTATTGGAGTCGGAGATGACTGTGTTTCAATTGGACCTGGCAGCTTCAACATCTCTGTTTCTAATATTCGATGTGGTCCAGGCCATGGAATCAGGTACCACCAATTCTGCTTCTTATCTAGTTATAACCGAGCCAGAGCAAGTGCCAGCTCCAGTTTGGCTCAAGTCAAAATGTTCAGTTCAAATTCGAGATCATTCTAATTGATGAACAATATTTTCAGAAGATTGCCAACAGAATAAACAATATCAATAGAGGAGTAAACAATCTCATGAATCCAGCCAGTGTCACATCATTCCAGCTTAATTTTAACAGAATCTTATCAGAATAATACAATTTGATGAATCATTGTGATTATGAATTTTTGATACCATTTTAATCCGTGGTTACTGTGATTTGAAATTTAAAACTTTGGAGTTAAAATTTTGGTTTTTTTTTAATAGAGATATGAGTGATAAATTGAATAACACACTTGTTAGAAAGTTACTAGTGACAAATAATATCCTCAAAATAAACCGAATTCGAACTAAAATAGAACTCTAATATAAGTTGGGGCTCTTTTGAGCTAACTTACCTCAAATCCGCCCGGTTATAAATTTAGTGGTAGCGTTCATAATTTTTTCCATACTATCAACATTACTGAAATTGGTGCAATATGGACAGTGTTGGGAGCCTCGGAAAATACCAAAACGAAGCAGATGTTGTGGGAGTTGCAGTCAGAAGCAGCACCATCATTAACACTCAGAATGGAGTAAGAGTAAAAACCTTGCCTGGATCTGCAGCAAGCACTGCTTCCAACTTCATATTCGAGGATATCGTCATGATCAATGTGTCAAACCCCATAATCATAGATCAAGAATACTGTCCATCTGGAAGCTGCCAAGATTCTGGGGTAAAAACATCAAAGCAATTCTGAAAGTTTAAACGTTTCTGTTGCATATTCAGCTCACTCGTCGATTCTTGTTTCAATGTCTTTGTGAGGTCAGCCCTCTAGAGTGAAGATCAGCAACGTGTATTTCAAGAACATCACAGGGACATACAATACACCGACTGGAGTGAGCTTGTTTTGCAGCTCCGGTGTGCCTTGCGAGAACATCCACCTGGCTGACATTAATATGCGGTTCATCAAGACGGAAACACGAGACCAGGGCCACTTCAGTGTGATGGGCGTTATTCATGGACTAGAAATTCTAACTTCAAGTTTCTAAGATGAAATATTTTTTTACCAAAACCAGGTTACATCCTCTGTAATCCCGCCCCTGATTATCACAGCTAATGTTTTCGAAACCGCGGCGACCCAGTAAAGGAGATGATTTCATCTAATAGGTAGTCGGACCGTTTGACCGTGGTCAAACCAGTAAAATTTTTAAAAATAATATTTAACACAATTTTATACATAATTTCAATTGTTTTAATATAAAATAATTTAGTTTAATATTATGCATGATCAAACGCTTAACTTTTAATTAATTAATTAATTAATTAATTTTATTTTTTTTAGTGTCAACCATCTAGTCAAACCCCAAATTTTATTTGATCTAATTATTTGAATTATTCGATTCAATCTAATTTAATTTTTTAAAAAAAAAAATTCACAAATTATAATTATTTATCCTAACAAGGGATCGGATAGATTAATTTGGTTTGATTTTTATGACTATAATTATAATTATTGAAAGTTTATATATCAACATGAAATTTCTAAAATTTTGGACTGCCATGAACTTGGTATGTAATTAATCCCCTTCAATAAAGGCACCATCAAGTTAAACAAATTGATATTGTAGTCTCAATTTCAATAAGCACCTAGCACGTGGATGAATTTTAGCTTCTCTTATTTCAAATAATGATCAATTTAAATTTATTTTATTCAAATTGGTTTTCGATAATGTTAAAGAAAAAAAAGAAAAGAATTATTTAAAAAAAATTGTTAGTAAAACAAAATTTAGTGTAATAATATTATAAAATATTGATTTAAAGTATAACTTATGAGTTAAAATTTCAAATCAAATTTAATTAATTTAAAAATTAATAATAATATATTATTATATGATATTTAAATTTTAAGTAAAAATAACATAATATTTAATGATATATAATAATAAATATTCAAATTAACCTTTAATAGAAATCCATGTAAAATCACTTCACGTATCCAAACCTGAGCCCGCTTGGACTGCGCTGCTGGGCTACTAAACACAAGTTCTTTATAATTAGGCCAAAGCCCTTGTTCCCACCCATAGTTTGAGGCGGTAACATGACACCCTCAAGGTTTTCAAAACTCATCTTTCACCCTTTAAGTATTTTTTTATAATTTTTATACTAAAATGAATAAAATATCCTTTTAAAATTAAAAATTTATAATAAAATTATAAAATAATTTTTAAATAAAATATTTTCAAAAAATATTAAAAAATTTTAAATTAAAAAAAAAACAACAGTCACCACCGTCGGTACCGACAATTGTGGTTGTTGTTAACAAAGTCAGACAGTTAGATCTGGCCACTTCCACCTAAAAGAAAGGCTAGAAACAACTGGTAGGGCTAATGATGGCCCTTTTCGATTGTTTTCGACTAATTTTTTGGGAGGAGGTGTCTGGATTTGGCCACCTCCGCCTAGATTGGAGGCGGCCAGACCAAATGGGGAGACCAGATCTGGCATTTCCTGAAACCAGGTAGTCTAAAACAACCACCTAGTTTTGTTAGCTATGACTATTGTTGCCAACATCGACGGGTGGTTTTTTTTTTTAATTTAAATTTTATATTTATATAAAATTTATTTTATTATTTTATAAAATTTTAATATTAAAAAACTAAAAATGCTCATGAATTATTATTATTCACTAATATATTTAATATTAAATTTGGTTCAGGGGTGGGAGACTGAATTTTTGAAACCTTGGGGGTGGCATGTTCCACCTCAAACTACGGGTGGGGACAAGTGCTTTGGCCTTATAATTATTGTTTAAAAATTTAGGTTTAAAAAGATGTTATTTTCTTAATTATGTAGCAATTAAAAGAAAAAAAAAAGGGGGGGCAAAACGATGTCGTTTAAATACAAGTAAATGAAGGTTTTGCCCCCAGTCCTGGCCATTAATCGCCTCGACTGTAATCGAACATCAAGAACACAGTAGACCGAACAAAGCGGCAAACATGGCCTACATCGTTACCCGACGCACAATAGCATCAGTCATTTCCCGAGCACTATCTTCTCGCTCTGTCTCTCGTTTCTCCTTACCACTTCTTGACAAGAACCCACTACTACTACAACCCCAGCTCATCCCGAACTCAGTTTGCAGCTCTACCCGTTTCAAAACAAGCGGGTCGGGATACTCGCCCCTCAACGACCCTTCTCCCAACTGGAGCAACCGTCCACCGAAGGAGACAATCTTGCTCGATGGTTGCGACTACGAGCACTGGCTCATTGTTATGGAGTTCCCTAATGATCCCAAGCCTACCGAAGACGAGATGATCAACGCCTATGTCAAAACACTCGCTGCTGTTGTTGGCAGGTACTGACTCGACTCATATCTTTTTTCTTTTAATTTGTGATTTTTATTTTTAGTTTTGAAAATTTTTTTTGTTTTTTACTTTGTTATGGGGTTTTGTTGTAGTGAGGAGGACGCGAAGAAGAAGATATACTCGGTGTGTACGACGACATATACTGGGTTTGGTGCTTTGATCTCTGAAGAGCTCTCTTACAAAGTTAAAGGTATGTGTGTGTGTGTGTGTGTGTTGTAGTATTAATCATTCATGTTAGTGGATTTAGGGTTTTATTTTATTTTTTTAAAGTATTTTCGAATTAGGGTTGTTTCATAATCTCTGAATTTTGTTTAATATTTTTTGGGGATTAGTTTCAAGGTTTTGTATTTCATTGTATTTTGAATGTTAGTTGGATATGTTTGGGTTTTGTGTGTGCGTGTGTGTGTGTGAGTGTGTATGTGTGTGTCAATTGATTTAATATTGTTGGGTGCCCAAAGATTTAGGTTATGGAGGTGTTTTTAGGTATCTTTTTCTTATTTTCAATATGGTAGTTTGATGGAGTTCGCTTTGATTAGTTTTATTCAATATAGAAAGTTTGGGCTTTTGTGTGGTAGTTCATGTTGGTTAGCTTACTCTTTTGTGGATTCAAATTAGGGGTAAACAGTTGATGAAGAATGATCTATTGTTTATCTCAAGTTCTCAATTTTTGAATGAATCAGCTTTGATTTATTCAAAACTGGGTGTTCTGGATGATTGATTGAATTGACCTTGATTTATTTGTCACTTGATCTTCAGGATTTAGGCTTCGATGTTTCCTTTTTTCAATACACATTGACTAGATTTTTCATTGGATTTCTGTGGTGAATAGGGCTACCTGGTGTTCTTTGGGTTTTGCCAGATTCATATCTTGATGTTCCCAACAAAGATTATGGAGGTTGGTATTTCCTGAGATTAATATTTATTGGATTTTAATGAAACAGGGTTGCCTGGTGTTTATGTTGAATTTTATGCATCATCAAATTCCTTTTCAATCTTTGCTTTGTCTTTTGTCACATTGACTATTAGGTGATTTGTTTATCGATGGGAAAGTTATCCATAGGCCACAGTATAGATTCAATGAGAGGCAGCAAAATAATAGAAACAGACCTCGCCCTCGTTATGATAGGCGCCGAGAAACAATGCAGGTTGAGAGAAGAGAACCAATGCAAAGGCAGAACCTGTCTCAAAATCAGACTGCACCCATGGAGCAACCAAATATCAATGAATAACCAGAATTCTGTTCAAGATGGAGGGTCAGATTTCTAGTGAAGAAAGGATAGTTTGTCCAGAACCATGTTAAAATTCCCAATGTAGTAGAATATCAGATTAATATTCATTGTTGCATTTCTTGTTTTGTGGATAACAACCATGTTTTCTTGCTTTCTTTGTTTCATTGCAAATTCAAGCATATTTTTAGTCATGAATCATCAAAAGATTTAGTGGTTAAGTAGTCATTGAATTCTTGAGTCCTTCCAATATGTTGTTTTCCAGGGGAATGCCTACCAAATTGTAATGTGATATATTTCTTTATATATTGGTGTCTGCTTCAATCAACTGCTGACATTATGTTTCTGACGCTGAAGATTTCATCGTTGTAGTTTGCTTTTTTCTTTTGTTTCTTATGAAAGTTTGAAGAGAAGCAGTCCATCATGTAAGGAGCAAACTCATAAAACTGATCTTTAAACTGACCCCCGGGAATTGCCTTTTTTCGGCCAGTCAGATGCTTGTCCCGACCATTCTCTACTGACTCCTAATTCCTATCCCCTCATAACATCCTTGAGCATGAAGATTATGAAGCGCACAACTGTGTTGCTTCTTACTGACCATCAAAACTCGGATAGGACTGTTCAGCTGTGAGTGTAAGGTCAGAATATTGAAATTTTCAATGATTTATAAGCTTGTATTGTGGTACTGATGGTATGTGAAGGGACTGAAACTGCAATTTGAAGTTGCTTCTCCTTGTAGAAAAGGAAAAAGGAGTACATCTTTTCTTTTGGTTGGTTGAAGGATTTAACATTTAGAACAAAGAAGAGCAACAAACGGATTAACCATTTCCAGGTGGGAACGGGAAGATTAATGCTCAGCTTAAATATGCATCTTTCATTAATGGACAACTTGTCCTTTTGGTAGAGCTATCTGCAAATATGGGTTCTATAATTTCATGTTTTTAGGGTTGGGTTTGAGCTGAATAGAACTAGAATAAAAGATAATTCAAAATCAATTTGAATCCAGAATGTTTAGTTTGAATGAATTGGTAAATAGTAACACTAGGAAGCTGAACAATAACACTATAACTGAAGCCTTTAACTCCAATTTGATTTTAAACCCAAGCATGAATAGGGCTAAACCAGATCGGTTCAAATCTATCGTAGCTGATATTTTCATACTTTCTCTGGTCACGCAGCTGCCAAATTGAATGCATTCAAACAAGATCTTAAATTGATTCCACTAAAATTCGGAAGTAAAAAATTAATTGAGTTTATTTTACAAAAATACCCTTCCAAAGGAGCAAAATTACTCTCCGGCCCTACTAAAATAGGTTTGAGGATCTAATTCCTAAACGCCTCAGATCAGAAGCTCTCCGAATTCCCCACCGTCTCACTTGTCTCTTTTCTCCCTCCGATCTCCATTTCTCGAGATCTCGTTTTATAAGGTATGTTCTCGGGCTAAACCCAGATCTACAATTGTTATCACCTCTCTCTTTATTCATAAATTTCGCACGTTTCATTTCATTTCTTTCTTTCTTTCTTTCATTTTTTAATACAAAATTTACAAATTAAGCGATAAACCATGAATTCCAATTACGGAAAACCTAAGGGATCAACATCTGGCTCACTCAACAACTTCAATTTTGATTTCGATCTGGGTATCGGGTCCGGTCGGCCGAAGTCACTTAATGACCAAAAGAACAGAACCACGTCGTCGTTTCAATCTTCATATTCGTCGTCTACGACTACACAGACTCAGTCAAAGCCCACGTGGCAGCCAAGCAAGCCATCGTGGACTCATCAACCGGCACCGAGTCAATCTGGGTTGCAAAATGCACCCACTTCAATGGTGGGTGATATACATGGCAAGAGTTGGGCTGCTTCAGGCTCGTCTAAATCGAGTTCTGGGATCGGGATTGGGATAGTTGATAAGAATCCGAATTTGTTTGGTGATCTTGTTGGCTCCGCTTTAGGTCAGGGTAGGAGCAATAGTAATGTTCCTTTGAAAAATGCAACACCAGTGGCATCGAATAAGGGTCCATATTCAATGGGGAATGTAGCTAATTCATTACCAACAATGAGTAATGCACCAAAAAGTAGTGGAATTTGGGGGTCTGGAGAGAGTTTTGGGAGTTATACTGGTGGATTTAATAGTAGTGGTGGTAGTAATGTGAATTTGAATTCAAATGTAAATGTTAGTGCTAATGTTAATAAGAGTTCAAATCTTGAGGGTCCGCCAATGAAAGGCATGACTGGAAATGGGATGCCTGCTAAGAAGGACCCTTTTGGTTCTCTGTTTGAAATGGGATCGAAGCAATCAGGTAGTCTTAATTCAGCTAGTAAACAGAATACTAAGAGTAGTGCTGTTGATTCTTTTGGGGAGTTACAGAATGCATCTAAATCTAGCACAACAACATTTCCTTCTAGTGGTTTTGCTTCAAGTAATAATGATTTTTTTGGAGCCAATTTGGGCTCTGATTTTGGGGCATTCAAGGATCATGGTTCTCAGAATAATTCCTCTGGTCAAAGTCAAAGTACTGGTGGCGATCCACTTGACATTTTCTTTTCCTCGTCATCAGCTGCAGCAGGAAGTGCTGCTACCGTATCTAGTAAAGAGCAGCAGTTTTCAGAAGATGATTGGGGATTGGAATCTGATTTTGGCGGAGGAAAAGATACTGGTGGTTCTACCACTGAGCTTGAAGGACTGCCTCCTCCGCCAACTGGGGTAACTGGTGCTGCTGCAAAGAACAAGGGAATAGATAATCAAAAGGCAGGCCAATATGCTGATGCCATTAAGTGGTTGTCTTGGGCTGTTATACTTTTTGAGAAATCAGGTGATAAGGATGCTACAAAGGAGGTTTTATCGACCAGGGCATCGTGTTATAAAGAAGTTGGGGAGTATAAGAAGGCCGTGGTTGACTGTTCAAAGGTATTATCAATCATCCTTTCCTATAGCTTCATTATTCCTAGCTGCTTGTTAGGAACTTTAATTTTCAACTTGAACATGATTGTTTTGTTTGCAATTAGGAATTTGTGAGTATGTGTTGTTTTTCAAATCATCTATGCACTTATTATATGTTGTTAGCATCAAGCATCACAAAATCTTATCGGTCATTAGGGGCTGAAGAATTAGCTAGCTACTATTCGGTCAGTATTAAATCTGTGAATATTGATAATGTAGAGAAATTTTTAGCTGCCGAATTTGGGTGTCAATGAGTAGATTCTGGATCATTTTTATGTTACCAGCTTCTCAAACCTATTAAAAGCTTGACTCTGGTCTGTTTGAAAGCTGATTGATGATTGTTTGTTTGCTCTGAATAGCATAAGTAGACCATTTCTCACTGGCCTGCTGTTGTGCCAGTTGCAAATTTGGGGCTTGTATTCCTTTGTTATTGGAACAGTATTCTTTTTTTTTTCAGTTTCTATTGATTGATTAGTTCTATTAAGGCAAGTAATTGACAAGGGCTGATATAAACAATGGTTCAGCAGAGTGATTCAAATTCATGTTTCATTCCCAGATATGCAGATAATAATACGCTGTCTTATAACTTTTCTTACTATCATTTGTGTGGGGCTTATTAATATGAATTCTTCTGTGCAGGTGCTTGAGCAAGATGAAGCAAATGTATCTGTTCTTGTCCAGCGTGCACTCCTGTATGAAAGCATGGAAAAGTATAAACTTGGGGCCGAAGACCTGAGGACTGTTCTGAAGATTGATCCCATGAACCGGATTGCAAGAAGTACCATTCATCGCTTGGCAAAAATGGCGGACTAGAGGGATTTTGGGATTATTTTTTAGTTTGTATTATCTCCTTTATTTAGCTCTATACCTTTTCCCCTCGTACTATAAGAAGTTCTGGGGAATTATAACAATTTTCCTCAATATGTGGATTTCATATGATCATTGTGTCCTTCTGAATGATTTTACATGTATGATGTGTTTGATATCTTCTATTTTTTTGTGACTGGAAATGATTGTTCTTTGTTACCATAAATTGGCCTTCAAAATTTGCAATTGGTTTGTCAAGTGTAGTGTTCTTTTTCATATATATGAAACTATAAGATTCAATGCCTTTAGTTTTCGTTTGTTTCTCTGTTTTCACAGCGACCCCAGAATATATTTAATATTACGGAGTATATATTGAATCTCAGAGCTGTGACATTGTGAAATAAATGAAGCTGTTGATGATAGAAAGAGACCATGTAATAAGTGAAGATAATTTTGTCTTTGTAAAAGGCACACCAAAGAAATTCTCAAAGACTTCTGGAGACAACATAGAGTATCAGACACAAGGGAAATTTGATAGAACATGGTGTATGAAAGTGGCCTGATACTGAGTGATGAAGATGAGGTCAGTTATTGATAGCACAGAGAGGCAGCCGCACACTCGTGATAAAGGTGTTGAGCTGAGCATCCATGGATGTTGAAAAGGTGCAAATGAAGGTGTTGAGCTGAGCATCCATGGCTGTTGAAAAGGTGCAAACTTCTCTTACTTGGACGAGCCTTGATGTTTGTACGCATTACCACAAACACCAAATTTAGTGATAAGGGAAAGCAGGAGATCTTTTTGTAGATTGGCAAGTGGAGTAATATGATGGACAAGCAGTAGCCGTCTGCAAAAGAGACAAAAGCATTCACGGGTGATCTCATTATTGATTGACTATTAGTATATCACGAAATAGTAACAAGATGCTGATAGGTGTCACCAATAAATCTTATCCTTGTCGTCGATGCTGTTAAAAGTGAGATGAATAAAGAAGGGAAAATGACAATATATGGTTGTCGTTATGATTTTCCCTGTTGAAGCCATCGGTTGTGTGGGTTGGAAAGAAAGCGGCAAGATGGGAAAACGTCCTTGAGCTAAGTGTATACGAGTCTGTAACAGCTGTTGAAGAATGGTTGTATTTATAAATGAGTAAAGATCAGAGAGAACAAAAGTTCATATGAGTCTGTGTTGGGATCGGGAGGAGGCGGAAACAGAAAGCGATTCTTTGCAATTTTAGCCTTGCCTGCTTCCTTAAAGCCTGCAACATTTTGGTCCTTCTCCTTTTACCATGCAACATTATCCTCAAACATCCCATGCTCATGAACGCCGAAGAAATCTGTGGTTTCCCCCACACTCACGCCACGCTTGCCGTCAACTTTTGGGCTTACTTCCTTTATTCCCCATAGAACGAGATTATTCCATTTGCTCAGGCAAATTAGAGTTGGATTTAATCAAAATTATTTCAAATTTGAATTAAATAGGTTAAGGTTGAATCTAGAAATTAAGTTTATTTTCATAAAAGAATTAAATTTAAATAGATTTAAATATTCAAATTCAAGTTAACCGATATTATATTCAAAATTAAAATTTATTAATTTTGAATTAAACCATATTCAAACTCAATTTGAATTATATTATATTAACATGAAACTATATATATATATTAATTATTAAAAATTATTAAATTTGTTTATATTGGATAAAACTGAATTTTCAAGTTCATTACTGCTCTGACCTCGCGAGGTTGGAAGCTCCATCGTCAGGAGATGAGGAGACTGGGATTGAAAATGGTTGGATTCGATTGCAGTTCTTTGTTCTTAATGAGTTTTGATCAAATGAACCAAGTTTAAAGATTTTATTTTTATAAATAAATTAAATTTGAATTAATGATTGATTATATATTTTATAAATTAATTAATTTTGAATTAAGAATTAATCTAATTTCTTCCGTTTCTGTTGCTTTTCACGACACACTTTCAGCACCGTAATTTCTTCCACAAATCATCATCCGCCACGTCACCACTGTCACCCACTTGGACCCCACTTCCACTTACTTCAAAATTCCCCCATAATCGCACGGTCATAATTCCTTTTTAATTTTGTGGGCCTGATCACGGCATCTCCGTTGATTCTATTTTCACTGATCTTCTGTCCATCGACGGATCAATGCAATGCAGTGATAACAAAAACAAAACTAAATTAAATAACATAAAAAAAAGTCACTGTCCATTTTTCTATTTACGAGAACATTAAAACTGAAGCCGTCCTTGGCTGGCCCTATATAATACTCCATCAATTTAATACAAACCTCTCTTCTCTTTCTTTGCTTTCTCTGCAATCATCTAACAGACAGGTCGAGATGTGTGGCGGTGCCATTATTCACGACTTCATTGATTTGAAGCGTGGCCGGAAATTGTCCGCGAAGGACTTGTGGTCGGAGCTTGACACCATGTCTGACCTTTTGGGCTTGGACTACGCCAAGCAGTCTGATTCTCAACAAAAGCCTGGCCAACTTCAGAAAAGTAAATTTTTTTTTTCTTCTTTTTTCATCTGGGTGTCTCTAAAGGTTCGATCTTGGTGATCTAGACATGTCTGTTTACTTGGGTGTTTAATGTTTTTAGAAAGTTGACGGTAGCAGTTAATGCCCTTTACAGAGCTTCCAGATTATAATATGAAATTTATTTCAGATTTTCAGATTTTAGTTTCTTTTTAAATAAATTTTTTTAATTTTCAGAATTTTTTCCCATATCGTAGTTCTCTGAAAAAATTATGATTTTTATGGAAAAGGTGAAAAGAAGAGAAAGGCTGAGGGTAAAGCTAAGACTCAGCGAACTCGGAAGAACGTTTACAGAGGAATAAGGCAGAGGCCATGGGGGAAGTGGGCAGCTGAAATCAGAGATCCTCACAAGGGTGTTCGTGTCTGGCTCGGTACTTACAACACAGCCGAAGAAGCTGCCAGAGCCTACGACGAAGCCGCCAAGCGCATACGTGGAGATAAGGCCAAGCTCAACTTTGCTCTACCACCACCACCAACTCCGTCTACTCCACCACCTCAAGACGAACCTCCATCTAAGAAGCGCTACCGCATATCCCCACGCGAGTTAACTCCGACGAGTTTACCATCACCCTACCCGGACTTCGGGTTTGGAAACGAGTTTTATCATCAACCCAACGAAGCGAGGAATAATAACAACGAGCTGGAGATGAAAGAGCAAATCTCGAGCTTGGAATCGTTCCTGGGGCTAGAACCAACGACCCAGCAGCTGAACGGAAACGGTGACTGTTACTCAGTCGACTTATGGACGCTGGATGACGTGGTGGCGCCTGTTTATCAGCAGCATATTGATCAGGATGAGCTCCTAATGTACTAAAATGGTCCTTCTTCCGTGTTGGTGTTTCAGTTTCATGCTTTAATGTCGAGTTCCATCATCTTTGCATTGTAAATATTAGTAAAATAAGCTGCGAAAAAATAGCCATGGCGTCTTCCTGCATTGCATGCCGAAAAAGAAGCATCTTTCTCGTCCTTTCTTTCTTCCTTTGTCTTATATTAAATCTCCATAATGCATGTTTGTTTTCAAAGTTGTCGGTTCATGTATCAAGCTTTCAGATCTATTATATTATATGAATCCTTAGATTTCAACTAAAGATTCACTGTATCTGATAGACTACTATTGGTATAAGATAGATCTTACGGCAGTGATCAGAGCATCAATCACCATGGATCACCGGCCATTGATCTTATATATATAAATAAATCCTTCCGGAAACTCGTCCGATTCTTATTATTTTATTAATAAAATAAAATTGAAAATTAATTTTAAAAAATAATTACAATTTTAAAAAATAAAAATCAACAGTTATTACTATCGTTCATTTGATTTACGGGATAATTGGATTTAGATTTTAAATAATCAAAAAAATAATTAAAAATAATCATTTAATTCACGGATAATTGGATTTAAATTTTTAAAAATTAACAAAAAATTCTGGAGAGATTAGGTCGTCTGACTTTAGTTGAATTGCATAAAGATATTAATTTATGAGCAGTATGGTGTATAGATATTTTTTATATATTTTGTTATGCCGATAAATTCCCACCCAAAATTCTCACCCAAGGTTTTTTCAAATAATAAGTCTCATGGTAAAGTTTTAAAAGTTAAATATCTATTTTTTATAAAAGAATTAAAATATTTTTTTAAAAAATAGTCACTATTATCGATAGTATCACCGACGACAATGATCGCGATTAACATAATCAAGTGACAGAAAATAGTCACTTGATTCTATTGACGGTTTGATCTGATTGCTTCCATCAGTAAAACGATTAGATCCAATTTCTAATTAAATCAGGTAATCGTTTCTAACCACTTGGTTACGTTAATAGTGATTACTGTTATTGATGACGCTACCGACAACGATAGTTGTTTTTTTAAATTATTATTAATTTATTATCATTATTATTTTAAATCTTAATTATTTTTTAGAAAATTTATTTTTTAAATTTGTATTCAAAAATATAAAAATACTTTTTTTACTTTGCTTAAGGGGTGAGTAATTAGCTTTTAAAATTTTAGGGATGGCCCTGTTATTTAAAAAAACCTTGAGTGAGAATAGTGGTTCGGCCTATATTTAAATAATATATTATTATTATTATATAAATGAATTATAAAACGTGTACTTGGTTTTATACTATAGATGCCAAGTATTTTGTTACAAAGATTTTTTTTTCTGTTTCTCTATTTCCCCTCTCTCTCTCTCCTTCGAGAACCTTACAATCTTATGGTTGTATTTAAAATTTAAATTCAATACAAATAACTTTAAAATAATAAACGTGGTCTGTTATAATCTAAATTCAACACAAATAACTTTAAAATAATAAACGAGGTCTAAAACAGTAAAATGCTATTGTCGGATATACAGCCAATCAAGTCAAAATAAAATATGTGAAAACCTTGAAGCCAAACCAAAAAAAAAAAAAAAAAAAACCATAAACAATAAAAGGAAAATTTTTCACTAAAATCAAAGATGTTTACCAAAAAAAAAAAAAAAAGAGATGAAATCTGTTCTTCAATCACACGGTAGAGAAAAACCCTAATTACATTAAAAAGTTCTTACTAAGCCCTAGAAGATTACCCATTTATATTAATGTCAAACCCATCTGAGTCAAATTCTATATTTCATACCTTCACTTCTAATTGGGGTGAGCAAAAAAATCAAACTAAAACTATAGGTATCTTGCTTTCGGTTTTTATTTTTATTTGAAATTGTTCTATCTTAAATAAGTTTAAGTTATAATTTTATACAACTGTTTGTTTTGATCTCGACTTCGATTCCACCTCTTAAGAAACCGAAACCTAGAGATAAAAGGGCAACCGGGTTTCAATGAATTTTTTTCCATTAACTCACAAATAAATTGCATCCATGTTTTCTATTATATTACATTTTTTTTATTGAATTTTATGAATAGGTTTTCAAAATTTGGTGAGATTTTCAATTATATATTCTTTTACAGAAAATTTTAAGTGTTTTAAATTTTTTTTTCACAAAAATAGTATCAAAATAAGATAAATATTTTTCATAATCTTATCGATTTGAAAAATATCACTAAAATAGTAGATTTTTTGTTTATAAATTTTGTTGAAATTCATAATTTTTATAGTTACGTAATATATACTCTAAGTTCTCATCGGAATTGATCTTATAAATTTTACATTTCAAATTATATTTTTAGTAACGAATCAGTTTTAGTTTTGGTTTTGGTTGTTCAAATATTCTCATGATACTCTACCTCACCTACCTTCACTTTTAATATTCAATCCGAATTACCACTATACAAGAAATTCTAGTTTGTTTATTTGAAGTTCCGATCTCTAATAATGTTGGCTACAAGAGAAGCAAAAACTTTGACCAACTTGCTTTGAAAATCACGGAAAAGTAACTTTCCACCATACGTGCATGCACCGAGCAAAGGTAAATGAAGTCCAAGATCAGGAGCTACGACCTAGCCGTGGACGACCCGATTGACGATTGCAACTGCCTAGTTTTCTAATGAACCTAAACAATTGACTCTGTTGTTCAAATTTCAAACTTCGAGACTCTAGTTCTCGAGGCTATTGGATTTTCTGGTAGAAGTGTGTCACCGCTTGCGAAATTACTAGCCAATGTTGAACCCATCAGGTTTTCACAAGAAAATCACTCTCATCTAACACCTAATGCAATCAAAGTCAAGAGCCCCAGAAATTGAGAGGAAAGAGACCCCATAATCATCACCTTGTATATGTCTAAATTTTTCCAACATATTTTCTTGCCACTTTTCTTGCCGTAGATGAACTCCTACATTTTCATTGGGGTTGGTTTGACTTATTCTTACAAGGTTCTATCTTTATTTATTATGTTATTAATTTTTTTCCCTTCAATTTACTGATGAATAATTTTTATCTTTTGTTGGAGAATAAGAAAAACACATTGAAAAGATTATAAAAACTGGTTATATAAGTATCATGAGTTCATCTCCAATTTGACTACAACATAGCATTCGTATAACTAGTTATTATGTAATAATTTATCGTCTCTTTTAGTATCTGTCATATTTTTTTTTTTTTTTTTACGACGAAAAACTTACCCAAACCAACAGACAATGCTTCAATTATACTTCACCATATAAATTTGACAATTTAATCCTGAAATAGTCTTTAAAATAGTTTAAATCTGTGTCATAAAATGTGAAAACCAACCAAACACAAACTACTTATAGGGGTAATAAATTCTTCTTTTAGCTTTCTAAAAATAAAATATTTTATTTATATTATATTATATTAATAACGTATTTATCTATCTTTTAATATTTATATAATATTTTATTCTATAATAACTTATTATCTAATTTTTATATATTCTTTTAATTTAATTAAAAAATATGATTATATATAGAGAGAGAGAGAGAGATTGTAACATGAATTGACAAGAATAAAAGTAAATCATAAAACAGTTTCAAATCTGCCAAGATCTTAATTGATTGTAACAGAAGAATCAATAGTACAGGATAATTCTTTTCTTTTTATATGTAGTAAGCAATACTCAACTGGAAATTATGACAAAAAGAATCACGCAATAACCACAAGCTGTTTGAATATTTAAATGAAACATGAAGACATTTCTAAGAATTCAAATTTTAAAACATACTTCAAGTCAAATCGAATTCATAAGTTGGTGAGACAGCAGACGAAATAATTGACAATTTGTGTTCTCAACCAGGGTTAGGAGAAGGTTCATGAACCCAGATCCAGGTGGGGGCCTTTCCAAAGAACATTTGGAGATAAAAATAAATTTATCGACACAAGCAAGCAATTATAAAAAATAATCGAAATTAGGTTCATGTTAGCTGACTCATCACCATTAAGAATTCTCCATTTTGGCAGTTAACTGGGTCAAGCTCATATTATTTGTGAGATGAATGCAAGGATCCAAATGCCACTTGGGATTTCTTTTTCAGTGCTAGTATTATAAAAAATTACAACACTCGTCATAAATTCATGCATTTAAGATTTGGCTGAGCTTTCAGCCTCGAGGAATTTGTCTCAACTCAATCATTAGCAAATAGTAAACATTACAAAAAGATGATTTAAACACTATTGCCAATATAGATAGATTCACTTAATATGGCAGCTTCCCTTTCACACTCAAAAATATTTCGGTCTCATTATAATTCCTAGTTGTCCTTGAAATATTAAAGAATTACAAGTTGCATCAACAGATAACGATTAAGCACCAAGGCTTATCCATATTTCATACAGAACAAAATTATTGGGCTCTGTTTGGGAGACGGGCACAAAGGAAATAGAAATAGCGAGGGCTAGGGAAAAAAAAGGGACAAACACCCAGGAAATCGATCCAAACAACTGGTTAACTGGTCTATCAATGCCAGTTCCTATTAGCATTTTTAATGTTTTTCGGTTTTCAGTTCGGTTTCCGTGTTAATACAATGCAAAGAATCCACCCTAATGATGGAAAACATGAATCCGAACGGGTAACCAAATCAATCATGAGCATTCCGTGATCCACACACGTTACAATGTAAATTAATGAATGAGGCACGGCACAAAACACGCAACCACAAGCGCAATAAATCCCAGATAAATGCACTTTTAACAGTTTCAATGATAATAGCTGCCTCAATTTTCATTCTACTTCTGGTCAAGGCACAGCCAATGAATGGCCAGGTAAAGCATACTGTGGCCCGTTCTCAGATTATGTTTCACTCTCAAAATCATTCATGAGCCGTCTAAATACCGTCAATCAGATTTGCCTCTCTATGACTTCCAAGTAACCATAATTGCATCCTAAATGTGCAACTTAACATGCCCGCTAGGACCATATCCGGACTCGTTACATGTTTGATTGAATCAAAACAAACTTCAAATCTCAAAGATAAAATAATAGTATGTCCTTAATTGGTCAAGGCACAACCAATGGATGGCCAGGTAATGCAAACTGTAGCCTGTTCTCACATTATGTTTCACTCTCAAAATCATCTATGTATGAAACAATCTATGTTCTGTTAATCAGAAGATTTGCTTCTCTATGAAATAACCATAATTGCATCCCAAATGTGCAACTTAACATGCCCCCTTCGACCATACCTGGACTTGCTACATGTTTGATTGAATCAAAACAAACTTCAAATCTGGAAGGTAAAATAATAGTATGTCCTTAATTGGTCAAGGCACAACCAATGGATGGCCAGCTAATGCATACTGTAGCCTGTTCTCATATTATGTTTCACTCTCAAAACCATCTATGTATGAACAATCTATATACTGTTAATCAGAAGATTTGCTTCTCTATGACTTCCAAATAACCATAATTGCATCCCAAATGTGCAACTTAACATGCCCCTTGGACCATACCTGCACTTGCTACATGTTGTATTGAATCAAATCAAACTTCAAATCCCGAAGGTAATATAATATATGTCCATAATTTGCCACAGAACTGATTTAGTAGAAAAGAAAAATGACGAATGAATCCTCCAATGAAACAAAAAGAAAAATTAAAAACTAAAATAACTTGTTTCACTTTACCAACATAAAAAGAAATCAACTATCTAATCTAACATAAAAGAGGAGGGAGCACTAATTCATGATTAAGGTGTAGTATAAAATCAACAAGGGCAAGGAAATATCAAACACAAGGATGATAAGAAAAGTAAAAAGTAAATTCAAAGTACAATAAGAAAAGTAAACCAAGCAGAAAAACAAAGGAGAAACTAAGATTCCATTAAATTGCCAATTCATGTGCATAAGAATGGACAAGAAAGTAGGCACCTGCATGTAAATAGAAAAAAATGGAGAGAACAAGAGAATAACAGGATATCAATGCCATAGGTGAGAGCCTTGTAAAAAGCTGTAATTCTTACTAGTTTTCTGAGAAAAAAAAGAAAATGGTTTTCATTGTTAAAAATGAATAATTGATTATGAATTTAACTTTGGCTTTCAGTCATAATAACAAAGGGGCACATCCTAATTCAGAGTGGCAGATCAACACCTCAAAAAAGCCTCAACTTTACAAAACAAAACCACAAAATAATAAACATTCAACACACTAGATACAGCTTCAACATAACAAACATCTATTTTCTAGTTAATGAAGCTCTAATGTTCTATGCCAAACTTCAACGCAACATTCTCATATAAACAATACTTCCTATCTGAAAGTTCCGAGATCCCACATTCAGACTCTCCGTAAGCAAACAAAATGTCCATGTGCCCACAAGATTATAACTCAAATGAACTAATCAAACTTATATTTATTTCTAATAAAACATAGCACACCTAAGATCATACTAATCCACGACCATGAACAATAATGTAACGACCAAAACACTTAAAAAACCATTTAGAGAATCGATTATAATATATACAATATGTACAATTAACTGTGCAATAAAATATATAAACAGAGAGTTCGTAACTATCCAATTAAATACGTAAATGATCGCAAACTAAATATTGAAGTCAATCTAATGGGAACCTTGTCTCTCACCATCAGCCAAGATCCTCACCACCCTCTTGAATGCGAAATGCACGCAATTCGATAATGCAATCCAATAAATCACCTCATAAACAAAATCAAACGCGAAATCATTCGACGACCACCGCGATGATTCATCCCAATTTTGCCCTCCAAATCCGTCAAAGTTCCACCCTCTCCCACCATAACCACCCCCACCAAACGGACCATCATCGTTACCACCACAGAAAAATCCGTCGCCTTCGCCGCTGTCCTCCAAATCATCGCCGCCACTGACTGATCTCCTCTTCGTCCGCCGCTTCTTGCGGAGCAGTGTTCGACGGGCTGTTCTGTGCGAACTAGATTTAACAGGCGGCGGCGCCATAGCGTACATCGGAAGAATCGCCGCGGAGAGTAAGTAGGGTTCGCGAAGAATCAATTTCGCCAAGCCTAGGGTTTGCGACGTGGCGAGTGAAACGGTGTCCGACAGAAGAGCAATGTCCATGGAGATCAAGAGAATTAGATTAGCAAAGCAGAATGTTTGGTTTTGTTTGACAAAGAAATATCAATGATCCGCGTTGAAAATTGAAATTCGAATTCGCCTCTGGGTATGCAACGCAAGGTGTTACGTGTTTCAGTATGATGGCGGGTTTGGTATGACGTGTCGTTTGTGTTTGGCAGGAGTGATGCATGCGCCTCGGATCTTGATAGAAAGCTTTAACCGTTGAGTTGTTGCTGAGAAGGGCCTCGAGTGGGAGAGAGTCCCCTGGTAGATCGGGTTCTGGACTCGGGTTTCGGCCCCATTGTATTACGCTAGTTCGGCTGGGCTTATTTAGACCCGAGAGCACGACCCATTGTTGCATTATAAACTTTTTTTATATGTTGTATCAAAATTATAATTAAACTTATTTAAGTGAAAAAAAAAAAGGCCTAGTGTCTAGGTTTGCTACAATAAATTCATGAAATACAAATATTATTGTCCAAAAATAGATCATAGTCGTATTTTCTTCTAATTAGCCATTTTTATTTCTTTCAACGATTACATGATAATGTATTAAGATTGCTTCCAGATAAAACAGTCCAACTCAGCTCAATGTTTTATTTCAAATTGAATTAAATTTAAACTAGAGTTTGATTTTAATTTGAATTATTTTCTAGTGATATTGGTTATTTAATAAAAATATTATTTATCTTATCAATAATACAAATCTTCATACCAAAAATCTCTAATAATGTCTTTTATTAGTTTAAACCCAAACTAACTAATTAGGATTCGAATCGCACTCAATTTAGTCCACGTATATAATATTTCATAAATCCATAACTAAAAAAAAGAAAAGCAATTCAAATGTGTTATGGACAAAAAATATATAAAAAAATTCGACATTATTATTTTTCCTTATATAACATGTTTACCTTGAACATCATTGGAAGCCTTATAATTATATACTTAATTATACGAGACTCATACTCGATCAAGATTTGCTCTTTCACTAATCGATTAGTAGAATACTTTTATGGACTATTGTGTCATCCCACATATTCATCATCCACATAGGTATGCATTGAACCCTTATATGTCATTTACCAATTAAAAAACCACACTTTCCTCTTATCTGCCCCCATTAACCTTAAATGAATATAGTATAATAGTGTTATATTTACTGTATCTATGTCACTATGTCCCCAAAGTCTCTATTTGAATACGCATTAGGCCTTCACATATGTAACCTAGCCTAGGTTGATAAAATAAGGTCTCCTAGATTCGATGTCTTATGCCTGTTGAAAAATAATATCACATATTTGTATGCTAAATAAATCTCAATCTCGTGATCATGACAAATTCGTATCAATTGAATTGGATATTAATACAATTGATTTTAAACAAAAATTGACTAATAATAATCATTAGCCCAAAAATTGTTGTCAACATGATTGATTGGAGTGGACATCCACTGAAACGGATGTCCAATGGCCTTAAAAATTGACTCAAATACATGGTCCTAAACAATTCAATTTGCCTTTCTAACAATTTCTCTCTAACTAATGAAATAATATCCCAAGTACATTTTATTATCATTTACGTTCAAAAGTGACTTTCTAAGGGATATTTGAGTGCCCTTAGGGGTGTTTTACTTTACATTTCTTTGTTTCTTGTTTTCTTGCCATTATTTGTACAAAATATATAATTCATTAAGTTAGTTATGAAAATAAATGTTTATTTAAAAAATACGGATAGAAATTTCAAAAACAATATATTCAATAACGATAAAATTCTCTTAAAGGTAAAAATCATAAAGCCCCCTAACCTAAATACACTACATATTTTCTAAACCTTTAGTGTTATGAAAATTAACAAAAATCTCCCTTATCCAAACTCATGCATATTCTGAAAACTGATAAATACACTTCTATCCTTAACCTCGACCACTACATGTGATTTGCATGATAAGTGCAAATAACTCGTGATGGTCAAACAATTTCATGCACAAATTTAATCTTAATATGTTTTTCATATAATCTAATTATGTATAAAAAACTCTCGTATGAAATCAACAATAAATCATGTTTATAAACCTAAATAATTTCAAAAATTTTGAAACAAAAAAAAGTTTAAATCAACACAATATAACTTAAGTTTATATTCTATGGTGGAAATCGTTGAAAGGTATCAGATTTTGACGCACTAAAAAAGAGCTAGTTTTGTTTAATCTGAAAATACAAGGTTGATTTTATTTGGAAGGTTTAAAAAGAAGCCAATCAAATTAATTTCTCGTGCATTTTCTTTGTACTATTATCCGTTTTATATATAATGGGCCAGATCTGAACATTGATAAAGGCCCGAGATCAAAACCAATCCACTATCGACAGCTGATGGATCACGTCTAGCCCTCGCCAGCAGTTGGCCTCAAAACCCTAAACCAAACAATTAGCTTTCCCATCATATAAAAGCAGCCTAACTGTTAACTTGCAAGAACCCTTGTTGGCCACTCATCGAGAGGGGGAGAGAGAGGAAAGAAGATGGTATCGTTGAAGCTTCAGAAACGGCTTGCCGCTAGCGTCCTCAAATGTGGACGTGGCAAGGTCTGGCTCGACCCTAACGAGGTCAATGAAATCTCCATGGCCAACTCCCGTAAGTTCTTGTATTTTACTTTCTCAGTGTATCGAAGTGATGATACAGAGTAGTAGATCTAGGAGCTTAATTAATTCTCTGCCTGGTAGAGGAGATCCTGCTTATGTTGTCTTGAATGGTGCAAGCAATGATTGTGCTTTTGTATTGAGGTTTATAGCGTATTGAAAATTTAATTTTTGATAATTCATGATTAGGAAATGGAAAGATTAGCAGATCATTTATAAGCTAAAGGGTGTTTTGTTGAGTATGATATTGTATCGCTTGTTTATTGAAATAAGCTATGGACATTGTATGGTAACTAAACTGAAAGAGCTTGTTCATAAATCACTGCGGAAATGAGATAGGTTAATTCATGTTGAGTCACCGCTTGTTGAAAATTTAATAAAAGTTTGTATGCAGATTGATAATGAGTGGAATTTAATTTCCTGCTATTGGTTTGGCTTTTGATGCTTTATAGTTTGATTATCAAGGGCTATATTCTAGTACTTTTGTTTCATATGGCCTAGTCAATATGTTATCTTTTTTGGTTGAACTCAATTTTTTTTAATGGCTGCTGGCTAACGAGTGCAGGACAAAACATTAGGAAACTGGTGAAGGATGGTTTCATCATCAGGAAGCCAACAAAGATCCACTCTCGCTCTCGAGCTCGCAGAATGAAGGAGGCCAAGAGGAAAGGGCGTCACTCTGGATACGGTATGCATTAATAGTAATTATTTTTGCAATCATCAGGCTTTCTTTGAGTTGAACATTTTTATTCTGGTGTATATTTCTGGCCAGCTATATGGTGGGTTTCTTTGGCAATGTTATAGCACATTTTTGAATGCTTTCAGGTAAGCGCAAGGGTACCAGGGAGGCCAGACTACCTACAAAAGTCCTCTGGATGAGGAGAATGCGTGTTCTCAGGCGTTTACTCCGCAAGTACAGGGAGTCAAAGAAGATTGACAAGCACATGTACCATGATATGTACATGAAGGTTAAAGGTAATGTTTTTAAGAATAAGCGTGTTCTCATGGAGAGTATCCACAAATCTAAGGCTGAGAAGGCTAGAGAAAAAACACTTTCTGACCAATTTGAGGCCAAGCGTGCTAAGAACAAGGCCAGCAGGGAGAGAAAGATTGCCAGGAGAGAGGAGCGTCTAGCACAGGTGATTGCTAAAGACAATTAAAACAGTTACTGGTCTGAGTTCAATATGTTCTCAAGTCTCTGGAACACGCTTGTTAGGAAAATTTAGTGCCTGAATATCTAATAGTCTTTGATACTTATAATTATTGATATAAAACTTTTCATGGTTTCAAATTGTTTGTGAAGAGATGAGTAGCAGCGTCAGCAAAAGTTGCTTTTTCTACTTTTGGAATTGTCATCATTTGATCATTTATGCTTTTAGCTGACATGTGGGTTATTTTCGTTATTTTGATATTTCAGGGGCCTGGTGAGAAGGCATTACCTCTATCCCAGCCGGCTGAGTAAGAAACTTGATATACAATTTTTCTCGTCTTATTTATTTATATGCAACAGAACTAATAGAAAAATTTCCGGAATTTTTGTAGGGGAGCTAAGAAAGCCAAGAAGTGAATTATCAATGAGCACATTTTAGCAAAAACAGAAGATTGATTGAATATGTTAATGATTCTGGTTTTCGAAGTAGAACTTGTTACCCTGAGTTATTTTGCTTTATGGCAAAATTTTTTATTTATGAAGCCCTGGAATTTTGGAACCATATGAACTGAGTTTCTTTTTGTTATATGTTGAATCATGAACGATGAACGTTGTTGACATGAGTTGGTTGCTTGCACCTACATATGGTTGTTAGATGCCACACGGAAGATGAAATTTTCCAAGTTTTACCATTCTACTCTCTGGTACACTCACTCATGAATTGTCTCGAATCGACTATGTAAAACTATTTATTTGGATCTGTGAAGAAATTGGAACTTTATCAATATTGTTCTCAAAGCCTAATAAAAGGTGAAGGATTTAGTAACGTACGATTCTGATGATATATTTCTTCCTGTAGAGTAGAACTTCCCCCTTGCAAAGAAAACACACTGCAATCCAATAAAAATTGCCACTGAAGAGCTAACCACTCTTCAACAAGCAACTGAGGTCTGGTTTGGCCGTTTTCTAAATTTTCAGCCATTGTGATTTCTGATTTAACTTGCCTTGCGCACCATTGTTACTTTTATTGCAATTCTTGTTAAGCATGTGATTTGCAATTTTGTTTGCTTGTAGTGGACTGTTAGATAGATCCGAATTTCATTAAGTGACACCGGTTAGAATAATTAGCCACCAGAAAAATGCGGTCAAATGATAAAACCCAAAATCATCACCATGCATTACTAAATCAACGTGCCTCGTTTCTCAATTTCCGGACTATCCACAACCCATTCAATTCATAATTAGCTACTTTCTTTTCAAATCTAATTTTTTGGATCCAAGAGGTCCCACTGATCATCAATCACTATTCGCAATTGTTTCTTCTATGAATTATCTCGTTTGGATTCAAAGCTTTTATATATATATATAAATTTAGGAAGAACTGCAGAAAAATTCCATATAAAGGCCAAGAAACAGAGATGGCGTCAGAGCAGTTGATGTCAGATGGTGGGCCCCGGTATGTTCAAATGCGACCAGAGCCGGTGTCTTCTTTTTTTAGGTCTCCCGAACCGGAGCCGTCTCGGATTTTCGATGAGTTGCCTGAGTCCACCATCGTTTCGGTTTCTAGACCCGACGCCGGAGATATCAGCCCCATGCTTTTATCTTACACGATTGAATTTCAATACAAACAGGTGAGAAATGAGGATACGATCTCTTCATGTAATAGTTATATATCTTTGTGACGTTAAATTGTGATGAACGAGTCTTGAATTTAACTTGAATTGTTTGTCTTACTCGAATTGAATGATTGACTATGGTTTTTTTTTTTTTTGGGTAAATAATCGACTATTGTTTTGATGATGAGAAAGCGTAGAAAATGAAATTCTGAGTTATGTTACAATAATTTTCACTTTGTGTGTTGTTTTTTACCAGTTCAAATGGAAACTAGTAAAGAAGGCTTCACATGTATTTTATTTGCACTTTGCATTGAAGAAACGAGCTTTTTTTGAGGAGATTCACGAGAAGCAAGAGCAGGTGTGTGAATACAGTGCTCTGCCTTCGTTTTTGCAAGTATGAATTTCCATGTTTTGTTTAGGAAGGTTTGGGGTTTGATGTGGCTTTTGCAAAATCATATTAAAGGTTAAAGAATGGCTTCAAAATCTAGGAATAGGCGATCACATGGCGGAAGTACAGGATGATGATGAAGGTGATGATGATGCTATCCATGTTCATAATGATGAAACTGCTAAGTACAGGTTACTGTTACCACGTGTTCTGACATATTCTGATGGATATCAAACATATTCTTTCACGTTTGTTATAGTTTTGAAAGCTGGGTTTTTTCTTCAGAGATGTTCCATCAAGTGCTGCTTTGCCAGTCATTCGCCCAGCTTTAGGAAGACAGCATTCAATGTCAGAGAGAGCAAAAGTTGCAATGCAACAATACTTGAATCACTTTCTGGGAAATATAGATATTGTTAACTCCCGTGAGGTATGCTTTGGTGCTTTATCTTGATTTATGCCACAATTGTTTGAAACTTTGGGTAATTCTCATGGTATTTACATCTCTGTAATCAACTGTCTTTTTTAGTTATGTGTTCATGAGTGTCCGCTCGTATGGCTTTTCTTTCTGTTGCACCATTGTCTCTTGTATTGCCAAATGTATATGTGCGTTTCAACCTTTCTGGTTGTTATGAGCTCTACTATACTTGGAGATCAGCCCCTTGCTCTGATTCACTCTAGTTCTCAGCAACTCCCTGGCATTTTGTTCTTGTTATCTACAAGTTGTGAACAAATTATAAAATCTGGCATCATCTGCCTTTTTCTTTTAATGCAACTGCTAGTTTTTCGAAAGCTATGCTTTGTGAACTTTTTAGTAACATAGTTTTTTCATGGTTCAACGTTGTACTCAATTGATGATATATGTGTGCAATGATTTTTTGTGTCATCTAAAGCAATGATGAAGTACATGCAGTTTTGCTCTAACCTTTGCCACTTGTACATCTTCAAAGTAATCTAGTCAACGACTCTGAAGAATTTCAGGGCCATAGTTTTTAAAATTGAGTGGCTTCAATTTAATTTTAGAATTTCAATACAATGTTAGTCTCTATGTGCTACAAATTCAAGTCTTTTCTGAATCTCACTTTCCTCTTACACCATTTTTTTTCATAACATGAAATTTCATATATAGGTGTGCAAGTTTCTGGAGGTTTCAAAGTTGTCGTTTTCACCAGAGTATGGCCCTAAGCTGAAAGAAGATTACGTAATGGTTAAGCATCTTCCAAAAATTTTGAACAATGATGATTCAAGAAAATGCAACTGTTGTCCTTGGTTTAATTGTTGTAATGACAATTGGCAAAAGGTAATGAACTTTCATTGTTGAAGTCATGGAAACCATATTCAAGGCTATATATATGAGACATTTAGTTGTTTTCTTTTTTAATTTAATTGATGCTGCTTTATGTGCTATTAAAATGAGTGCTTTCATTTGAAAGTTTGCTTAATGATCGATAATTTTGGCACTTGGATTAAAACTTGATATGAAAAATAGGTGTTACTGCATTCAGCTCCCTTTTTGAGTATAATTTTATCATGTTTGCCTTCTATTATACAGGTATGGGCTGTACTGAAACCTGGATTCTTGGCCTTGTTGGGAGATCCTTTCGAGACCAAACCTATAGATATAATTGTTTTCGATGTGCTACCACCCTCTGATGGGAATGGCGATGGCCGAGTATCATTAGCAACAGAAATTAAGGACCGTAATCCTCTTCGCCATACATTTAAGGTAAGTAGCATTCAAGCTTTTTATGTTATGGAATTCATATTGTTTTAGCTTGTAGTTTGCTTTAATTGAGAGATTATTTTTCAATTTTACCTTCTGTCCTCTTGTTTAAAATTTTACAAATTTTGTAGTATAACTGATTCTTATATGCACCTGAACATGGCAATTTCTAGACAGGGAATCTGCTAGTACATGCTATGAAGAGATATCCATGATACATAGAAGCTTAAAAGTTAATAATATATTGGTTATCTGCTGATATAGGACAATCTGTATAGTAAGCATTTTGTTTTAAGGCATGACGATGTGGACTCCTCCCTAATTTTTTCTGTCTGATCCTTGTTAGCGATCTCCTTATAAAATTACTCTTCATGAAGGAATTTCCAGAGAAACACTGAATGAAGCATCTGAAGGGGAACTGTAATTGTTAAGAGTTCTCCTACTTTGAAATTAAGGCTGAGCTCAGCCAAATTCAGTGGAAGTCTTTAGGTCTAGTTGGTGTCTAATTTATCATTTCCACAAATACAGCAATACCTAAACTTCTAGACTGAGATTTCGAATATATGGGTTGACAGTTTTGTCCCCCAGTATCCAAGTTCTATTGATTCTTTTTCTTGTAATTGTTCAACATCTTTTGGACTTGCATTCTTCACTATACTTTTAGGATCCACAAAGTCTTAACAAATTAATTGGCTGGTGAAATTTATATGTTTCAATAAAATCCAGTGAAAATTAATCTCTAACAAGTAACATAAAACATTAAAAGGTGGCTTGTGGAAACCGGAGCATACGGTTAAGAACCAAGAATAGTGCTAAAGTTAAAGATTGGGTTGCCGCAATTAATGACGCTGGCCTTAGGCCTCCAGAAGGCTGGTGTCATCCTCATCGCTTTGGCTCTTTTGCTCCTCCTAGGGGTTTGACTGATGATGGAAGTGAGGCTCAATGGTTTGTGGATGGTAGAGCAGCCTTTGAAGCTATTGCTTCATCAATTGAGGATGCTAAATCAGAGGTTAGTCCCTTTGCTGTTTCTAAGGCACAGATATTTATAGTAGTCAACATATATTATCTATATCATGGTTTAAGTATATGATGATCTTAAGTTTCTTACAGATTTTTATTTGTGGCTGGTGGGTGTGCCCGGAATTGTATATGCGGCGTCCTTTTCATGTTAATGCTTCTTCACGGCTTGATGCTTTGTTGGAAGACAAAGCAAAGAAAGGGGTTCAGGTATTTGTTGGTGATATTGTGTTGTGATTTTCGAGTTAATTGCGATTCTTGTATTTCATAGTGAATAAATTACATCTATATATATATATTGTTATAAACTCCTATAATTGGAAATGAAATAAACTTATTTCCTATTTTATAGATTCTAATCCTATTATAGTTTGATTTTATTCCTAATACAATTCTATATAATTCAACATGTTTTAATGCCATTATTTTATCAAGATTGATGAAATAAACATTTGCAGTACTTTTTGCATTCCATACTCTTTATCTGATAGTCCAAATGGTGTGGTTTGACTGTGATTTGTGAATCATTTCTATCAAGTTGATTTCTTTGGCTCTCTGTCACAGTATTTTGTTGGTGCTGCCATTTTCTCCACCATTTGGAGGATTTAGTGAGCACCATAGGCTGTATAAGATGCTTGTGGCATCAGATAGTGCAAATAGCATACTATTGTTCAAACGAACATAACTTCTATTTTTTCTTTACCATTTCACTGCTTTTTTTTTTTTCCTCAGAATCTTTCATTATAGGTTTACTAGTAGCATGTTGATTGCACACCATCACATCTTGGCTGCACCTTTAAATTTACATATTATTTTCTCTTGATATGTAGTTCTTTTGTGCATGAAGGTTGGTCAGTTCTTGTTTCAATTTTTTTGTATTTTAGCCTTTTTTTTTTTTTTTTTCTAAAATTGGGCTTGGTTTTCATTTGAATAAGCAGTAACAATAATGTTATCTTATGATTGCAGATCTATATTCTTCTCTACAAAGAGGTTTCTCTTGCTTTGAAAATAAACAGTGTGTATAGCAAGAGAAAGCTTTTAAACATTCATGAGAATGTGAGGGTACTGCGTTATCCGGACCACTTCTCTGCTGGTGTTTTTCTATGGTATGGATCACTTGAAAAATGTTACAGAGTATTTTCAGATGTAAATATTAATCCCATTTTTGTATTATACTGGATTTTCTGATTTTCATGTTTGATTACGTATAGGTCCCACCATGAAAAACTTGTCATTATTGATTACCAGATTTGCTTTATTGGAGGACTGGATTTATGCTTTGGTCGTTATGACACATTTGAACACAAAGTGGGTGATAATCCTCCTATGGTATGGCCTGGAAAGGACTATTATAACCCAAGGTATGTTCTCCTTCGGTCAAACATCCTACTTTTAGAATGTTTACTGGCTTTTGTTCAAGAATTGCTTAAAAAATATCAATGCTCTAGTCTCAGTGGTTACTCTTGAACTTGTATACATTGCAATCATCCGTTTTTGTTTACAGCATTCTTTATCCTTGAAGTTGTACCATCTAGATGATGAAATTTTCCGGAAGACAACTTCCTTTTTTTTTTGGTAATTGGAAGACAACTTCTACTGCTTTCCTTTAGGTGTCAAAGTGAACTACATGATCGTATTTTAATTATATTTTGGTGTTAAAAACTTTCTTCTGCAGTAAATAACTAGTTGTTGGAAGTTTTGAAGTTTCTATTGAGTCAACTTACATAACAGTTTGTGAACTACCATTTGGTTGGACATGCAATGGTAGGGATTAAAGACTTCTATTTACCTAACTTTTCAATGGTGCCAATGACCAGTTAGTAGTTCTTCTATTGTTTTGAGAAGGAAGTTTGGTTATGATTTTGAAGTTTGTTGGAAGATGGAATGGTGTTTAATTGATACCTATCATTAAAGTCAATTCCATTTTGTCAGGGAATCTGAACCCATTTCATGGGAAGATACAATGAAGGATGAACTGGATCGGGGAAAATACCCTCGCATGCCTTGGCATGATGTCCATTGTGCCCTCTGGGGACCACCTTGTCGTGATGTGGCTAGGCACTTTGTTCAGCGCTGGAATTATGCTAAGGTATGTGTTTAATATGTTTCTTCTGTGGAATTTAATATTATTGGAAATTCTAATATAGGAATGTTGAATGTTTTTTTTTTTTCCCTTTCCAGAGAAGTAAAGCTCCTTATGAGGAAACAATTCCACGACTCATGCCTCAACACCAGATGGTTATTCCACATTACATGGGAAGAAGCAGAGAGGTGGAGATTGAATGTAAGAATGGTGCAGACAATTCTGAAGGAATGAAAAGACAGGATTCGTTTTCCTCTAGGTCATCTTTTCAAGACATTCCGCTGCTCCTACCTCAAGATTCAAGTGGGTTGGATGGTCCTCATGGAGGCCCAAAATCCAATGGGATTGATATGAATACTACCAGAAGTGTTTCTTTCCGTTACCAAAAAGCCAAAATTGAACCAGTAACTACAGATACACCAATGAAAGACTTTGTGGATGACTCTGACTCCTCCCAGCCACCTTTGAAACCATCTTTAGATGTATTGACCCACACAAGAGACAAAACTTCAGATCCAGAGTGGTGGGAAACACAAGACCGTGGTGATCAAGGTGGTTCAATGGATGAAACTGGACAAGTAGGTCCACGTACTTCATGCCATTGTCAGGTGTGTTGTAGCATGTGGTATCTGAAGCTTTCTCATTCTTGGCTAAATTTAAATAATCTACTCTCATTTTTACTATGATATCATTGAATCTTCTAAGTTTATTATTTTGTGCTTTTTTTGTAGTTCATTTTGTCTCCAGTTTTATCAAAATTATCAACACCAATGCTTAAGTATTATATTGATTAATAGGTAACATAGCATTTGAAATCTTGAGGACTATTAAAATTTACCTCCATATATAAATTCAGGTCCTATATGCTACAGTGGGTGGACAGAATTATTGTAGTTGTTGCGTCTCTGGTTTGTCAAATTGGAATAGCTTTGTTCATTGTTTAAGATATGGCCCACTATGGTATCATGCTGGTTGCAATAGACAAATTCTTTACATCAGGCCTCTGCGTTCCTCCTAGTCCATTTAGGAATTCATTTGTGCTAGATGATAATTAATTATTAGTTATACAAAACATATCTGGAAGAGTTTTCTTGATAGATGTGTCTTTGTGCTCCATGTTTATGACTTGGAAATTTTATAAATGTTTGGTTTTTGCCACTTGTTTTCCACCTGAACTGTTTGAATTATGGGGAAAATGTTTGTATCCTCTGCCATCAGTAATGATCTGCAATTTTCAGATTTTAAGGAGTGTCAGTCAGTGGTCTGCTGGAACAAGCCAAATTGAAGAAAGCATTCACTGTGCTTATCGTTCTCTCATTGAGAAGGCAGAGCACTTTATCTATATAGAGGTATATATTGGTTTATCTTCTTTAGCAGTCTCTGCATCAATGACTTAGAAGAGTATTGTACTCTTATGGCAGCAGAGTTTTTTGCTTGATAAAATTTCTTATGTAAAATTGCTTTTTCTTTTGCCTTATTTAAGAATAACTGTTTCAACTTGAGGAGGCTTGCAGAATTTCCAATGTATAGTTTCATTATCCTGACTATTCTTTAACTTTTTGGGCAATATCTCCCAGAATCAATTTTTCATATCAGGTCTTTCAGGGGACGAAATTATAAGGAATCGTGTTTTAGAAGCATTATACAGGCGTATTATGCGAGCATACAATGATAAGAAGTGCTTCAGGGTCATCATTGTCATACCACTGCTTCCAGGTTTTCAGGTTCTAGTCCTTACATGCATATCTTGAAATTTAGAGTTAGTTTGATTATATATATTTGTACTAAATCCAAATTGTTGCAGGGTGGTGTTGATGATGGTGGTGCAGCATCTGTGAGAGCCATAATGCATTGGCAGTACCGAACAATTTGCAGAGGACAGGATTCAATATTGCATAACCTTTTTGAACTTCTTGGTCCAAGGACTCATGATTACATTTCTTTTTACGGTCTTAGGTCTTATGGTAGACTATTTGAGGGTGGTCCAGTGGCCACCAGTCAGGTATTTTTTTCATTGTTGCAATTTATTATACCCATATATGATCATTTATCTTCTGAAATATTGGTAAATTAATTCTGACAGTATTTCTTTACTGGAACCTGGAATATCGTCGTACTCGTAATGTTTCATTGGTTAGATTTGCATACATATATGAAAACTAAAGCTTTTTTTTTTTTTTTTGTGGCAGGTGTATGTGCATAGTAAAATTATGATAATTGATGATCGTGTAGCCTTAATTGGATCAGCTAATATAAATGACAGGAGTTTACTTGGTTCAAGAGATTCTGAGGTATCATTTTATTCTAGATTGGTTATCTTCAGTGTGTGATTTCAGACCTTGAGGCCAACATACTTGATTTTGTTAACAAAGCATGATTTCTGCTTAAAGTTTTAACAGCATGCTCTGTATAGAAGTTTTGGTGTGATAAAAACGCATATACTTGTGTCTGCCAGCGACAGAAAATCTGGCGGTGAAAATTTTCCAACAAAAAATGACTACAGATTTTGAAGATGGTTTTTGTTTTTGTTTTTCTTCTGAAGCTAGTTTACCATCCTGAAATATAACTTTTCAGTTAGGGACTACCTGCTGGGCAGGAAATAACATGGCCCAACACAGCAGTTGGGCTATGCCACTGACCCTGATGGCCTAGCCTTTTTCTTTCTAGTTCTTTCTTATTCAACGAGTCTACTTCCTGAAGAAGTTGCCTTTGCTGACATGGATTTTTTAGATTGGAGTACTTATTGAAGACAAAGAGCTGGTTGATTCATTTATGGGAGGAAAACCGTGGAAGGCTGGAAAATTTGCTTTGAGTCTTCGCCTGTCGCTGTGGTCTGAACACCTTGATCTTCGTGCAAGAGATGTTAGTGACCTCACTCTTTGCTTAACACTTTTTAGATTTTGCATATTGGAAGCATGCATTAATTTTTTAACAGTGTAATGGGGAAAACATATAATTATGTTCAGGCATCTCGGTCTTTGGGCTCATTCTGTATTTTTCCTTTTTTCCCTCAGATAAAACAAATAATTGACCCAGTAATTGATTCAACATTCAAAGATTTATGGATTGCAACGGCAAAGGTGAGAGCAGAAAGAGCGTTAATGACATGATGTTTCTGCTGTGGGTCTCTGAGTGACGACTTACACAATTATGAATGTTATTGATTTGACAGACAAATACGGCTGTTTACCAGGATGTCTTTTCTTGTGTACCCAACGATCTTATACATTCCAGGTATGACACTTACGTGAGTTTATCCCTTAACTTTGTTGTGCTAAATTATAATATTCATCAAATACGTTTACATGCAGAGCTGCATTCAGACAAAATGTTGCCATTTGGAAAGAGAAAATTGGCCATGCTACCATAGACTTAGGAATAGCTCCTGTGAATCTTGAATCCTATGTGAATGGAGATATCAAAAAAACTGATCCCATGGAGAGATTACAGTCAATACGCGGACATCTTGTTTCATTTCCTTTGGAATTTATGTGCAAAGAAGATTTAAGACCCGTGTTTAACCAGAGTGAATATTATGCTACTCAAGTTTTTCATTAAGCTGCAGTGCAGAGTCCGGTAAGTGCCGCTTATTTTTGTTTCACACTTGCGGGAAATTCCCTTTTTTTCTTTTTCAAAAATTGAATAGAAAACCCACACATTCACATGCACGCATAGAGAGGAAGACAAGGAGACAGAGGCAGGCACTATTTATGCTTTGCCCTACAGATTTATATTCAAACTGATCATTTTTGTGTAAATGCATAGCATATACAGTATTATGATCTTCCTTGGTGGCAAAAAATTTGGTAAATATTATCTATTTTTCTTCGAGTTTTTTCGGTTTTCTTTTCTGGTTATGATGGTTGTTGATTGTGAATGCCAACGTGCATTCATAATTCTATATGTTTTATTAGATTTGATAACCTCCATGATTTACTTGTCTCGTAATCAATCATGCTGTAATACTTCTATTGGAATTGATAACATTTGGTTGAGTAATGTATTTTTACAAATCAAACTGTTTACACTTATAATGAGTATCTATTTGAATGATAATAATGATGTATTACTATATAATTGAGTGATTTTGAATTAAAGATAAAATAAAAATCAATCACATAATGATATATATCATCATTGGTATTCTTATAAATAGATATAACAATGTCTGTACTTTTGTTAGGTTGGACTCATTTAAAGGATTTTATGCACAACTTTTTTGTCCTGTTATATGGATGGTATAGTGTATCAGATACAATTGTTTGACCCTTTGAATAATTATCAGAAAAAAATATTGCGTCCTCTATCTTGATTTCTTTGAAAGAATTTATGCAAGATATTTGTTTTTGTAAATCAAGATTGTGGTGGTTGACATCGTGGAAAGGGTGTGGAGAAAAGTGCCAAGATGAGTGATTCATGATAAAGATGGATTCAAATTAAATTGAACTCAAATAAGAATTAATCTAAGTTTGGTATGAATCCAGAATGATTAACTTGGGATCAAGCTTAGTTTATTTGATCTAGCGGAGAAGAAAGAAGAAGAAAAAGAAGAGGCAGTTATCTAGTGCAGTGACTGGATTCAAGCTAAACCGAATATTGATTCAAGGTTGAACTGTTTAGATTGAATTCATCCCTTGTTCATGAGTTGACTACACCTACGTGGACTGTTACGGCATTGCCGCCTTCAATTATGAGGCCCTTTTAGCATGGTCAGCTTCCTCAATCTAACACACCATACTTTTTACATGTAACTGAGTTCCGGCTTCTAGCTTTGAACACTTTGGTGGAAAGCCATTTACAAATCCTGTGGTTTGTGAAATTCGATTTCACTGTTTCTTTCCTTATATGGGTTTGATTGCATGATGCGATAAGGTATACTGGTGGCTCTGGTACTGATTTGGGTAAGATTGCAGGTGCTCGGTATTTTTATATTTGGCGTTGAAGCTCTGTAGAGCTAAAACTGAGAGGAGGAGGATGTGATGAAGTTGTTTTGGCCACCCTAAAAGTTTCGTTAAGTTTTGCATGAAAGCAAAGCGATAACGCATAATATTACAAGAAAAATGAGCAATTGTTTTGTTCCCTTTGTTTATATTAATAATCTTACTTCATTCTATTTTGTAGGACAATCTTATCTTTTTACATACGCCTTAATATAATTTTTTAATAAAAATCCTAATTGATAAATATTTATTACGTGTATTTACTGGTTATATTTCCAGGACAAATTGTATTATCGCCATGGTAAGATCGTTTTAATTTGCAGGTTGCGCCTATTTGGTTCAATCAGATTAATAAGCGTGGACGTTTACTTAGTTGTAGACCTAGCAGCTTAGTTCCTCTGCTATCATTACGAATAATTTTGAAAAAATTCATCTTTTGAAATCATACTTCCTAGATTTAGGTAATCTCTTACCAGTTTCCTCTAAACAATAATCCTGAACAATTTTTCTTTTCATTTTTTTTTTTAATTTTAAAAAAAGCAAAAGTATTCATTTACAATATTATGGTTAACTCAAGATGAATAGGATTTGGTCAGACATATTTATTGATAACAA
Organism: Anacardium occidentale; assembly: GCA_026122585.1. Taxonomy (NCBI): domain Eukaryota; kingdom Viridiplantae; phylum Streptophyta; class Magnoliopsida; order Sapindales; family Anacardiaceae; genus Anacardium; species Anacardium occidentale. The sequence goes on along the minus strand of JAJEJH010000337.1, from coordinate 113,329 downwards.
TCCCACATCGAGAAAGGATGAAAAGTATGAAAGACACATTACCATATTGCTACCTGCGGTTGGCTCAATAAAATTAAAATATTATTATACCATTATTATTATTATTATTATTATTATTATTAAAATGATTTTTAATCACGTAATATAATATTTATTCAATTTAATCTTTAATTAATCTGATCCAATAACTAAATTGGGTTTTACCAATGTTGGTCACTGGTTCCTCCAAATTTCGAAACTGTCACAAAGTCCTCCAAGCATATGAATCGTAGTCAACACACTGGGGGACAATGAGATAATATCCCACATCGATAATTGGCAGACTGAGGGGCCACACAATACGGGTTATATGTTGAATCAGTGCAGCCAAAAAACGCAACCCTGTCCTGTCAGGGGTGAGGGTCGACTCGTCAATGATCGTTTAGAGACGGCGGGTCGTGCCAACACCTTGAATGGCGAACACAATACTCCGGTAGGCGAGTGGGTTCAGCCCTACTTTCGGTTGGACTCGCCCGTCAATTTTTGGAAGCCTCACCCCCGGGTCGGGGCTCACAAAATCCCAATTCTTAAATCATCCGGTTCTGTGTTATAGGAATTGGTGCAAACCGTGTAAATTCGAGTTCATTAAATTTATGTTTTGACTTGATGCTCAAATTAAAACTTTTTTTCAAAAGCTCAATACCCAATCGAAACCAACTTGATTCAAAGTCCAAGGTCCTGTCGATTCTTTTATCGAAGCTCTTTTTCTTGGCACTATATCTGGGCTTTTACGCGAATTTCATTCTCTTTCAGCTATTAATGGAACTTATGTGCATCCTCCATTTTGGAGTTTGACAATGGACCCACTGCAGGCTACCGTGGACCCATGCAAGACGATGATGACAGAGATGTGGGGGTTCTGACAACAGCCTCACCAACATTCTTTGCACAATACATTACAACCTAAAATTTACCAGGCAGACACCAGTCCATCCAAAATACTAGTATTCAAACATGTACCGGTCAAAACACATTTGTATATTTCATGGACTTTCTAGCTGGGATGATAATTCAAACCATGGGGCTGAAAACCATGGTATTTACGGATTTTGTTACCTATACAGCTGGAAAACGGTGGCGGAAGTGCACCTGCACCAACAACTCTGGCTTTAGCACTAGCTATAAAAGGTAAACAAGATCCCAAAGCATTGTTTGGCGATTAACAACATTCAGGACCCTTGTCGTTCAATTTGATCCCGCAAATCATTTAACCAAGATGACGCTGTGACCTAATAAAAAGTAGTTTACTAAGGATTCTGACTTCCCTTAAATTCATAAGATTAGAAATTAAACCATGATTATCAAGAGCCAATGTTATCTAGATTGCTTTCTAGTTGAGGTAAACAGATGCAGCACCTCAGAATGCAGATCATTGACCGAAGCAGCTGAGAAAGTGGGCACAAGATCAGAACGATCGATCAGAGCATCAATGAAGTGCTTGCAAATCCCATGTCATACAAGCATCTGCAAAGGCACTCAAAGCATTTAGGAGAACATAACATGCAAAAGCACAGTCAATTTACATATTTATGAGAGAAAAAGGGCCTCATAAAGCTTCTTTCATAAAAATTTTTAAAGCAGAACAAACATTAGCAAGTTCTGAAAACACAATTCTATTTCCAGTTCTGTTTCTCCATAATTGTCCATTTTCTCAACGAAGGCATGAAGACGTTATTTGTTAGGGCACAACATGAATGGTTATGCTGCCATCATCAACATTATCCATATCACAAGATCAAAAGTAGAAGATCAAGAGAGGCTATCAATAGCACATTTTTCCACAAGAGAACATATTTTAGCAGATAATGCTACAAAATACCGTGCCATGTGATCACTTTTGTAATTCCTCTAACAGTGGACATAGCTGCAATCTAGTTACAACATTTTCAGTCTCACATTACAAGGATATGTTTGGGAAGGTAATCTTTGCGAGAGGGAAATTATACAAATACCCAATATCACCACATTAACAAATTAAATGGTCACACCGATAGCAATATCTTGAATATCAACAGATTAACTAACCATAAATTACAAGAAAAGTGTAAACATCAATTAGTACATGTGTGCAACTCCTCGTAGACTAATAAAATGATTTTCAATTTATAAGCAAATAGAACTGATTAGCATACAAGAAGCCAGTACATAGCTGGTGCAAAATTGAAACAAGTGCTAGAGGATAGCTCTTTCTGTTCCCAAAGAATGTAAGTTAACAGTGCTGCAGTAGTGCCACCAAGTGAATGGCCAACAATCTTAAATTGAGAAATGAAACATTAGATACAAGAATCTTATGCAGGAAAATAAAGCTTGCAACAGTGATTCTATCCAATTAGTAATCAAATCATAAGAATTCTTCTGAAAGATAATATAGCAATTACCTTAACTTTGTAATCAGAATGTTCACCAAGAGACCTGAGTAGGCAAAGGGTACTAAGTTTCACAATCCAACAGGCACCAGCAACCATTCCACCATGTGCATATCCTAAAACCAAATTGCTTATTCCACCATCATGTAAAACTGAATAGTGGAAAGGGACCACAGCATGAGTTGCCCCTGTTAGTGCATCTTTGATGCTATGAGTGCCACAAATCAATAGAAGGAAACATTTAGAATTCTGATCACATAATTGTGAAAGCAGGATTTAGCAGCTGTAGTGATTAAAGCATCACTCAATTGTTATTTTCATAACAAAATTTGCTAAGATAGCTATATTGCATGATTTACAGTTGGTAGAATGACGAAAATAAAAGGTTTCACATGTAACTCTAGGAAAGAAGCGAAAAATTCATTAATATCATATGAACTTGTGGCCTCTAATGTAAAATGTACTACCATATAACGGTAAGAGAATCCTAACCAACATTTTTAGAAAAATAAATGAGTGAAATTAAAAATTAAGCCCTTCTATTTTTACCCAAGCTCAGTCCTAATTGCTGTGCTTGGTAATAGCAAATAAGAGTCAGAATAGGAATTGAGTGAAAGCAATGACAGTAATCCATGACTTTCCTGGAAAAAACATTCAAATCCATGTAATTCCAGTGCTATAGCTCAAGTCCACACAGCCCAACACAAACAATGAAAGATAGTAACTCTTACTAGAGAAATTGACTCAAAATGAAAACACAGATAGTGACCTACCCCAGCCTTAGTTTTCTTAGGAAGGACATCTCCTTGAGAATAACTGGCAGACTGTGAAAATAACGGAAATGGCTTCTTGGAGAAATCATGCATTTGGTAAAAAAATCCCAACAAATTATTCAACTCGGCAATAATTTCAGGCCCTTCGAGTTGTACACTGCCACTACCAGCATATTCACTTGCAACTTGTAAATTACCATGTAATAATATAAGACTTAATAACATCTCAACAACATACTCATAAAAACAAACAAGAAAACTATTTGTCAATTCATATACTATAAAAGACCTCAAAATTACAGTAGCAAATAAATAAAACAGGCATGAGCACCAAATTTACGTAGCTGAAGATGAATGTTCATGAGAAAATGGCACTTTCACAGCAAAAGAACAAAACAAACCTGTTTAGCTTAGCCATAAATCCCTGAAGTGATGAACAGAAGTTAACCAGAAAGGAAAGTCCCCTCAATAGCAACTTAACTACATAGTTAAAAATAATGATAAAAAACATTGAAAAAAATGAAATCACACCGAAAAAACCCTGAAGCTCATCACGGAAAATATGAACAAAAAGTAATAATAAATAAACAAAAACTGCTCAAAGCACAGTCATGGCATTAAAGAACCAAAATTTACTACAATCAACCTAAAAACACACTCACTTGCATTCGCATAAGATAATTGATGCCAAATTCTAAGTCTGCGAAGGACCATTTACACAAAGTTCCGGGTGTAAGTGAAACGCATCATCTCAGAAAAGGTGGTAATAGTCTTAATGCACGCAGCAGGCGCCTGAGTTAGTCTTCTAACAATCCTTATCCTCGTCGACCTGTTCGATTTCTATAAATCTCCACTTCCGTTAACTTCTTCGGCGTCCTTCCCAGCTCTTCGGCGACTGACTACATAGTAGAGCATCACCGCCGCTGTCGCCATTGTCCCGGCCGCCATGGCGTCGAATCAATTAACTGGTTCGAACTTCGAACTACCAATTAACTGGTAGAGTGTTGTACACTGTACACAGTGCACATGATGATGGATTGGTGGATGAGACGAAAGGTGAAAACGGTGCGTTTATATAATATTTATGTTGCGTTGATGGAGTGGGAGTCGGGTCCACACGGGTGGGGAACCGATCCAACCCATTTAAAAACTGAGTGGGCCACGTAGAGGTTTCCTTGAAGATACAGAATCATTCTGGGGGCTTACAAAGAAGGCCCAAAGTTGTTGGGTTCGTTCACTAAACTCCATCTAATGCTTTCTACTTTTAACAGGGTGGAGAGGGAATTTTTTTTCACCCAAGGTTTTCAAAAATTACTGTCCAACCCATGATTTCAGAAACTACATGTATCACTCCTAGACTCAACTTTTTTTTTTTTTTTTTTATCACCATTTTGAATGTAATCTGATAATTACAATTATACCCAAGATGTAAGCTTATCAATATTACATCTCCTCTAATGCTATTTCAGTCACATTCTTTTTCTGAAAATTTAATAGAAAATGACGTTTATATCCTTCTGCTAATTTTTTTTTTCCAACTCTTCAATTATATTTGATATGATGTATTTATTAAATTTTTAATGCAAAAAGTTACAATCTTGGACCCAATTCATCGCAAAATTTCAAAGTTTTAGAAATTAGAACCTCAAACCAAGCCTTGTTATTTTATTCACGTGAATTAACAGGAATCCAAATTGTGACTTTTCAATATCTTACAAAATCATTTTATCTCTTTGAATGGCATTTCTAAATTAGTCCCATCCAATGCATAGAGCATAGCAATGCCTTGAATCTAGAAATGGAGCCCAACATTTTGCATTGGGAGTGGAGCTCCACCAGCTCCAATTTGACTTGGGGGTGGAAAGGAGAGGAGAAAGGCAATTCTAATATTGTGAAATGTGCAACTTGATAAATAATGATCAAAATGTTGTGCCATGGGCATTAGGACCCTATTGGTATTTGGTAGGCCATATTTAGAGGTCTGTTTTGTCAATCTTATAACCATGTACACGACAGAGAAAGAGGAGGGTTTTTTATAGTGACAATCCAGTAGTGTCCAATTTAGCAGTCAAATATAAGTAAAATGGAATCTAAAACTATTAAAACCCTAATTTCTAGGCTCTAAATTCAATCCATTTTGATAATATATCCAAACATGGAATTTGAAATTGGTTTACATTGAATATGTTATGATGTATAATTGATGGGATAGGGAGCCAAAAGGGCATTAAATTTCAACTAATTTTTGGTAACTTTATGAAGGCATTTTTATGAGGGTTTCAACTAGGCATTATATTTTGTGGGTCTCAATCTCACCAACACTGGAGCCTTTCCAGGTTTCCACATGGCCCTTTTTCAGCTTCAATTTCTGTACAATTACATGTGTTGAAAATGAAATTAGTGTTACCTAATCAGTAATTAATTAAATAATTAAGCTTGCCTTCAATTTCATTTGGCTCCTCCATTATTTAGCATGCCCTAAAAGTCTACAATTTCATCATATTAAGCAACAAAACTTACTTTCTCAACCATACATAATCAATCTATAATTTCAACTAATTTCAAGGTCAGTACTAACGGATAATTTAAAAATCAAGATTCAATATCTAGTTAAATCCAAGTAAATGGTCTAATAGCTTCAAACATTAGATCAAATATTTGATTAGATAAAGGTATGGTTTTATTGTTAAAACATTGTAAATGTATATTAATAAAATAATATGTTATCGTATAATTGAATGATTTTAAATTAAAAATAAATTAAATTATTCAATTATTCAATTAAGAATTATATGGGATAAGTTAAAGTTTAAAATTTGTATTCAAATTATGAAATTATTTATTTATTTACATGATTATTCACTTCCTCCTAATAATTTTTTTTTTTTTGGGTAATTTCCTCCTAATAAATTTGCTTCGTCTTAAATGGAATTAATTTGGGAAGTAATTGAAATTAAAGTAAAAATGGGGTCTTATTGCTTTCCGTTCCCACCAACTGAACCACTTTCAAAAATCTGTCCCGCAAACTTTGCTCCATTTTCCTAACCGCTCCACTCTTCTTCTGTTCTCTTTCACCAACTTTTAACGTACAAAATCTTTTATCTTCTTACCATTTTCACATTCTCATTCTCCTTCAATGGGAAGAGTAGAAGATTCTGATGCTAAATTCCGGTTAATCTCCGAGATTTTCTCCATTTCTACAGCCTCCTTTGCCTGCACTCATACAACCACTAACAACACTAGCCGGGTGGAGTCACATTTCATCGACTGGTATCGTCTTCTTGGTGTATGTTTCTTTCTTGATCTTTGTAGTATATTTTTATGATCAATCTTTTCCTGGGGTTCTTTTTTTATTGTGTTTATGAGATTATTGTTTTTTTTTTTTAACAGGTTGGTGAAGATGCAGGAGTAGATGTTATAAGAAAGCGGTATCATAAACTCGGTGAGTTGATTTGGGTGAGGAAGAAACGATTGTTATATTGTTTGGTGATTAATATCCGAGAATGATTGTTGTGCATTCAGCTTTGCAGATTCATCCTGACAAGAACAAGCACCCCAAAGCTGAGCATGCCTTCAAGCTTGTTTTAGAGGTCAGATTTCTCATTTTTCATCTTCTGGTGTAATAATTTTCATGAAAATAATTTAAAAATTAAGAGGGTATATGAATGAATATGAGAATTTGATTCTTGATGTCATGGCGAAGAACCTAGACCACTGTCAAGTGTACTATTTTTTCGCAGACCTAGGCTAAGAAAGGTGGATTTGATTCACAAGTTTCAGTCAGACCTAAAATATTTAATGGTGGCGAGAAGAGAACCTTGTAAAGTAAATGTTGTTGACTGATGCTGCTTTAATAGCTTGCATTATTCAACTCTCAAGTCTGAAGAAATGGTTGAAATAGGGAGTCTGTAGGGTTGTCCCACGAGACGAATCTATAAAGATGAATTGCACATCAATCAATTTGCCAACAGAATTTGTCCATGATGACTTATCAGTGGCGATGAAAAAGTCTGAGATACTGTTGGGAACATGTAACATTATTCTTAGTATCTGCAGGCATATACTTGTCTCTCTGATAATGTCAAGAGAAGGGCCTTTAACTTGGAGAGATGGAAAAAGTTCTGCACTGAATGCAACGGAATCCCCTACACAAGCTGCAGGGCATCCCCAAAGGACAAGGATTGGAAGCCTGCAAACTTTACAAGATCTAGTAAAATTCTGAGAAATTTTAGGAACATTAAGGAAAGGTTCAGAGAGGAGGCTAGGGTGATAGAGAACTGTTTGAGTGCTAATGCTACAACAACAGGAAAAGAATCTCCATTCTTCAGGACCCCAAAAGAGTCTCCTATATTCAATCCATCTGACTACTGCTTCCAAGGCTACCCGCATCTCAGGAGCAGAATATTCATGAAACCAGACAACTTTTGGTACTTCCATAGAGAAAGCATACATAAATATGGAAAGGGAAGGGATGTCCATGATTCACCAATCTTTGAGAACAGATCAGACAGGGGAATGTATAAAAGCAAATCTACTTGTCTTCGTTCATAGCTAAGAATTTTGATTATAAATTTCATTGGTAAAATACATCTCAGTTAGCACTTATCAGAATGTCTTTTGGATGTAGATTATTGCAATCCAATATACACAGGAATGATGTTAGAGATAGCTATTTTCTTTCGCCTTATCAACTTCTAGGCCATTGGATTATGACTAGTTAATAGTTAAAATTTTGTGTTAAGAATTTTAGATTACAATCTTAATTTAACACTGCATAATCCGTATTTAATATAATAAAACTCTGCTTAAACAATTTTTATATCAATTTTTTGTATTCAAATGAAAAATTATTATGTAATTAAATAATTTTGAATTAAGAATGAATTAACATATAATCATATGATAACACACAACTTCAAACACTAAGTAGAATAAGGTACATAGGTGTTAAACAACAAAATCAATATCTCTCCATAAGAGTGGATTTGAATCAAGTCAAACCCGAGCTCAAATGATATATAATGACACTAGAAAGATAAAGCATTGTGAAAAGATAAGTTAGTAAATAAAAAAAATCATTAGAGAAAAAGAGTTTTGATACAATAACACTTACAAGCCCTCAAACCAAAGTAGAATTGTTGAGCTCAAGTCTAGCTCGTTTGAACCAAACATTAATTCAAACTCTAGTCAACTCTACTGGAATACACCCTTGTCTCTCCCATCCATATTTTAAAGAAATAGATGCTCGAAACCTCGCACACGTGTACATAGCTAATGTATCGGTCATTATGCAATTATATTATATTTGGGAAAATACAGGGGGTTAATCCTCAAGAAAAACCTTGATCTTGGAGATCACTCCTAAGCCAGATTGAAGACAAATGCAACGAACATTGTCGTTCACTCTTTTATATGTTGCATTATATCTTAGAGATCTCCTCATAAGCAATTTGAAGACAAATATAATCAGCCTGTGATCCAAATTATGCAGAGTCTGATCGATCAACAAAGCAAATTCCTGGTCTTTCCACAACATGGAATTAAGCACCCTATCTTTCATGCGCAGGTTTCTTGGCTTCGGGCATTTTGAGAATGCCATTATCTAGTGAAGGTTGCAACTCCTCTTTCACCAACTCACGGAACTAGAATTGGAGGATTCCAAGAAATTACTGACTACCTTGCAATTGCAGCAACAACTTGAGTTGATAACATCAGAAATCACATTTATTTTTCTTACTCTTAATTAAAGCAAGCTGAAAGCAAATAGCCTCACCTGTGACCTTGAGATCACACTTTACAATCCCTCTTAAAGCTTTCTCCCATAAAGTGGAAGCAAAGATGGGGTAGTCCAAGACCAATTTCCTAATGGTGCGGCTAGAATAGAAATTTTCATGGATGTGCTCCTCTTCTGATTCTTCAGATTTAGACTCTGCAGCAAGAGATGCGACAGATTCATGCAAGGTTGTGTGGAGAACGTCATCAGAGCCCCCTCTTGCAACCTGCAAGCATTTGCTAGTTAGTCTACTTGAGATATTAGAGGCTAGACAAGTTCAAGTAGTTATAAGTGTCATTCATACAAACAGATTTATACTTGAGAATGGGGGAGAGGGTCAGAAAAATTAAGAGAAACCACAACTGTCATCAGGAATAAATGATGCGGCAGTAATAATTCCTTGAATTTTCAATTCCAACACATGTTTCAGCTAAGAAACAATTGTGATTAAAGTTGATATCAGCAATGAAAAGAATTTATCACCTCATAAAATATTCTCAAATTTTGATCTAAAGTAATTCTCCCGCATTCTCAATGCATGTGTCAATGAGACTGTTAACACAAAATCAGGGCATATGCCTATTCAGATTCAGGTTTCTCAATAGAAGCATTCAAGCAAGATAGTAGACATCATAGATGCAAAACCTATATATGGCAATGGATAAACATACATAAAGGATAAAGATATGTATTAAAGAAATAAACCTCAGCAAGTCTACTGTTGAGCAACAACTCTTGCCTTCTTGTATAAGGGTCTTTTTTCCCACCCTCAACTAAATGAAGGTCCTCACTAGGACTTGTACTTTCATCAGACTGAACCACTGTCTCTCCTTGGTCAGCCATCTCAACATTGGATTCCTCATTCTTTACAGACTTAATTTCAGAATCGACTTGTGTCTTGTCCTGATATCATTGAGGGAGCAATTCGCAGAGGGGGCATATCAGACTAAGTACTTCAACTTCACCAGTGTAAGATAATCTAGAAAAGATAGTTCTGGTATTACCTAGGCAGTCAGAGAAGGAATAAATAAATTTAGGGAAGCCAGATCATCGGTACTGATATAACGTGCACAATTTGGATGAAGTAGCTGGAGTAGCACCTGTCTTCCATTCTGAAATTCACAGAAACCACTTATGAACAAGAATTACCCAGGACTCCATGAAACGTTTGAGCATGGCAGAAATCCAGGGAAAACCCCATCATACTGTTTGCTAAAAGTACTACAAATACATACTAAATATCACATGACCCTGGCAGAATCCAGGGGTCCCACAAGTGAGAGGGGGAATCAGACACTCTTTTAAGAGGTCCAAAGAGTCACAGAAATAAACTTTCCAAGTAACAATGTGGCTTGAATTCAGAAAATATTAATCTAAAATCAAAGCTTAAATGTGAATTAAGCACCTAGTAGACCATCCTATTTCCTATCTTGATCAAAAATATACCAGACCTTCTTTGTAATCAATCATCAACATGATATAAAAAGTGGAATAAGAGTAGAGACCTAATCTAAAACAAGCTCTTCTAAATTTGTTTGAAGCTCACGAAGGACAATCTGTAATCAAGAGAGTTTTAATTGGAATCTCCATGAAAAAGATACACGGGTAAATACATAGTGTCCAACTCAAGACAAGCTTCAGATCAAACCTTAGTTATAAGCTTTGTCATCAGCAATTGAAACAATACACAAGAGTACCTGAAAAGTAAATAATGTAGGGTAAAAGATGGTTTCGAATTATTAACCAACTTTTAAATCTGACTAAAGAATGAAATTTGAGTGGTTAGAATCCCATAAGCAGTGCTTACCAGTGATCCACATTGATCATAAGCAATCTTGCTAATGTGCCCCTTCACTCCTTTGATTATTATTTTTTTTTTCTTTCCTAGAAAATAACATCGAACAACTAACAAATCAATATTTAATCAGAACCTCAAATGTATACAATCAAAGGAGAATACAAGATTCTTCTGCTTATTAGTTTATAAAATTGTAGATGCAAGGCAACAAACCTTAGCACTTCAATGCTAGATACAAAGTACCCCAATGTTAGATCTATCCCTGTTATGGATCATACGAACGAGGAGTGACCTGATAACCGTTGAATTATATCTGCAGCAGAGGTCTATCAACAAATTGTGCTTTAGAAAGAGAAGAAAATTGCAAGTGAAGAAAGTGCTTCTAGAAAAATCCTAGAAAATTTATTGGAAGCATACAAAAATCTCAAACACACCTTTTTGGCTATGCTAAACTACTCCATTAAGACTATGTATGATAGAGTGGTCCACAATTCCTTTCGCTAGAATTGGTTGAATCACTGACGCCATATGTTATAAAATCGAAGCTTTCTGCAGTCGTAGCTTTGAAATTATATTGATTAACCTAGCATATAATGAAAAATAATTGAATGACTGGCTGAGAAAGGTATCATTAGTCCAAGACTAATATGCGAAAGTCTGAGTTTGAATGAAGTCTCCCCCATAAAGTCACCAATTCTTAAAAGAAACCCCCCAATGCCTAAAATGCTGCATGAAAGTTTTCAATTTTCACAAGAGACTTAAAAAAGTATTACCATCTACCCAACAAAAAAGTTTTTCTAGTGAATTTTCAATAATTGGACACTGATACAGTTATGTGCATAACTAATCAATGAAAATTGAAATTAAGATATGAAAAAGGGTAAACCAGCCAATAATAGAATACCTAGGTTTCACTTCTTATTGATGTAACTGCCATACTGAAAAAGATTAATTTATCCTGAAGACAAAACAGAGAGACTCGACGATTTACCTTCTCTCTTTGATCAAGATCCTTAAACAATTGAAGCTCTGTAGAATACAGTTTGACTAGAAGCTCATGTTCTTGAGTTGCCTTTACCATATGGTATGCATGTTCAATGACTGCAAAGAAAAATAAAAACGAGCAAAATTCTCAACAAGATTTATTACTGGAAATACATCAACCAGTCAATTGTGAGGCCATCTAAGTTAAAATAAGATGAACCGAAAAATATTTCTTCATCTTTTCTTGGCTTAATGAAGATTGAACCTAGATCACTTGAGTTAATGCCAAGGCGTGAGAGGATTATGGCTATATTTGGGTGATTATGCTCTTTACATAAACAGAAGAAAATTAAAAAAAATTAATAAGCACGTACCAACAGATCCAACCATGTGTCAAAGAAGAGTAGCAACATGCCCCTGAAGAACTGAGAGAAACCGCACTAGCTGTTTCTTAGAAGCTGAAAACATTATAGAAAGTATCCGTAAATAATAATCAGAAAAGCATATATTGATTAGTTCCCTAAGTAAATCATCAAGTTTCTCTATTAACTCAACATAGTTAAATCATACCATTATCTAACATTTTCTTCACGACATGAACTGCTTAGGTGCTATCAGCAAGGGTTAGAAAATGCGGCTGAAGCTCCTCGAAAACACATCTCTTTCAGTTTGTGAGCAGTACCTTACACAAGTCTGAGGAGAAAGAATTATCATAACTACTGGTTACTAAAAATCAAATGCACAATTTCAGATGATCCATACTTTTTCAAGCCTAAAAATTTGCCTGCATAACTCGGAGTGAGTAGCGTGTTTCTCTTAACGGATGTAAACGGACTGAATTGTGGGCTTCCATTGCCCGTCGTCTAAATACATAATCAGCCCATAAAAATTTAATGTAATGTAATAACTTTAGAGATGACAATGGGCAAAGCGGGCGATCTAATCTCGGTTTCTGTAGGAGAGGCTTTTTCCAAGGTTTTGGATTCAATTCAAAATAGTTTAAAATCAAAATTCAAATAAATTCGAATCTAAAACTTAAGCTTGAGTTTATAATGAGTTTGAGTTTGAACTTTTCATTAACTCAATTCATATAATGACAAAAATCATTTAAATTGATTAAAACAATATCGTTTTGACCAAAATAAAATTATTTTGATCAATATATATCAAAATAATATCATTTTAAGTATTTTAAATATTTAACAAATTGAATTGAATTAATATAAGCTCAAATTCAGCTTACCTAAAACAAGTAAAACTATAATTTAAAGAAATTGAACCCAAACTCAAGTTTATTTGTTTTTATCTTACCCTTTATAAAGAGATGATTTCTCTCCTCATGGGAAAAAATCTTCGTTTTTTTTTTAATATTTATTAAATATCATAATATATTTATAATAATTTAAAATTTTTATAAAATTAATATTTACAAATTTAAAAAATATATTAACAAAAGAGGAACCAAGGAGGAGATCTCCAATCCCATATCTAATAGAGATCTTAATTGCCGTCGACCCTAGTCCTCATTCCCAAATACAATGTTTAATGGCAAAAAATTGTTTTCGACCAAAGGATTTTACGAAAGGTTGGTTTTTTTCACCAATTATTAGGTCTAATAGTTATCATGTTATAGTCTTAAGAAACACTATTCATTACTTCTACGAAGTTTACCCCTTAACATTCGATTACATGATTTTTTACAAGTTCGTAAAAAAAATTAAAATTATAAAATCTGGAAAACTATTTAGATATAAGTAATAAAAAAGGCAATATTACATTTACGCAAGTTCTAAATTAACTATCTTACTTTATTTTTAATTCAAAATAATTCAATTATATTATGACACATTATTATTAATTCTTAATTTGATATAATTTTTAAATACATAATATTTTATTGTAATTGGAATCATATGTGATATATATATATATATATATATATATATCTACTTTGATATAATTTTAATTATAATTATATCAATATGATGTCATTTGGTTTGAATCATATTATTTTAAACATAAGTTTGATTGTATGACAAGGTTGATTAAAGTCTTTTTTGATTGAATTACACTTTCTCTCAAGTATATTTTTGATTATATACTTGAGAAAAATGTTATTTTTCTTGTTTGACACGTGTACATAAATAATTAGAAAAATGTTTATTTGGATGTTTTGCTAATAAAATTTTCATGGTGCCAAAACACGCATACCTGGATGCGCCATATTCGTAGAAAAACATCCAATTGAAAACTGACAAGTCAGCTGACCAGTGTAAGCCATGAACCGATGGCCGCGGCACAACCATAAAAGGATTATTTGGATAATGTGGTGGGTCCGGAAACGGTCTAATCAGAAAAGCCAATCATCGGTCCCACGTCTGCAATGAAACCACGTGGCAAGCGCAGATATCATGGAAAATGTCTGATTCCAAATCTAGGGCATGTCGGACTCGTGAGCGTTGCACGGCGAAAGTTAGAATTTGACTGCCCTCACGTGATTTATAAGCCCCCGGCTTGGTACTCTGTTGACTTTTCCTTATCTGGTTTATCAATATTTAATAGTTTCCATTCGCCCCCAATATTTGACATTCTCTTCTTTGTGTCCCTGAATTCTTTCAACTATTGGGACTTAAAACGTTTTATTTTATTAAATCATTTCTCCGTATTCCCTTGTATATTTTTGGATAAACCGTTTTCATGTTTGTTTCTGTAAAAATGTTTTTGGAATCGAAACATAGTTTAAAATGAAAAACATGATGAAAAACATTTTGGTACCAAAAGCGTTTTTCAATTAATTTTATCATTTAGAATCAACTATTTGTATTGGATTTGAATATTTTCGAATTTAGGGATTATGTAATCATTATTCACTTAAAACATATTTTACTAAATTAAAAAAAAATGATAAATACCACTACATGAAGCCAAATATAAATTCAATATTTTATATTTTTTGAACAAATATTTGGAAGGAACAAATATTTTTTTAATTGAAACGACCACAATTATTTATTAATCCCTGTCTTAGTTGCTGACACGGCTCTAGAATTTGCATTGAGCTACCAACAAAAAAGATTGGCTGGTCCAATAAATTCATGAACAAAATGCCACCCTCTGAATTCTCAATTGAGAAAGTTATCTGTCAACGATGTCGTTTTGAGTTTAATTTCCCTATTTATTAATCTTTCTGAAAAATACTGCCACACGTTAGTCATCATCCCAGCCAACACGCTGTATGGACGCTGGTACTATAATCAAATTCACTTTTAGTTCTCGCTTCGATTCCGCGACAACTTTTCAGCTTCTAGAATTAACTCCTCTGCTTCCATTCTCTCTCAATGAAATCCCATCAGCCATTACATTTTCGCCACGTAGTCATCAGAGAAACCAACTCCCATCCTTATCGCGAAACACGAACCTAAAAATGCTCGCGTAACACTGGAAAACGGCGTAAGATAATGTATAGTGGTCTTATCAGAAGAAAGGTATAACACTGAGTGGTTATCACTAAAGTGATATTTACGATGACTTATCAGTGATAAGTCGGTGAGAAACGAAGTAGGACCCTACAAGCAATACGCGTCGAAGTTTATCTCTCTCTTCTTTTTCTTCATCTTTTATATTATCGGCAGCTTTTCTTTTGTTCCATTTTTTCTCCCTACTGTTCTCGTTGAAAGTGCATCGCATGGAAATGCAAACCCTAGAAACCACAAGTTTTCCTGCTTAGAAGAAACACCACAGACGATGTCGTTTTAACATTTCACCTCCTTCTCAGCTGAATCGAGTCAACTCAAAGCCCTAAATCTCTGCCTGAAAAAAGACTTTAGTTATTATTTAGCTGAATAAGTTTCGTTCTTAAGCTAAAAATGTCGTCTCTTAGCAGAGAATTGGTGTTTCTAATTCTCCAATTTCTTGAGGAGGAGAAATTCAAGGAGTCTGTGCATAGGTTAGCTCATGGATTTATATTTTTATTTTTGTTGGTGTTTTGGTTATGGTTCTTTGTTTTATGTTTTGGTTTGATTGATTTTGTTTCGTCGGTGGTGATTAATCAGGCTGGAGCAAGAGTCGGGGTTTTTCTTCAACATGAAGTACATTGAAGAGAAAGCTTTAGGTGGAGAATGGGACGAAGTTGAGAAGTACCTCTCTGGATTTACCAAAGTTGATGATAATCGTTACTCCATGAAGATTTTCTTTGAGATCAGGAAGCAGAAGTATCTTGAAGCTCTTGATAGGTGCCTTATTAATTTATTTTCTATATTTTTTATTTTATTCTAAGTGTTCGTTTTTGGTACTTGTGGTTTATTGTGGTTTTAAAAATTTGATCAGGCATGATAGAGCCAAGGCTGTTGAGATTTTAGTCAAGGATTTGAAAGTTTTCTCTACATTCAATGAAGAGCTCTACAAGGAAATTACGCAGCTTTTAACTCTAGAGAACTTCCGGTAAATTCTGTTTTGTTTTTAAGTTACCTTAATTATTCATATGTATTTTTCAACTGACCATCTATTTCAATCCAATGATTAAGATTTAAGTTAAAAAAAAATGATGTAAAATTTAACATTATCAACTCAGGAGCTCTCCAAATAGAGCCTTGTATTTAGGTCTAGTTTTACATTAAAAGAAAAAAATGTTGATCCATATGGGAGATATTTGCATATGAATGTATGTTGAGATAAGACAAAGGGCCAAAAAAGTATTGCTTTTGTTATTAGAAGCTGTGGTGTATGTGGGTTCACAATTGCCTTTAGATTCAGTAGTAGGGTGTTTATTAAATGCAGGGAAAATGAGCAGTTATCTAAGTATGGTGATACAAAATCAGCTCGAAGCATAATGCTGGTAGAGCTTAAAAAGCTGATAGAAGCTAATCCCCTGTTTCGGGACAAGCTTGGTTTCCCAACTTTGAAGGCATCTCGCCTCCGAACTTTGATAAATCAAAGGTAAGTTTCCATGTTTTTATAGTTCCACATTATTGAAATTCCATTTTGGTATTTTCTTTGTAATTTATTTACATGTTTAAGTTTGTAGTACCGTGTGACCAAATCCCAAAGTGTTAATATGTGTTATTTGTAGTTTGAATTGGCAACACCAGCTCTGTAAAAATCCTAGGTCCAATCCTGACATCAAAACACTATTTACGGACCACTCTTGCTCACCACCAAATGGGGCTCGTGCAGCTACTCCTGTCACGCTTCCAATTGCTGCTGTTGCAAAGCCATCAACTTATGCTCCACTTGGAGCACATGTAGGAGTATGATTATATCCTCCCAATTGAATTGGATTATCACTAATAGGAAGTCTTTCTAATAATATGAGATTTGGATATTTTCTTCTGGTTTTTTCATACAGCCATTTCCACCATCTGCAGCAGCTGCTAATGCTACTGCTTTAGCAGGCTGGATGGTCAATACCAATCCTCCCTCAACTGTCCAATCATCATTAGTGGCTGTACCATCATTGTCTGTTCCATCAAATCAAGGTAAGAGGGTTATTATCAATTGGAAATTGAACTTTACTGGTTGTACGACAAAAATTCAATTTTTTCCTTCTCAAAAAGATCATCTGAAGAACAGAACATACGTTTGATTATTTGAGATTTTACCTTGGTTGTGCTGATATTGTACTTTTCTTTTTAACAGTTTCTGTTTTGAAGCATCCAAGAACACCTTCAAATGTACTGGGAATGATTGATTATCAAAGCGCTGATCATGAGCAACTAAAAAAACGCTTGCGCTCTTCAGTGTCTGTTGATGAGGTATTCTTGTGAAGTTTACTTTTGTGCATCACAAAGCTTATGACACTTCATCAGTGTTCTCTGAATCCTCTCCTATTATTTTCAATTTGATGTATTCAGGCCACATATCCTGTTTCTACTCAACAAGCTTCATCGTCCCTTGAAGATCTGCCAAGAACTGTAGCTTGTACCATGCATCAGGGTTCCAGTGTAACAAGCATGGATTTTCATCCTTCTCATCACACATTACTTGCGGGTAAGTTGGATGTCACCATTTTGTGCTGTTGCTTCCATAAGTTGTTGTTGATTGTTACTTCCTTAATTTAGCTACCATGCAACTTTACTCACTAAGCTGACTTGTATATATTTTTATATGGATAGTTGGGTGTGGAGATGGTGAAATTACACTATGGGAAGTTGGGTTGCGTGAGAGGCTGGTTTCCGAGCCATTCAAAATATGGGAACCATCAAATTGTTCTATGCCATTGCAGGTCGTTTCTTGGATCACAATTGTTTAAGATCTTAATTTCAAATTTTTTAATCACTTGAGTAATACTTGACCTAAATTCTTGTTTTTCTTTCCAAGTGCTGATCTTTGTAATGGTTAGACTAATTTATTGCTAAAAAAGAAAAAATAATCTAGCTGCAACCTCCTCTCTAAAGTTGATAAATTTTATCTGACCTATTTGGGCATCCAGTTGAATTCTGTTGCAAGATAGGTGTGTATGAATACTGAAACTATGATAGCATTCTCTGCTGCTTTGGCTTGAACTATGAAGACATTCTCATCTACTATTACTGTGTGTCAATTGTGTTTTTATGAGCCCAATTGATATGATTGGGTTAATTTTATTTGTTTGTTCTTTTTCTGGAAAAAAAATGTATATCTTCAAAAGTTAAATATTTACAGCTTGCACTCACTTATCATGATTTTTTTACAGGCTTCTATTGTAAAAGATTCATCAATATCTGTCAGCCGTATAGTGTGGAGTCCAGATGGAAATTTGATTGGTATGGGTAGCAATATATGTATAGCATGAAATTGTTGCATGTTGAATTTCTTTACATATGTCTTTGATCTTTTTAATTTAATTATTGTTGGTGCAGGGGTTGCATTTACAAAACATCTGGTCCATGTGTACACTTATCAAGGGTCTAATGAATTAGGCCAACATTTAGAGGCATGTTTTATTTTGTGTTTTGCTACTTTTATAACAAGGCATTTTTTTTTTTTTTGTAACCATAAATTGATAATTAGCTTCTACTTCTTGGCAGATTGATGCTCATGTCGGTGGTGTAAATGACATAGCCTTTTCTCATCCTAACAAACAACTTTGTATTGTAACTTGTGGGGACGATAAGTTAATAAAGGTGAGGTTAAATTAAGCCAGTGTGGATTTTTATTATTTTCTCTTTCATTGTTTCACCTTCCTATCTGAATTTTTAAGTCATGATTACAGGTTTGGGATTTTTCTGGAAGAAAACTTTTTCACTTTGAAGGCCATGAAGCACCAGTTTATTCTGTTTGTCCCCACCAAAAGGAAAATATTCAAGTAAGACCACTCAAATAAATTGGATTTTGTTATATTCCTTGCAAGCTGATATGAGGATAAAACATTAGTGATTCAAAAGAAATAATGGCCATGAGCCTGTTTATCTACCTTTTCCCTAAACTATGTTGGTAACAACTGGTGCTTTATATAGAATTTCATAGGTTCAAAATGGTCCTTGTTTTCCATGCTTGCGTTTTTTTTCCACATTTATGAGTTGGGATTCCTTCGACATTATAGTTAGATTCAAGTGATACTGAGCATGGTATGCGTTTGAATAAGCTGAGGATTTTCTTCAAATGTGAAGCATTTTGTTGCAAAAGAGTTGGGCACTGATATTGCAGTTTTTGACTCACCTTTTCAGTTTATTTTCTCAACTGCTGTTGATGGGAAAATTAAGGCTTGGCTGTATGATAATGTGGGCTCCAGGGTTGACTATGATGCTCCTGGGCTCTGGTGTACTACTATGCTTTATAGTGCTGATGGTAGTAGGTAAGTGATAAGTAAGCCTTTCAATATGTTTGTGAATATTGTGAGTCATAATTGTGATGTAACCATCCTTTCTGGGGTCGGATCTCAGATTGTTTTCCTGTGGAACAAGTAGAGATGGGGACTCATTCCTTGTTGAATGGAATGAAACTGAAGGAGCTATAAAGAGGCGTTATATTGGCTTCAGAAAGAAATCTGCTGGTGTATTGCAATTTGATACAACAAAAAATCGCTTTTTGGCTGCTGGTGAAGATAACCAGATAAAATTTTGGGATATGGACAACACAAATATGCTCATAAGTACTGAGGCCGAGGGTGGACTTCCGGTCAGCATATTGACTATGATTTACTGTTTCCCTTACTGGTTTTCTAATTTTGATAGGCAGATGTTTCTTTTTTGCATCCCTAATCTGATGTCATTTGTTGGGTTGCTTCAGAGTCTTCCCCGATTGAGATTCAACAGGGAAGGAAATCTGCTTGTAGTTACTACAGCTGACAATGGGCTCAAAATTCTTGCAAATGCTGATGGTCTGAGAACCTTAAGAACAATGGAAACACGTTCTTATGAAACAACCAAAGGAATGCCTGAGATGAAGGTTGTTATATTCTCTCTCCATAGTACCTACCTCATTCTTTAATTTTAACTTGTTTGGATCTTGATTTGATGTATTTTCATGAATCAGGTTTCTAGTTCTGCTGTGGTTACAAGCATCAGTCCAGTTATTAGTAAAGTGGAATGTGTAGACAGAAGCTCCCCTGCCAGGCCCACTCCTATTATAGTATGTGATGCAAATGACATGAATATAATTTTGTCTCTTGGAAACTTAGCATTAGATTACTTTCACTTTGTCATGCAATGGACTGTCGTGTAAACAGAAAGTATCAATCATTTTAGTATTGTCTCTTGTTTAAAAGATTTAACTAGCAACCTCATGCTTTTTTTAGTTGTTTCTGATTTATTGAACAATTTTTTTTCTGCCATCATCTAATTCTGAAAAATATTCATTTTAGAATGGAGTTGAATCAATAGCTAGAGGCATAGAAAAGCCAAGAAATTTGGAGGATCTATCTGATAAAGCCAAGCCTTGGGAGCTGACTGAGATTGTTGATCCTGTTCAGTGCCGGGCAGTCACTTTGCCAGAAGGCACTGATTCTTCTTGCAAGGTTTTGAGAACAACTTCTTCTTGATCTCATTTCTCAAAAAAAAGAAAAAAAGAGATTCCATAGTAGCACCTAAAGTGGCAAATCTAATGATAATTACATCATTCTTATGAAGGTTGCTCGACTTCTTTACACAAATTCTGGGGTTGGCATTCTGGCTCTTGGATCCAATGGGATTCAGAAGCTATGGAAATGGGGCCGCAGTGAACAAAATCCTGGTGGAAAGGTAATTGATCTGCATGGACTGATGTACACATGCATGCATAAACATGTCTGTTCTTTTTTACTTCCAAAATCTAAGTATATGAATGTAGTAAATCTACAATAGGCTTAGCAAATTTTTCTGACAGAGATATTTGACTTATTTGCTGTTCTGAAAGGCCACTGCCAGTGTTGTTCCAGAACATTGGCAACCAAGCACTGGTCTTGTTATGACCAATGATGTCCTAGAGAATTCAGAAGAAGCAGTTCCGTGCATAGCACTCTCAAAGAATGACTCATATGTCATGTCTGCATGTGGTGGGAAAGTTTCATTGTTTAATATGATGAACTTTAAGGTAATTTTAGCTATCCTTAGCAAATGCTTGCTTGCAGGCAGAGAAGTGCTTTTCTACTGTTTTTGTCATTGCTGACTGCATTTATATGAACCTGAATGTATTGTGGCTTTATAAGCTATTGATCATGTGGCTTGGGTACATGCCTTGGTTTGTAGGTTATGACTACATTCATGCCACCACCACCAGCTTCAACCTTCCTAGTATTCCATCCTAAAGATAATAACATCATAGCAGTTGGCATGGAAGACTCAACCATCCAAATCTACAACGTCAGGGTGGATGAGGTAGTTAATTTAGTAGTCATTTTATGTTATGTTAGTTGCTTGATCAGTAACCAATGTGAAATGAACTTCTGCTACTAATAGGTCAAAACAAAATTGAAGGGTCATCAGAAACACATTACTGGTTTGGCATTTTCCACCAGCCTTAATATCCTTGTCTCATCAGGGGCTGATGCTCAGGTAATAAAAAAAAAGTTTGTTGGTTGCTGCACTTGCTCATAAACAGACACATTTTTAAGTTCTCATATAGCTTGTTCTGATGATGGAACCAAATGATTTTTGGGTTCTGAAACGTGATTTAACTTGACTTTGAAAGTGGATCTGGCATTTCAAGAATTTGCTTATCCATATATTAACCTGATCTAATTCCATTTGAGGTCTGTTGGAAAACCAAACTGGACTCAACTCAGTTTTGTTGACAAAGATAGTAATTGCCATGAGCTGGCTGTAACTTTTCAAATCTTTTTTTACCAAGTCGAAATTTTATCTAAACAGCCCATGAACCATTATATATTGTCCAATCCAACTTCTTGTTATAATTGATTACATAATAATTTGACTGATAAAATTCCATTTGTTTTTGAAGGCTTAATTGTAAGGTACTTCAATCTTTTGGAGGGTTTTGTTTAGAACTGCAATAAAATTGGAGTTGAATACAGTAATGTGGGCTATTATGTGCACCAATCATAATTATTAAATTTTTGTATGAGAATGGGATAACACAGATACGGTTTGGATTTCTACATCCAGTCTGAGTTTTTATGTGATATATGTGCCATTTTCATTTGCTTATTTCTTGGTAGATGAGATGTGTAATGGTTCTTATGGTGCATAAGATAAGCCTGCCCCTGAAGCTGTTGGTTTATCGGATGTCAACTTTTTACAGATTATCTTTTGGAATACTGATACATGGGAAAAGAGGAAATCAGCTACAATTCAACTGCCTGCTGGAAAGGCGGCTGTTGGTGATACTAAAGTGCAATTTCACTCTGATCAAATCCATCTGTTGGTATGCCATGAGACCCAGATAGCTCTATATGATGCTGCGAAGATGGAATGCATCCGACAGGTGAGAAACCTAATTTTTTCATGTGAATTAAGTTCACTTGCAACAAATTCCTAACATATTTTTAATTGCAGTGGGTGCCAGAAGACAAACTTTCTTCGCCCATTTCTTGTGCTGTATATTCCTGCAACAGCCAATTAATTTATGCTACTTTCACCGATGGTAACATTGGAGTATTTGATGCTGATAGCCTAAGGCTAAGATGTCGAATAGCCCCATCAGCATATATACCCCAGGCATCATCAAATAGGTATGTACATAGTTTACTGGCGTGGTTTTGCCAAACTAGTTGTTTCCTAGCTTTTGTTACATCAGTCATGTGATGTTGCATTCTTTTGTTATCTATTGGCTTTCTTTTATTCCTTTGGATCTGTGATAAGTAGGGGTGGATTTGACGAGCTGACTTAAGCTCGATTGTTAGTTTGGCTCGAATGAGACCAAAATGAGCTCAACTTAGGTGAGCTCGAACTCGAGTTCAAACTAAGGGTTTTATATTTTTGAGCTTGAGCTTGAAGAGTGTTCGATACACCAAAATCGTGGGCTTGATTTGACCAATGCGACGTTGTTTTGACCATTAAACATCAAAGCTATGCCGTTTTGATTAATACGCATCAAAATAACGTTGTTTTGGTCGATTTTAGCTCAGTTTGAGCTCCTAAATATATTGTAGCCAAACTCGAGCTTGACTGAATTGAGCCGAGCTCAAACTGGTCTGAAGGGGGCTTGCCAGGCTCAAGCCTAAACTCAAGCTCAGCTTGAATCAATATCCTTAGTGGTAAGTATTGCATTTCTGTTTTCCCATTACATTTTCAAAAAAATGTTCGTACAAGAGAGAGAATATGTTCATGTTACATTGAAAAGCATTTTCCCTTATTACATTCTAATTGACTAGTGACAATTTTGTTCAAATTCAAACCTATTTTTAATTTCTATATTCCATTGTGC
Organism: Anacardium occidentale; assembly: GCA_026122585.1. NCBI lineage: Eukaryota > Viridiplantae > Streptophyta > Magnoliopsida > Sapindales > Anacardiaceae > Anacardium > Anacardium occidentale. Next base: position 89,818 of record JAJEJH010000337.1, on the reverse strand, counting down.
AGCAGCCATACTGTGTACCCATTAGTTGTCACAGCTCATCCCCAGGAACCGAATCAATTGGGTGTTGGGCTGACTGATGGATCCATTAAAGTTATTGAACCTTCGGAGACTGAAGGGAAGTGGGGAATTGCAGTGCCTGTTGAGAATGGAACAGAGAACGGCAGGACAGCTACATCATCTGCTACTAACAATCCCACTCAGGACCAGCTTCAAAGTTAAAAATGCGACTTTTTGATTTGTATATTTCATGTACCATAGTAGGTTGGCTTTTCATAGATTTTTAATCAAATGTGAGTCAAAGAAAAGAAATATTTAAGGGAAGATAATTTCATGTATAGTGTATATTGATTTCTCTGATAAATGTGATATCTTATTATTTTTTCAAGTATCTAAAACTGTGTTTTTTTTGTATTACGAAGTGGAGAATTTGACGAAGGAACTTTATGCATTTTGTTCCATTCAATTTTGTAAGTTGAGTGGCAAGACTTTGGACTTCAATTTTCTTAAACTTTGTCTACTTAAGGTCAAGAGTATGGTCCTTGGAGAATTAATGTCATGAGAATATTTTTCGATGTCCGTGTTTACATGCGGACACCAGAACTTCGTTTCAAACCAGTTGAAAAAGAAAATTCAAATTTCTTTCTTCTTGTTTTTGCAGGGATAAACAAGAAACCATACAAGGCAGCCCAGGTGCTATTGAAGATGCTTGTGTCTCGATTCGTAAATTTGTTTAATATTTTTTTCTGCCCTTCTGGATTGGGGCCCAGATCGGGCGGATTTAGATGTGTTGTCTGCATGATAAGATACTTTATATGGGAATCTGAAAGGGGTGATAAAATATATGGGCAATCCTGTCTGGTGAAAGTTACTCTGTATTGCATATAAAACTCGCATTCAACCCTACAAGACATAGAGTTCAATTTCGGTTGTGTACTGTACCCTCTGTGAGTTGTGATAGTCTCTTTAGGTTAAAAATGGTAATTTATTTTTGAAACTGGAAAGTTGCCTGACTTGTGATTTGTGGTTAGGATCACAATCTACATGAATCAAACACTGAAGTCTGCACACACACTTGCAATTATGCTTGAACTGATATGGGTCTCTCACCATTTTTTTTTCCTTTTTTGGCTTGTCTTGATCTTGGACTATCATCCCACTTTATGGTTCTTTATTTACTTACATATTCTGTACAGTATTGCTAATTTTTTGTAGAGGTTAATTGAAAATCTTGGACATCCAAATCCATCCATAAATGGGTAAATCATGAAACAGGTTACAGTCATCGTAACTTACAAAATAAGAAAATACCTGACATAGCTGTCATCTATAAATTGTCTCATCTGAATAAACTGACAATGAACTTTTTCTTTTCCTGCGTTCTGTTCCTTGAATGGTGTTCATTTTGTCATGGCTGCATGTGGAATGGTCTTGGATCAAAAATGGTTGCCCATCTTGATGAAGGAAGAAAATGATCAAACAGACAAATATTTACCTATTCATACCTACAACTGACTTTCCTGTTATTTCCGATCTGTATGTTTTACACTTGGTTAAGGGTCTTGTTGCTTTGGATTCTTTTTGATATTGACACTGAAAGACATGAACCCCTGCTGTTTGCTTCATTATTAAGTCTATATCTCTATCATCCTTCATCAGGAATATTTGCAAGTTGTAAATACTTACCCAGATGTTGGATTTACAAGTAAACTAATCCATCCCTGTTTTTTTCTAAAGAGGAATAATAACAACTGTGATATGATCTCTAGCATATAATTTAATATGGAACCTCTCACTGATCAGTAATCACTCATACATCTAATTAAATTATTAAAATCTTGTCATATACCAATCAATGTTACTTGGTCTACCCAATCAAGGTGTCCTGTGCATTATTTAAATAGACATTAGAACAATAATCAACTTTCTTATTGATGAACTCAAAATTATATATATATATAATTATTCACATGCCTGGTTGAATTATTTGTGAGGTGAATTGCAGGATGGTCCAAACCCTATGTGATTCAATTTCTAGTTAAGTTAACCAACAAAAGAACAAAAGACCACAGCAGGATTGTTTAATCTGTTTCATGGATAATGAAGACTTTTGCTTTCTGTTTTCTGATACAAAATTTTGTTTTCTTGTTCATATCTAGGAGTCTTTTTCTCTCAGAATATTGCATTCAATTGTCAAGGTCCTCAAGGCACTTTACCAATTCAAACTGCATGCCTGGCCCCAGGTTTAGTTCATTATAAACTAATCTAACACTTCTTTATATTGATACGAAATTCTCCATGCTTTTTGATGATTACAACAAGACTCGATGATTTGTTGTACAAATTTTTGAGTTCTCCATGAAAAGTCTGGAAAGTTGGCGACTAAAACACTATTTTTATCAGCATAGACTAAAATATTAGATAGGATCTCATAAAAGTTGCCCAGCTCGCAAGACTGCGTAGTGGGACACTGCTAAAAAAAAAAGTGGGCATAGAATAGAAGTATCCAAAGTAACAACCCACGAAAAAACCTAGCCTGCTTTAGAAAATTACCCTTTTATTCATAATCTAAACTGCCCATAAGAAAATATTTATCACCATGTGGATATGAAGATTGTATCTAAGTTGTAAACTACTCAAGGCCTTTGAAAAATCAATACTGGTTAGGTCAAAAATGGGAAAAACATACGAGTCTCTAATTGATTCCATTCACAAGAACTTTTTCACTCCTTTTGCTCCGTGAAGAATGCCTTATTCATGGCTGGTCTTCTCTTCCCCAATCCAGCTTTGCAAATCACAATATTCTAACTTTGAATAAACACACCGTAACCCCACAAATTTTGTCACCTAAAACGTGAAATGAGCTAATCAAAACATTCGTAAATGAGAATTTTTAAGGGTAAAATGCATTTAGGATAAAATTTAAGCCTTAGTAATAAGGTAATCTGGGCCCATAAACAAGCATGACCGGCTCTAAATTCTACTCTCTTTCTTTCTTTCTTTGGTTTGTTTGAGTCTTTGTTGTGTTATGTTCTGTCAAGTGATTGATGCCAGGCTAGCATCTTGTCCATGATTGAGGTGGGAACCACTCCGACCTCTCTGCCCTGTCAACCCACATGCGATCTCAATATCCCATGCACTCTCTTCACTTATTTTATTCTCCATACCCCGCAGTTTCACCCACCCTTCATACCATCTTCCCTATCAGATTACGTGTCCAAATGTGTACTCGGCCAGCCAACGGTAACACCTTGCTGCACCAAAACTCCATGCCTTCACACGGGCTCTCTTCTTTGTCCTCACCCACTTCACTCATTTTGTTCTTACACAAATGAAATCTTAACAGATGTAAGCAACAGAGTTTGGAAATTCCTTGGTTAAGATAAGACTTAACAGTACAAAATTACAAACACAAAACGCAAACTTCTCTCTTAATGGAGGGCCGTTTCAAACAAATTTGTCGGCAATAGAGGTCAATTACCAGTAATTATTGGCAATTAATATTATTATTATAATATTACCTTATTATTTTCTTCGCACTGGCCATGTTTGATTTCCATGGAAAGCTGTCATTTCTAATAGTGTTTGTTATGTTATTACTTGCTTGCCATATAATTATTTATTTCCAAATAAAAAAAATGTACAAGTTTTTGTGTCATTTATATATAATTAATGCTCATAATGCACATACTTACACATACCTGTTCTTTTCTTCTTCTTCTGTTTTCTGTTGCAGTCTCTTTAGGTTGGAGTTTTGAGATTCAGTGACTCTTCTTGTCTTTTCAATAACTGTCGCAGAAGTCGTGACTCATGAAGATGCCAGTAAGTACGTTTTTTTTTTTTAAATTTCTGGGTTGTTTTTTCTTTTAATTCATCTATCTTATTTGTTGACAAAGCGGGTAACTTTAGTTCTTTGTATCTGATTTCTTTGGTGTGATTATCAAATTTTGGTGAAACTCACTTTTCATATTCTTAACTCTTTGTTTTATAATTTATTATCATGATTAGTTTCAGTTAAAAATATTGCTTGATGTGGATGCTGTATGGATAGAATGAGTTTTGTGATTTTTCTTTTGGTTTTATATGACTTTATTTAGTTTTTTTGAGTTCTGGAAATTTGTATTCTTTTGTTTTTTGTCCTCTGAAGAGAGTTTGGCTTTCACTGGAATCTAAAACTTTTTCTCTTTTCAAGTGGTTGTTTATTTCCAGCATTATTTTGGTTTGCTTTTGAAGTTAACAAATGATAGTTTAACTTACACATTATGCTGCCTTGTTTCTTCTAGAAAAATTAATGGTTACCTTTTCATTTGCTCTTTTTTTTCTATTTACAACTTCAATTTTGTTTCATTTAGTTGCCATATGACAATTCATCTCTTTCAATTGATTAATTTAGCTTGTCTATTTAAAATTCTTATAAGAATGGATTGACCTGTGTGTTTTTTCTTCCTTGCAGGTGGCATTGTTTTTGCTGCTGGCATTGTGCAATGCTATTAAAGTTAATGGTGAAGAAAGTGATGGACAGTGTGATTATAACTTGATATTAGAACCAAGACCTCACAGTGTGTCAATTTTAGAGTTTGGCGCTGTTGGCGATGGAAAAACATTGAATACTCTTGCTTTCCAGAATGCCATTTTCTATCTCAAGTCCTTTGCTGATAAGGGTGGCGCTCAGCTATATGTGCCACCCGGGAGGTGGCTCACTGGAAGTTTCAATCTCACCAGCCACCTCACTCTTTTCTTGGAAAAGGGTGCCATCATCCTGGGATCTCAGGTTATTTTTTAATCTGTATTCCTTTTACATTTGTAATTTGCATCATCATGAAAATCATTTCAATAAAATACTTTTTATCATTGCAAAACCAGTTGGATTTATATGGTTGGCTTGTAATTGTAGGATCCCTCACACTGGGATGTTGTGGAACCATTACCCTCCTATGGTCGAGGGATTGAACTTCCTGGGGGAAGATATAGAAGTTTAATAAATGGTTATATGTTGCATGATGTGGTAATAACAGGTAGGTTAGCCACTAATTTTGTTCTGTATGATCACTGTTTTCCCTGTTGAAATTGTTGCTAATTCACACACGAACAATCTAGGTGATAATGGAACCATTGACGGCCAAGGCTCAGTTTGGTGGGATTTGTTCAAATCCCATAACTTGAAGTACAGTCGTCCCCATATGGTGGAGTTTGTATCATCAGAACATGTTGTAGTCTCAAATCTTACTTTCCTAAATGCCCCTGCATATAACATTCACCCAGTCTATTGCAGGTAGTTTTTTGGAGAAGGAACACTTCTGTACTCATTACTATTTAACTGAGTTTTTAATTGATCAAAGAGAATTGAATAAATTCACAATTCTATGTGTTGCAGTAATGTGCACATCCAAAATATATCAGTTTATGCTCCCCCAGAATCCCCTTATACAGTTGGTATAGTCCCAGGTAGGTGAAAAATAATCAACTACTGTTTTCATAAAATAAAGATTTGTTTTATTGTTTTCTGTCTTTACTTTCTGAGTTTTTTTGCAAACAAAAGAAAATATGCTTTCGAAATGTTCTTGACATTTTGGATGATAATACTATTAAAAATTTAGACCTAACAGTTGATGAATTACCTGTTGAGTGCAGTGATCTTTATACTAAGCTTCAAACTATATAAAAAATTTCAATTGCATGTTGCTTTTTTAGCTGGAGCTGTACTGTCCATCACATTCCCTTGTTTCCAAAATATAGAACCTATGTTTTCACTTGTTTATATGCATTCTGCCTATCTCTTTTGTGTTTTGGGATAATGATTTTGGAAGATTTTGTTGTCTAATGTTAACATAAGTTTATTGTTGCTCTCAGATTCTTCCGACAACGTCTGCATTGAGGACTGCAGCATTGCCATGGGGCACGATGCTATTTCTCTCAAGAGTGGTTGGGACGAGTATGGGATTGCCTATGGTAGACCTACCACAAACATACATATAAGAAAGGTCCATCTTCAATCATCTTCAGGTTCTTCTATTGCCTTTGGTAGTGAAATGTCTGGTGGCATATCTAATGTATTGGTGGAGAAGGTCCACCTTTACAACTCATTGAAAGGCATTGAGTTCAGAACAACCAAAGGTAGAGGTGGTTATATTCAAGAGATTATCATATCAGATGTTGATTTACAAAACATTAACATGGCATTTGGTGCCAGCAGTCTTTGTGGGTCCCATCCCGACGACAACTTTGATCCGAATGCTCTTCCAGTTCTCCATCAAATCACCCTGCAAGATATCGTTGGAGAAAACATTACAATAGCAGGAAACTTCACCGGAATACAAGAATCTCCCTTAACCAATATTTGCCTATCCAATATCTCCTTATCCATCAATTCTGCCTCTTCAAATTTCTGGTCATGTTCATATGTGTACGGATTTTCAGAGTCAGTGTCCCCTGAGCCATGCCCCGACCTTGAAACCTCGTATTCTTCCTCTTCGACCTGCTTTTCTCTCATTAATTCTTACGGTAGAGCCTCTGTATTATGATTACCATTCTTCATAATAAAATCCCACTTGGGGCAAAAAAAAAAAAAAAAAAAAAATCAGTTCCTTCCGCCATTTACCATCTCAAAAAATTAGGCCAGATTCTTTCCAGCACATGTCTAGAATACTTGTTCTTCATCATCTCATATTCTCATTTTCACATGTTTCATCATCTGCAGATTACATGTACAGCTTCATATCTTCATTCATGTCCAAGGAAATTTTTGGTAGCAACGATGCCATCCACATAAAAAGGACTTGCATATTATTATTATTATTATTATTTTTCTGTTTTTCATATGGGTATTTAAATTGAAATCCTTCATTGTCTATAAGGCTTGATGCAGTATAATTTCCCGTGTAAGAATTTTCTTTTCTTTTTAATTTTTTATGTGGATTGACATGTTCAGTTGAAATGGTAAATATAAATATTGCAAGTCATTTGCCCGGAAATAAGAAAAAATTTAGGTATCATTCTGTCCTGATTTCATATGTTTTTGGCACTGTCAGTGTGTTTGAATTCTAGCCAAAGATTCAAGAAGAAATATTCTTTTATAATAATACAATGAATTGATTATGACAGGTGTGGTCTCCCTTGTATGAAGATTCTTCCTATTTTCTTTGCTTCAAAGGGACATGGTCTGAATTTCCCTTTCATCTATTGATCTCATTCTTTGCTTTATATAAATCTAAATTCATACTAAAAGATAACAATCTAATACGTTATGTACAAGTCAATAATCATGTGCTTTTACCCTCTCATATAGGGATATATTCGATCTGAGTTAATCAAACTTAAATTATTATTAGATTTAATTTAAATTAAAGTTTGTCTTATTGACAATTCTTCTTCTTTGTCTTTGATGATTCCTTTTGATTCAATCTTAAATTGACAATTTTAAATTTAAGTCAAATTATAATTGACTTTTGCTTGAATTTGATTCGGTTCAAAATCATCCTTATGATTTTAAATGGTTTAGGGAATATTATTTCGTCCTCAAAGTTTAGGAAAAGTAACAAACATGATCAAATGTTTCGGATTATAACAAATTGCACTGAAAATTTGATATAATTTATTTAATCCAATTTATTAGATTAAATAACCAATTATGGCATGTTTAGTATAATTGATATAAATAATTTAATTAATTATCGTACAGTCAATTATTTTCATAATTATAATCCATTAATCATAAACTATGTTAAATAAATATTCTAAACTTTAGATTTTAATTAAACTAGATACTAAAACTTTAAGAAGACAAAATGAAAGAGGAAGAATAATATGATAAAAAAGTTAAATTCTTTTAGAAAAGAAGTTTTATGTTCTTTTAATTTTTATTTCTTCAATTTTCGTATATTTACATTAAAAATTGAATAATTAAAATTTTAAAAAGAATATATTGTTAGATGGAGGGTATAAAAGCAACCAATGGGGGTGTACTTGTTACTTTCTAAAATACTTGGGTTTCTCTTTGCTTTTAAGAACATTGAGGGGTGAAAGGGATAAACCCATGGTCTGGGCCAATCTTGCGTGGTCGAAGTAGGCCCAAAATGTGATTGGGCCAAAAAACCCATTTATATCTCAGACCATTTCAAGTATTTGGGCCGAACCTCAATAGGTTAATATCGGCCAATTAATACAAAAGGAACCTCCGCGGCTTCGCCTTCCAGCCCTCAGAAAGTCGCCTGCCCGAAGAAGAAAGAGTCAACGATTTCTCTCACTAATCCTTTAAAGGACGCGGCCGCTGCCTCTGGAACTTGAAATTCGTATTCTCGCCGGTGTCGTTGAGACTCGCGCTCGTCAAGTTTTTTGGTTTCTCTCACTTGTACGTTACATTATTTCGCGTTGGCTACAATTTCTCTCTATTGGTATTTAATTTTGGTTCACAAATCTTTGAATTTTTGTTCTGCACTAGGAATTGAGAAGTTCGGAGGAGAAAAAAAAAATGAATAAAAAGAAACAAAGTAGAGATATGGAGACGAAGGAGGAAGAGATGGACTTCAGGAAAATCATGAAAGACATACAGTTTCTGGGTATTTTTTTTTCCTTTTAATTCAGCTAAATTTGCTTTTTTTTCCCCTTTAATTATGAAAATATATGTATATGGATTATCAAATATAGTGTCAATGAATTTTATGATAGTTAAAAGCAGTTACAGTTTTGAATTTACTTCATGGGCCGAGAGCTTCCTAGAAAGAGAGGAGAGAAACATAGAATTTTGAAATTGAATTGAAATAGTGAGCTGATATATGTGAATTCTTCTTGAAATTCTTGAAGGACGTTTGCTTTTTTGGGAAATATTTATAGTAGTATCATTATTATTCCTAATGTGGTTAAAGCGAATTAATTTTGCTTCTGAAGCATTATCAAATTAAGACTTTTCATGGGACAAATTAGTTGACTTAATGTTACTACTTCAAGATAAGTCTGATTATTGGGTGGAAACTGGAAAGGTCATAGCAGTAAAAATTTGATAAGAGTGAAGAATGGCATTTGCCAAAGAACTATGTTGTCATAGGATGGAATATTGTTTCTCTGATTTAGCAGTACTTGAAGCACTTCTGCCTGGTTTACTTGCCTCCGCTTGAATCTCCTGTGCCAGATTTTATCATTGATTTTGTTTCTGTTTTTTTTATCCTTGGTCTTAGAGATCCAGTTGTAGGACAAGTCTTTGGAGCTTGTACTTCAATAACCATGATTTGATTATCTGGATGGGAAGGAGTGATCTTGATTCTTACTTTAGAGAAAGAGAGGGTTTGGACTATGTAGTTTGTATCTTCTTGTGAGCTACTGTAATCAATTTCATCCCATGCTTGTGCTTGTGCCTGTGTTTGTGTTTGTTCTTGTTCAGTTTGTATCTTCTTGTGAGCTACTGTAATCAATTTCATCCCATGCTTGTGCTTGTGCTTGTGCTTGTGCTTGTGCTTGTGTTTGTGTTTGTGTTTGTGTTTGTGTTTGTTCTTGTTCTTTTCATTTATTTTCGGTAATTCCAACTACACAGTCAGTGGTTTACTGCAAATTAGTTTTTTTTTTTTTTTTGGGTCAATTTGATATCTGCCATCTCAGGTTCCTCACATATGACATGGAAAGAGAGGAAAGAACTGGAGAACAGAAGGGTTGTATCTTTGGGTGGAAAGGTGAGAGCTCACAAAGCATGCAGCTTTGAGGATAGTGAACTCTTCTTTCATACGTATATGCAATTAAATATTTCATTCATGCTCCCTCCTTATGTAGCCTCCTAAGAAGCAAAGACTGCCATTAAGTGTAGCTCGAGTACCCATGAAGAGACAAAAGGAAAGAGAACAGAAGTTGCAAGAAGAGGTGATTGACTTCTTCACCTTTCTAATGGTTTGCTACAAAATTGAAGCACTTGTACTAACGACTGTGGTTTTTAGAGAGCAATTCTTGGACGATTTGGAGGGAAGTTGGCCGGCCCCAAAAAATCCATCGAGAAGCGCAGGCCTGAGGATAGGGTGCTTAAGTCAACTGAAGGTCGTTTTAGAAACGGTGTACTTGATGTGAAGCATCTGTTGCATGGAACTCCTGCAAGAAACAGTGATTCCGATGCCGCTATGGGTGGCAAAGGGAAAAAGAAGAGTAAGAAGCACCGTGGTGGTAAGAAGAAAGGTGGTCAGAAGAAGCGCTATTGAGCTCGCCCAGGGAATCAACCGTAGAAAACTTCTAGATTCGAAGATATTAACAGTTTTCTGTTTTGTTTTGTTAAATCATATTGGTTTATGTTTGATTATGTCTACTTCATTGTCTGATTAAGCTTTCATGGAAAGCCAAATGACTAATTTCCACCCAAAATTTCTTTAAATAACAGTCGCCCAGGATTTAAAAAATCATATATTTAATTTCTTTAGTAATATACTAAAATATTTTCTATAAAAAAATAAATAAAATTTAATATAAAATAATAGTAAAAAAGTTTAAAATTTAAGTAAAAATTTTATAAATTTAAAATTAAAAAAAAAGTGATCATTGTTAATCTAATTAGATGGTAAAAAATGAATATATGATTTTAGTAAAGGTAAGATTTAATCATTTAGATAACAGAAACGATTATATTTGATCATCAAAGATCTAAAGAAGATGATCAAATGATTGTTTTTATTATCAATAATGGTTAATTGTTAAAATTAGTTATTTTTTACTATTTTTTATGATGAAAACGGTTATATCTAATTGTCTTTATTAAATGTTTGATTGTTTTTGTCATCGATACGATTAAGTTCGATCATTCATGAAATCAGATAATCATTTCTAATTATTTGATTAAATTAACTATAACCATTATTATTGATGAGATTATTAGTGATTATAACTATTTTTAAAATTTTTTATTAATTTTTAATTATTATTTTATATTTTATTTTTATTATTTTATTATTTTTTAATTTTTATTTATAAAGAAAAAATATATTTTTGGTTAATTAAATTTAATAATTAATTATTAAATTTAATAATCAATTTTAATACACAAATAAATATTTAACTTTTTAAAAATTGTTAAACAGTCATGTCATTTAAGTTTACCTTAAGTGGGAATAAACTCTTTGGCCTTCGTAGAACACAAAGTACCTCTTTGACAAGGACGAATCAGAATATAATCAGCTACTGAAATACTTGAACACACTGAATTCTTCGTTAACAAATTACAACCACTGAATTCATGGCTTTGTGATAATTTTATTCCTGTAAGAATCAAGTCTTTTTTCCCTCACACGAAATGTTTACTCAAATATTAGATACGACTACCACCATTTTATATCTTAGAGGCATCGGCTGTTATCCGGCTCAATGCAATTGCTGTCTTGGAACCAGATGGACGACCCAAACGTTCGCAGATGAACTCCCCGACTGACAGGAGCTTTGTCAGGTCAACGTTGGTCTCTACACCAAGCCCGTGAAGCATATATACCACATCTTCGGTAGCTACATTCCCGGAAGCACCCTTAGCATATGGACATCCACCCAACCCCGCAACAGAGGAATCCACTATGTTAATCCCCATCTGTGTGGTGATAAAATCAAGTAATGAAATTGACGTCAGTTTCAAAACAAAACATGATGAGCTCAAAAAGATAAAGTGAAAAAAAAGGTCGCTTCATCTAGGCCAACGTAAATGAATTTCTACTGATCCTGGGGCAAGATTTTTCAACTGGATAAGAAATTCTGTCATCATAAGATTGGTTCTATTATGGCTTACTTGAAGTGATACTAAAATATTGGGAAGAGATTGTCCATAAGTGTCGTGGAAGTGAACAGCAATCTTCTCAACAGGAACAACAGCCATAACAGCTTCAAGCATAGGAACAACAGTACCTGAGCCAAAGAAAAAGAAAGAAAACAGAAATGAAATTAAAAAAAAAAAAACAATAATAATAACTCCAGACTTTGAGAACACATTCATCAAAAACAAAAATTTTTCATGGTTAATACTGTATAGGTGTAGTCCACCTCCTCCCTCTCCCCACCCAAAGCAAAAGGTAAAAGGAAAGTTTTCAATTTAAGAAAATTCCAAGAATAATTTGATTTTGCCAGGAAAACAGAAGCAGTTTGGAAAATTACCTGGTGTACCAACTCCAATTGTATCACCAAGGGAAATCTCAAAGCAACCCATATCATGAAGTTCTTTTGCGACATATGCCACTTTGGATGGAGGAATCTCTCCTTCCACTGGACATCCGGCAACACATGATACATACCTGAAAGATTCCAATCGTTATTCCGCATCTCTCAGACACAGCAAATTTGATAAAGAATATGGTCTTCTAACAAATTTTCACCATAAATATGGTTCCCTTACAATGGAACCGTTTATGTGCGACGTACACCAAAAGATACATAGAGTCAGCAAGAGAAGTTATTGTAAAGACAGATTTAAACCGTACAAAACTTGACAGTATGGTCATGAACATAAAGAATTCTCACTAGCAGTTTGACTCACTAATAGTTCATACAAGTACATGGAATATCCCTGGAGAGGGGAGAATAACAGACGAATGGTTGGGGGTAGGACAAAGAAGGCCAGGAAGGGAGGGAGCAGAAAAGAAACATACCCCCGAATAGGTATTGAGAGTTCTTTAGCTGCTAGAGTAACTGCACGATAACGAGTAAGGCTCTCCTCAATGCTACAATTAATGTTTGACTTTGAAAATGCCTCAGAAGCTGAAGCAAAGACTGCAATTTCCTTAGCACCAGATGCAACAGCAGCTTGAAAGCCCTAGAAATTGAGCCATAAGGTTAGAAAACTGTCACTTGCATAGTACTGTCATATGGACTCTAGAGAATATAAACTGACTTTCATATTAGGGGTGAGAACAGGCAATCTAGCTCCCTCCAAATTGCGAACTCCCTCCATTACATCCTTTGCATCTGCTAACTGTCAAAAAAGAAAAAGAGTAGAAGCAACGCTGGTTATATATAATTTACAATGGGATTAAAATGGAACGCTTACTCATCATAAAAGATATAGTTTTCAATAGCTGTATGACTCAGAAGATTCAATTTGAATGAATAAGGCACTGATACAGTCAACAATAAACAAATATTTTTAAAAATATATGCAGGAATTATACATAAGCATCTATGAATGGACAGAGAGAGTTAATTTCAGGAACAACAGTTTAACAAGGGAACATCTTTGCATCCATCAATAAGTTGTGCAATGAGACTGCATTGTTCCAAATAAGAGAAAAAATGAAAGAAAGAAAGTTACATATCAACCTAGAACAGGAATTAAGATTACCTGAGGAACCCATTTTGGAGATACAAAACTTGTAGCCTCAACAACAGACAACCCACAAGACACCAGTCTATGAATCAGTTCCACCTTTACAGAAGTAGGAACTGTATTCTTCTCATTTTGCAACCCATCCCTAGCACCAACTTCTACTATTTTTACAAACCTTGGTATGCCCTTCAGAAACTGATTCATCCAAAAAAAGATGATGATAAGAAACTTTAATATCAAAAGAGTAAATTTAACATTCACAACCAAAAATAAACAGCAAAGAGGGAAACATGAGGTTTAGCCACTGAACCAATTACATAACCCAGTGCTGAGGAAAACAATGACTAACTCAGAAATAACCTTACTAATTGGAGAACAAACCTCATAAAATTTAAGACAGGCAACAAAAATGGCATTCTATTATGCTTACTAAATTACCTTATTTGTCATATTTCGTATGTCTTTATCATTACACTTGGAATTGTATTTGTCATGAGTGTTTCCAAACTTTATATGATTTCTTCCCAAGCTTTTTGTCCTTCGACAGAAGGTCTCACCCTGAGACATGTCTCTCGTGTGCCTTTTCCATGGGAATGCCTCCCGTGTATATTCCTCATGATCTTCACTGAAAATGACAGAAGCATCATTAATAATCAACAAATATATCCGGTAAACGGTGATGATTTGCAACAAACATAGCAATCCAGAGGTGATAACTCATAGATATAAGAAGCAAATACGAGACTGAGCTACTACAAGATAAAAGGGTTTGGCAAAACTATAGAAAGTCATCATTATCTTCCAGTAACATTACAACGTGAACTGATTGAAACTTTTTCTTTCATTTGGATAACCTAGAATAACCTAAAACCTTTAAAAGGAGAAAAAACTCTAGCCATTTTGCCGGACAGGTGGCTCTGAAAAGTCTTCCCGAAACCTTGTGGTAATAAGAGCAAATAACAAGACTAATAACCGAATGTCTCCACAATTCACTTACTACAACTTCCCCCAACCAAAGGCTAGAATATTTTACATATCAACAAGGTATTCGCTGCATAAGTAGCTCCACTGATGTGCTGCAGAAAAATTTACTAGTGAAGCCATCCCACATTGTCGGGAAAAAAAGAATGCAAAAATTTCAGAATGGCTCACTCACTCGTAACAATCGGAGGTGCTGCAACTCATTCCTTCAATCCAGCAATTTCCCATTCCCATATCATCCCCACTAGGCCGACAAGCACTAGCCGAAAACCTCTGAATCCTATCAATAGTTCTCATACTAGGCAACTTATCCAAACCAAGTGGCTCCTCCAAACTCGACATGGTTGCTGAAAAAAACGCTGCAACATGAACAAGAAATAATCACACACAACAACCACAGAGCATGTAAAAAGATACAATGACAACAAGCATAACAAAGAATTGACATACAATCACATAAATCAAAAGCACCTAATTCCATTTCCAGCATAACCAATCAACCAATAACTCAAAAAATCAACAATCATCAAGCTCTGTTAGAAGATTACCCAAATTCAACAAACACAATTAAAAAAAGTTAATTTCCAACAGAAATGCTAATTAATTTTTTTAATTTTTTTCCCTCGGTTTCTCGGCAACCAAACAAAACAGAAAATATATCAATCAAAATCAAACAATAATGATAAAAAAAACATGAAAAATAGGAGAAAACGAACCGAGCTGAGGAGAAGGTTAGGGTTTCTGAGAATAGGAAAGGAGCTAAAATAAGAAAGTTAGATAGACAGATGGAAAAGGAAGCAACGTGAAGGAAGTAGTTGTAGGTTTCAAAGACAGCGTTTTCAATTTTTTGGTATTTGGCGTTATAATTTTGTTGAATTTATTATTATTATTAAATATTGATAATATTTTATTTCTGACTTAAATTGAATCGCCTTGAGAGAGAAGGAGCGGTGGTGGTGGTAGGTAGTTTCCAGTTGGTTGTTGGGCCACTTTCTCTGGGACCAATTAAGTTCCCATTGGTGGACTATTTTAAAAATATTTTCTTTCACAATATAATACATGCGTGCCACGTGTATTTATTTTAATTGTGAATAAAAATAATTTATTTTAATTGGCTACTCTAAGTTTTATTATCCCAAATTAATAAAATTTATAAATTAATAACGCAATAAAAGCTAACATGTGGCACGTGTCAGGTGTGTATGCCTGTTAAATTTACGCACCAAGCAGGCCATTTTGTGCGTGGTTTGGCTTCGCTACTAGAAGGTGCGTGAGGTGTCGGTTTCATGTTCGGCCAAGTGGTTGGTATCGGCCGCGATGTTGTACCGGTAAAAAGATCGCCTCTTTTAGCTAATCATATAGTGCCACGTGTATGGTCAAAGTCCTATTAAAATCTACGGCCATTGGAAGCAACGACATATATTAATTAATTAATAATAATAAAAACCCAAAAGAGAAACATTCAATTCAAAGGACTGCCATTGTTTGACTTTCCTATGCTTGAAAGCTTCAAAATTAACGACGACCCTCCATCCAAAATATATGTTATCCCATATAACAATAAGATTATGAAATAAATGAAAAATTAAATATGCATGCTTATCATACAAAACATAAAAAGAACTCAAATGAAAGGTCATTGAAGTTTGATTTAAACTAAATTAAATTTAAATAAAAATTAATTTAAGTTTGATTCTAATAATTTGAATTTAAATTGAACAAATCAAATTTAAATTAATGATTAGATTCGTTTTCATAAAAAATAAATTAAGTTTAAACTCATTAAAATATATAAATTTGAATTAATTTAGATTAAATTTAGATTTAGATTGTTTTTTATTTGAGTTCAAATCTAAGCTCATGGATTATGAATCAATTTTGAATTTTTTTTGGATTTGAATTAGTTTGAAATATACTGTATTTGTATTCGGCGCAGATGGAATCAAACTCTAATTGATTGCGACTTTTTAAGGACAAGTGAAAACTAAGGTCTGGGTAGATCTGACCAAAAAAATGTTAGAAGCCCAATGCCAAGCCCAAGTGGAAATCAAAAGCAGACCAAAACAAAATCATAGAACGACCTAAACCAGAGCGCGGCGCGCCATCTTTCTTCTTCTCTTCATTTGCCTTCGACAACGCCGTCTACTTTATCGTTCTTCAGGTTAGTCCCCACGTAAGTGCTCACTGTAAATGTCGTAAGAGAGTGTCAAAATTCATAGTGATATGTTTGTTAAATTTGGTTGCTTTAACTGAATGTTCAAGCTAACAAGTAAAAACTAGAATTTTTTTTTGAGTTGCTTGAACTACAGGGAGGGTTATACTGTTTGTTTTTGCTTATCTAATTTATTATGATAATTCAGGATTATGGTGTCGTCAAATATTAGAGATATTTTAACTTCATTCAGTCCTTCTTTGGACTATTTTGCCATATGTGCTGGGGATGCTCGAATCAAGGTAGTTGTTGTTATTATTATTATTTTTACTTTTTTTTTTTTTTTTTGTTTGATAATGATGGGGTTTAAGTAATTTTTTATTTTGCTTTGGCTGTTGCTAGATATGGGATACTTTGAAGGGACAGGTTCAGACTGAATTTGCAGACATAGCATCAACTGAAACGTCTAGTTTGTATGCTAATAAACTGGAAAGAGGCCATCTTTCCATTGATTACACATGTATGAAGTGGTTGGCTTTGGATAGAAAGGTTGATTTCAATAAAAAACGAGGATTTTCTTTATGTTTGTATATTTCTATCTTTGTGTTTGGAAGTAACTTTTGGTAAATCTGTCCATGGTTGCAGAAAAAAAGAAAGCTTGGCAGTTCATTGTTAGTGTTAGGAACGGGTAGTGGGAGTGTTTTAGCTCTTGATGTAGCTGCTGGTCAGTTGAAGTGGAGAATAAGCGACTGTCATCCTGGGTGAGTTACTCGTTGAACCAAGTATGTATTGGTAAGGGTGGGTGGGTTGGCTGTAAATATTGGCTCCAGCTATTTATAGTGGCTTTGAAGGGGTTTGAAAATCTCTCAAGACTTGAAAACTCATAGTAATGTTGTGAGGGAGATATGTAGGAAAGATGAAGACTTCTTGTTGAAGAACCATAAAGTATCTCAAACATCCTATTTGTTTGAAAAAACTTAATTTAATTGTGAGCTGGGCTTTTGCATTTCTTTTAACTGGATGCCTCATGTAATTGATAATGCTACATCAAGTCTGATTTCCTAGCCTGAAAGGGACAATATTAGTGGATGTATGTTATGTTCGCTATCTTAACATGTATTTTTAGATCTCTTAATCAATCTCATTTTGTTCTCCTGTTCTCTCTCATACACAGGGGTGTTAGTGCTGTTTCCTTTGCTACCCATGGTCCATGCATTTATTCTGCAGGCGCTGATGGAATGATTTGTGAAATTGATTCACTGACAGGAAATCTGTTAGGGAAGTTCAAAGCTTCCACTAAGGGAATATCTTGTATGGCTGTTTCTCCTGGTATGTATCCTTCACAGCTTTTGCTTTGCTATACCTTTATGTCCGTATTGTTTTTTCATGCCTTGGAATTGGATCTCTGGCTGAATTAATTATATCGGGAAGCATCCAGTTTAGTATTATGGAGTTCTGCAATTAGAGGTGTTTTCTGTTATATATGTAATTGAATTGAAATAAAATATCCCAATTTGAGCCATTGTAAGGTGCTGGCCAATGCTTAAGTTTTTAAGATGCCATCTGGGCCTCTTTGAGGCCACTTCAGAGAAGTTTATGTTAATTTTAAAGTATTGAGTAACAAAAGACACCTACAAAGTAGAAGGAATTTGGCTGTGTTGAGATTTGATCGCTTGAAAGCTGTATCTGGGATTTCCTTGGGATAAGTATTATAGTTTACTGTGCACCACCCCTAGAATTTTAAATAGTTGGAAGGAATTCTTCTGTAATAATATTTTGAAGCTCAATGGTTTCTGGCCTTATATTTATGAGTAATTTTTATCACTAAGTGCATTGGTTTTTCTTTTTCTCTGATGCCATTTTATTGGGTGGTTTGTCCTCGATGGCAGATGGCAAGATGTTAGCTACTGCTGCTGGACAATTGAGGATTTTTAACTGCTCTGACCACAAAAAGATACAGAAATTTTCTGGCCATCCTGTGAGTTTTAGTTGAATTTTTTGTTTCACGTATTCAATTTTATGGTGTATTTTGGTCTGCATCTGGTCATGTTCTTTCTGTTGATGCTCTTATTAAAATATTTGTTTTTATACTATATTTTATAGGGAGCAGTTCACTTTATGATGTTCACTGAAGATGGGAAATATATCCTTTCATCTGCTGTTGGAGAAAGATATATTGCATTATGGAGAACTGATGGTGGAAAAAAACAGTCAGCTAGCTGTGTTCTTGCAATGGAGCACCCAGCTGTTTTCATTGATAGCAGGTGCATTGATAGTGGGGAAGTTGATGATGCAGGTCTATATGTTTTGGCTATATCAGAAGCTGGTGTTTGCTATTTTTGGTATGGTCAGAGTATTGATGAGTTACGCAATACGAAGGCCACAAAAATTTCAATTTTCTCTGAAGGTATTCTCTCTCAAAATCAGAAGGGTGCATTGCCTGCAATTTTTGCTGCAAAATTGCAAGGCATTGCCAAGCCAGCTTCTGCACATGCGTTTGTTGCGCATGGCTTGCTAGTGAAGCCATCATTTCAGAAGATTGTAGTGCATTCTGGGACAGATGTAAGTTTGCATGTTTCTCAGGACGGTGTTCTTTTGCCAATGAGCCAATCTGTCATCAAATCTAAGAAAGGGTTGGATGTACGGAATAGAGGTAATGCCTGAACATAAGAAATCTTTTCACATCTCTGTTCACTTTCTAGATTACACGGTTCAGTGTTTTGTGCATTATCAACCTTTTTCTATAAACCATAAAGTTATCAGAAAAATAAGAAAAAAATCTTTTTGGAGTTCTTTTAATGTCAATGTGATGTTAAATCATTTATTCTTGAATTCATCTACTTGGACAAACATTCTTATGTTGGATGTACATTTAGGATTTTTTTCATTAAGTTATATGAATCCCATTAAGACATGCAAATATATGTTGAATGTTCAAAATTAGTTTCAAGCTTATGGTGTGGTTGAAAACTTTTTAATTATTCTTAAATCTGGTGGATCCTTATACTGAAGCGCTTTGTTAGGATCATCTCTTGATAATTCACAGTTATTTGATCCCAAAGGTTTAAGATTAGCTTGAAAACACTGTGGATTCTGGTTCATTGTCATTAGTCCATTTTTAAATTATTGTCGTCCATATGGGTTCTTATCTCAAAGTCTTTTCCTCCTCTGGTCTACTTTAATGATCTTAATTTGCATTCTCGGTTTTGCATGGGTTTCTGATTACTTGCTTCCTAATTCAACAGTCATAGCATTGGACCGTGCATATGCAGAGGACGCTAAACTTCCACTTCCAAAGATTTTAGATGTTAATGAAAAGAAGAATAGACATCAAAATTTGATTACTGACCCTGGTGAGGTAATGACGGATTCACTTGACAGCAAAAGTCAACCAAAGTTTATGGAGAGCAAAGGTAGGTTTTATGTCCAATTATCAGTTTTGCCTAATTCTATCTACGGGATAGATGTTTCTGTGACGTTGGCTAATTAAGAAATTTTGGAATTTAGATGTCCACAGTATTCAAGGTTTGAGATTTGGTGAGGGTTTCAAGAAATTTGTTACATGGTGAAAGTTCAAAAATTGTGAAATGGATATTCTGAATGCTGATCGGCTGTAATTTTAAACATTAATATGAACTGTAACTGTACCTTTCAATTGTAGAGGTGGAAATTTAGAAGAAAAACGGTGCAGTGTAAGAAAAGAGAGTAAAAATACTATGCAGCGAATCAAATTACTTTTAATCAAACTAGTCAAGCCTAAAAATATGAAATTACCACGGTATCTTTAAGCTTCTTTAACTCTTAAACACGTAATATAATTGTAGATAGCTTGAGATAATGGAAAATATGTGCTTTGCCTTTCCAAAGTGGAAGAATCACAAGGGATGTGATAAAGATAGGACATGGAATATGGGATGCAAATTATCAAGTTTATTCTGAGTGACCTATGGCCATTATTTGTGATTGACTACTTTTCATGTTTAAGCAGATGCTGCAAAAGATATTTTTATGGTACTTATTTGTGCTATACATTTATGATTCTTCTGTGCAGATGCTGCAGTAGAAATGGAAACAGAGCCTGAAATGATTTGCATGGAGGACAGATTGAGATCATTAGGAATACTCAGTGGCAAAGATGATCCTAGATGGAACTTAGGACGTAAATCAAAGCTCTTTAATGATATTGACCTTGAAGCTAATATGCCTGAAAAGAAGGTTAGTCTTCTTCCGATATGAAATAAGTTTCTTGTTGCATGTGTGACTTTTGTGATTCGATATTAGCTAGTATCAGTGACTATATTTTCTTCTCTATCAGATGAGAGCTGCTGTTTTATCAATGTCACCTAGCAATGCAAGTGAATTACTGGAAGTCTTGGTTAACATGTGGCAATCTAGGTTTGATGCCCAACCTTTTACATTAGCGTACAGAAGTGTTGGGAACTCTAAATTTTTGCTTTTATTCTTTTATACATTGTATGTAGCAGGCTACCGAGTGAATAAATCTAAAAGTATTGACTCAAAATTATGAATTAATCTTTGGCCAAGCATGCTTTTGTATATTCTGGAAGGAATATTTTTCTTCATTTGTGAATTTTAATCGTTTTAGTTGAGGAAATCCCTGTTGCAGCAATTATACCATAGTTATGAATGGAGTGACTGAAATTTGAAGTTATCTGTGTTGAACAGGTCAGAGAGGGGAAAGCATATTCTTCAGTGGATATGCACTATATTGGTGAATCATAGTCATCATGTCTTGTCTCAGAAATCATTAAACCCAATGATTAATTCCTTATACAAGGTAATGTGGAAGAAGATTTCTTAATAGTTGCTCATGCATTTAAATGTTTTTATGTAAATTTAAATATTTGAAATAACTTGTCACCCCTGATAGCTACACTGTTCCTTATCCTTGCTTAATCCCTTCCCTACTGTGGGGCAATCCTAAGCTTTCCTGATTGATCACTAGAAGAAGAGCATATTTTCAGTTGTAGTTATTCCTTGGAAGATTCAAATAATGTTTTTCTTCTTCCAGATTACCAAATCCAGAGAGGTGTCTTTTCAACCTTTGCTTCAATTATCAGGACGTTTGCAACTTATAATGGCACAGGTTTATTTAATAGCCTCATTTTGATATGATATTGTTGCGCAAGTTTGTTGATTTCTAATTTGCTAGTTTTACTTTACTGTGTTCTGAAAGATTGACAAAGCAACTGGAGACAAAACTCAAATCTTATTGCATGATGAACAAATGGATGAAAGTGAAGATGAGGATGAAGATGTGGAAGAACTTCTTTATGGGGAACTAGATAATGAATCCCAAATAAGTAGTGATGAAGATGACTAAATTGCACATTACTACAAGAGGTAAGTGTTCTTTTATAAGTTGATATCTTTGCTTTATGTATTGCTTATTATGAAACTTGAATGGTTTTAGTTGAAAATGGTTGGGTAAACATGCACTTTGTTAAATTGTGATTCTTGGAGGTTGAATGGTTTTATAGTGTTAACCTATTAGATGATGTTGCTAGGTCAGGTTGCATAAATTGGATAGACTACTAAACTGAAAATTACAGTTCTTTTGAATTTTTACAATCTGTTGGCTGCCACTGCCCATGCATTGATCTTTTTCTTTCTTGTTAGCCCAGTCAGCATCAGGATATACTGTACTTTGATGCTTGTTTTAATGTTTTGACATAGAACTTTTTATTGAGCAATCAGACTTCTTTGGTTTACGGCTTGTTTTCTGCTTCACAGTTCAAATGCTTAATATGGTTCTGCCCCTTATATGGGTTTAAAGATGAGAGGCTGAATCTGAGAAGGTCTGGCTGTCGAACGTTTTGCACTAGCTCGTTGACTTATTCTTGGTGCTGCAATTTTCATAACTTTAAGCTTTCCATGGTCCAGCCCGCCTGGGTCTCTCCCATCCCTTAATAAACTATGTATCCCTCCTTTTCTTGTTCACTACCTTTTATAGGTCATGCTCATGGGGTGAGAATTCTTCTTTTCGTCAGGATAATCAACAAAAGCGTAGTTGTAACATGAAGAGATTTTTTTTTTTTGTTTGAATTTGTTGTCTCATTGCTGTAATTTTTATCCCTCAAAACACAAGGACTAGTATATGATTGCTCTTTTGTTATAAGATATATAAGCCAAGCAATATTTGCCATTTTATTTAGCCACTGCCGGTGTATGTGTTGTGTTTCTGTGCAGCTGTGTATACTTGAAAGCCAGTTAAGTTCGGTTGCTGCACATGCACTTATTAAAGAGAGGACTATATAAAAAATTACTAGAATAAAGCGTCTTTTACCTTGAGGCAAAATCAGGCTCTTTAGAATATTAATTTACATGATTACACCATTATTTAATTTACTGTTATCAACATCCTACTCTTGGTCTCTTCATTATTGTTCTGGAATTTGGTTTCCACCATTAGGATTTACCAATTGTAGTAATTTTTCCTGTGTGATTATCAGTTTTTCTCCTGGGGAGAATTGTTTTATCTTTTGAGTATGATCCATAGGAAATACATCATGTTCATTAGGCAATGCTACAAAACAAGGTTCTTGATCCTTAGTGTACATAATTTTTTTTTTTTTTTTTTTTGGCATGTGCCTTGGGGACATATATTCGTCAATTTTTTGCATCCAGCATTGATTTGATATCATCTGTTTGTGATATCTGGAAATTTGTGTGATTCTTTGTTTTCTTAAAGGTTCTTATCAACTAATGAAGATTGTTGATGTGAAAACTTGATGGAGAAAAATGATAGAAAGAAGGAGAAAAGAAGTTTCAGGGATTACTTGTTTGTGAAAAACACCAGCTTTGTTTTGTGAAGGCTTTTTATGATAACATAATTATCTTAATGGAATCTTTTGACATGGCAGAAGGATCTCAAGGATGTTAATTTTTCAATCTTTGATGTATTCTTCTACAATAAAGAAGCACCCAGCTGGGTGTCTTCACAAGTGGAACGCAGAATAGATTCTCCCAGCACTCACAGATTTAGAATCTCATTCTTCCCTAGCTAGATAAAAATTTTCACATGGTCATTGCAAAATATCACTTCCACGGGACTCTTTTATCATTTATTCTTTTTCAAGTTTCTCCCTCTGAAGCAAACCAACCAAACATCAGCAACGTGTCCAGATTGTTTGTCAATTATTTGAACCCTTTTACATTACCCTACATGCGTTCGGATTTTCATCGCTAAATATTGATGTGATGTTTCCATTGTTGTTGTGATAACCATTGTTGCTATGATAATCTTCGTTGTAGTGGCTCACCTGGCTGTAGTGTACATATCTTGGTGGTGACCTGACATATTCATATTCTGTGACGTAAGGTGATGGCTTGTAAGTATTGTAACTGTGAGTGACATAGAGGGGCTGTGGACCTTGGGGTTGTTGAAACCCCTGGCAATTTGCGTATCGGTTCCAGTCGCCACTATAGCTCGGTGCATAGCCATATCTGTGGGCGTAGGTAGGAGGATGGTGGTGTATAACATGAACTTCTCCAATATCTTTTGGCCCGGAGGGACATGCTTGTTGGTTGGGATTGGTTTCAGTTGCAATGGGTGAAGGTGTCACATTTGGGGGTGGATTTTGAGGTGGCGGATTCTCAGGTGGAGGTGGTGGGTTGTCAGGTGGAGGAGGTGGTGGTGGTGGTGGTTGATCTTTTGGTGGTTCAGGTGGTTGTGCTGCTTCTGGTGGTGGACCACCACCCTCTGGTGGTGGCGGTGGTGGACCACCACCCTCTGGTGGTGGGGGTGGGGGAGGGTTTGTGGCTTCAGGAGGTGGTCCTCCACCACCACCTCCACCCTCTTGTGGTTGCTTGCTAGAATCTGTTGCTTCGGAATGGGTACATATCGTGGCAATCTTCCTAGTTTTTTTTATAGCTTTCATTATTCTTTCAGGGTCTGCCCACCCGATTATTGTCAATTTTTGTTGGGGAAAATCAATATAGAGATCATATATACCTGGAAACAGGAATGAGCTTTCATAATTATGTTTCCATGTTAATGCTGTAGAAACAGAATGAAAAATATAAGAGAGCAGTAGCTACAACTTACCGTAGATGCCATGTAAAGCCTTCTTGATCTTCTGCACACACCCATTGCAATCCATTCGAAGTTGTATCTCCATGACTCTAGGTTTCTGCATTTAAGGAGATAATGGAAACAGTTAGATATGGATGTGCAATGAATTAATAACATTGAAATCTCGATCAATGGTAGGAAGTATACCTCTAACTCTGGAACCATTAGGAAATTGAAGGAAAATGGAGAAAACCAAGAGAAATGTTTTTTATGGGATGGAATTGGTGGAGAGTGAGAATGAAGAATCCATAGGTGGCATTTATTAGTACACGGGGAAGGAATATTTGAAAGGCAAAATGGTGTGGGACATGAAAGGAATCTCTTTTTGTCATGGCGAAAGAGAAATGAAGGGAGATAACATTGCTGCATTATTAGCTTTGGAAGGCGTTATCAAATCTTAACAGGGGTAAGGTGATGAGAGGTGGCTTAAGAGATTTTTTGTTGAGATTAGTCTCGATCAGTTCAAACTCAAATTAAATTTATAATATGTAATTAGAACTTGTTTGAGTTGGTATTAAATGTTGTTAAAAAATTATGAATGAGATGAGTTAATAGTATCATTAAAAAAGTAAATAAGGTCATAAATGGACAAATAAACTAATATTGATCTAAGTTGTTCAACTGAGGTTTCGGTTTGAAATTGAATAATTTATACGAAAGATAGATTTGAACTGAACCCGCTTGACTTTGATCCATTCTTAAGGTAGGTCGGTGTGCTTTGTATAAACCTTGAAATAGGTGAAGGGAATTTGCTTTTGCATGGATGACAGTTTTGGATATCCAAAACCGACCCTAAAAAGGGAAATTAAAGAGTGAAGAACAGATGAAGGTTGTTATTGTTATTGACATTCATGGCTTTCTTATCAGCATTAAAAAGAGTCAAAAGCAGCTTTTTAGGGCGTAAGGATATCCACTCTTGGAGAATCCTTTTGTCACAAGCAACACACTACCAAATAAAAATGACAAAAATTTCTTGTTCATTTGTGCTGGAAAGCATAGTCCATCTTTCGTTTTTGTCATAAAGATTGATGGAAGGTTTTAGGGAAGATTCCTCTTTTCATTTGTTTAAAAGGTTTTTAGGAGCTTTACCTTGTGATTGAAACATAAACCGCACTTTGATGACCTTTTGGTTTTGGTATCGATAGAAGAAAAAAATATGGAGGGTCATTTGATTATAAAAAATTCTACCATGCTTATTTCGAATCTGGAATGTTCAGATCATGATCAAGCTCGTCCTACTGGTGTTGGCCTTTCAGTAACACTAGAGAATAAGAAGACTCACCAGAAAAGAAAATGAAGAAAAATCGCTGGAGAGTGAGATGATATCCCTGAGACATCGGTCTTAAGCTCGACAAGCCGAACCTTCGGTTTATTCAACTCAGGCAAATCAAATAGCAATCTGAACCTGACTGCGTCCACCCATATTCAGATGAAAGTATTCAATCTTAACTAGTGAGCTTGTTCAGTGCATTACTGAAACAGAGATCTCACAAAGTTCTGTTTAAAGAAGTATCTTCCATCATATGACTATTGCCTGAAATGGTCATTCCACCGAGCAACTATTTGATGCTTTGAGGTTCCATTCCATCCCAGAGAATCGTTATAAACTTTTGACGAAAGTGCAACGCTTTTGTTGTAAAACGTCCCTTTAGGTAGGACAAGTTTAAAGGGTCAAGAGTGATCTTCTGTTCTCTACTTAATGTAACACTTTCAGGCACTTCAAGCGATATGAACATAATTATTCCAGAATTTAATGCATCTTATGCTATGCTGAAACATAGAAGGTTAACACGGACTTGTCAAAGACGTTTTTTTTGGCTGCAGGACTTCTTTTGTATTAAATTTCAAAGATAATTAAGTTTGGTTGGGGCTTACCTAACTGGGGCATTGCTTTGAACTGCCTGTTCTGTGATTGCTTTAATCAGTATAAAAAATTATATAAATTCTGGAATATTTTGGTTCAATGTCTAAACACTAGTTTTAGGTGGATTTAAACAATCACAAATGGGTTAAAACACTTAAAAATTGACTTGTAAGGAAGGATGTCGATGTAACTTTACCACTTGATTGATTTTGTGCTAGCTCTTTACTAATCTCAAGAGAACACTAATATTGTTATACCGACGTTATTATCCGCAACTCACAATTGTAATTAGAAGACATGATAATGACTTTGATATTTAATTTCATGAATTTAACTAATTTGATTTAAAATCTAAATCCTATTTCTTACACTAAGAGACTCATGAAGTAGTGTAGTTTTGTTCAATCTATATTATTTAAATATTTTGTGAGAGCTTTTGACGGATAGTAATTTTTATAATTAGTTTGTTCTCTTTATAATTTCTATATTAATTCATTTCTAAGTCGAAAGATCTAATAAATAATAAGTTGTTACATGTATAGAAATAGATTGATCCAGAAATTCACTCTGATATCTTGTACAAGATATGGAAATTCATGGAAAAAAAAATTGCAAGACTGATTTTTCTAAGTATAGGCATTAGGGTGTGCTAGAAGGTAAGCTTCAACAACTTCATACATTCCAATAGATCTGTCCTTTCCCAGTTCAATGTCAATGTCCTTGATCTCTATACCTTCTTTTGGTTTGAATTCGCTTGTGATCCTGCAAACACAACCTCTATGGCCATGCCCTTCAAACTTCACCTCATATGTTATATATTCAAGCTTATCCATCAAGAAATCACTATCTATAAATGTATATTTGCACATGTAATTCTCCTTATCAATCATGTCTATTCTGTGCTTCACATATCCTATCGAACTTCCTACAAATTCAAACAAAACAGACATGTTAAATACTGCACATCTTGATGCATTATTTCACAGGCTGCTCGCTTCGACAGCCCTCTTGTGCGGCAGTCAGCTGAAATCCAGGCTAAGTAAGCCGCCTATCTAAGGAAAGATGCTGAGAATTAACATATAGAAGAAATTAACTACCATATGAGTTCTGACCTTCAGTGAAATTGATTTGTTTGATGGAGCCAACCTCCCCATTGCCTTCGATGTATTCCATGGTTTTGATTGACGAGAACATGAGCTTGGGGCAGATATTGTGGGAGTCAAGGATCAAGGCCTTGAACATCCTGGCGGGAGTCACCTGAGCCACAAATGACTGGGTTATTGATTTGGGTTCACCCATGTTGAGTTCTTAGGCTTGGAATAATCAAGAGGGATGCTATTATTGATAGATAAGACTTGGGAGAGAATTGAGCTTTGTATTTAAAGCTTGTCTGTAACATATAAATTCAAGTTAAAGGATATTAAGATATGTACAAGTTTGACCAGCTCAACTGCAGCTAGAGGGTTCTTCTGAGAATATGTCTTCTTGGTGACTGGTGTGGTCTAGAAGAGATGGAAATTTTGGAAATTACATGGAAATCCATGCTGATTAATGAGACAACTGGTTAGAAGTCTTTGTTTTGATTGACTTAGAAGAAAACGTCTGATATTCTAGATGGCCAACTCCCCACCTAATGAAAACGGTATCATTTTTTCTTTGAGAAAAGTCTATCAATTAAAAAATGACATCACGTGAAGCAGCTTTTGCGGGACAATTTTCCTTCAAGAAGAAACAAATTGCATAAATTGGGTGCACACAAGGCTCTATTGGCTGCCTATGAGCCTTCAATGAAAAAAAAGATAGGCTTCCATGGTTGATGGTTGGTTTCAACTCTGTATCTTTAAAATATGAGCAAATTGAGCCCAGGGAACTTTAGTTTCTAATCTTAACATCAGGCCTTGATTATTTTCTGTAGTCCATGAAAATTCTACCAATTTGATATCACACATACATTGACAAATTCTATATTTGGATCTCATATTGTTTAAATATGATAATAAAAGATTAATAATCTGTGAGTTTATAAATTAACAAAATATGTTTCGTTATTAATTTTTCTTTTTTCAGTTTTGTTTTTAACTGTGGCCGCATCAAAATCCAGAATGCACTTGAACGGTATTAGCAGGCGTGTATATATATAATTATGAAGCCAAACTCCATTCAAGGACCTTGGTATTCAAGCTGAAACAACAGGACACCACAAACATTATGATCAACCCACAATACATAGCCAGGTCAGAGCAAAAGTCACAGGATTCCATCAAAACAACATGCCAGAACATTTAAACATATGCATCAGGGTTTTGCAGAAGATAGGCCTCCACAAGTTTGTACATTCCCAAGGCCTTTTCCTTGCCTGCCTTAATTTCATCTTCAGTGAGCACAATGTCACCCTTGGTGTAGTAAGTACTTGACATCTTGTTTTTGCTACCACCATCTGGTGTTGGCTCAAACTTGACATCATAAGTAATCTTATCGAGCTTATCCATTAATCCGTCGCCTTCAATCAAACTGTATTTGTATGAAAAATTCTCTGGGTCAAGCTCATCAATTCTGTTCTTGATACACTTTACTTTGCTACCTGCATCAAGGAAAAAACAAAAAAAAACCTTGCACTTAGTCTATTTTCAGTAGTCTCGTTTATTACTTGGGTACATAAATAAACATGAGTGAAAATGTATTGCCTTCGCCGAAGTTGATCTGCTTGATGCTTCCAGCCCCTCCATCGCCTTCAGTGATATCAATGCTCTTTACAGCCAGTGGCATGAGTTTGGGGATGAGGTTGTGAGAGTCAACAATCAAGGCCTTGAAAAGCCTTGCAGGAGGAATTGAGGAAATGTATTCATCAGTGTAAGTGAAGACCCCCATAATATCTTTAGAAAATTGTGGTTAGTGACTGAGCTTGATTACTAGAGAAGTGGGTATTTATAAGTTTTAGGATTTGGATGAGAAATTGTTCTTGGAATTATATTCCTATTGTTCAAAATATTCAAGTCATTTTCAAGACCGATTTTCCAAAGACCAGAGACTGAGAAAATGGAACGGCGAAGCTACATTGGTACAAATGCAAGCAACAAATGAAAGGATCTCAAATATGGCACTAAAAATCTTTTAGAAAATCATTTTCAGATCCCTTCATGGTATGCTACATTGGTACAAATGCAAGCAACAAATGAAAGGATCTCAAATATGGCACTAAAAATCTTTTAGAAAATCATTTTCAGATCCCTTCATAGTATAAGTGCAAGGAACCATTCCTTCCAATAGCTGAAAACACAACTGAAGACTAATTGCTGAAACATGGAAAAATAGGACCAAGAATGCATATTAAAGGCACATGGCCTTGATGTCTCATTTGGTACAAATTGATAATCAGACACTCGCAATCATATTAGAACTCTTTGTTGTTGTATAATGATAATCTGAATTCTTTAGGAGATTAATCGAATTCAAGAAATGCGGGTTTAAAAGTGAATTTTCAAGACCTTTCCAAATACCCTAACTAAATGCAACAATCTGTAACCTGCCGTTTAAATCCAGTGTTTTTATTTATTTTTTAATCTTGGGAGAATTTAATATTTGTGAAGATGTGGCTGGCTTTTACATTGAAATATCCGAGACACAAAACCGGCAGCTTTTGTCTGTTCTTGAGGATATTCGGATCCTCTCATATTTAGCTACATTTATTTGGGTGTTTCCCTTTGAATACTGGATCATCAAGCCCTTTACCTATCAATTAATTATAAAAAAGTTCAGTATATATTTTCGTTTTGCTGTCTCCATTAGTGGCAAAATATTTCAACTTAGAAACTGAAATAGACCACCTCATTCAGATAAATGTTTAACTAGCTAACTGTTATTAATTATTGCATGCATTATTGTTGTTGTAGATTTACTCTGTCATACTATCCTCCTTACCCAAGTGTTTAATGAACAAACTTGTGGGAGTGTGAAATAAAGAGAAACAATACAAGCGATCTATGTTAACTCATCCAAGACAAACTTTACTAAAATTTCTAGCTAGAATTTCTATTTCAAAGAGAAATTCTAAAATGGTTTTTTATTGGTAAAACACAAACTACCTACAGACTAAGGGTGTTACCCTTTGCATTCATGCTCAATGACTGGATTTATTGTGAGATCCAATATGCATTAGTGCAGATCTAAGTTGGGTCTTTGATATTTTGATTGATTTCTGCCATGAAAAGTCTAGTCTTCCTATAGATTATCTGTTTTAATTTCTATTATTTAAGGCACTTCAGGTTCAAACAGGCACAAGATCAAATTTAGTGAGAAAGGGAAAACATGATTTTTTATTTATATTAAGCCAAATTGGTTATTTAGGATTTAGTAAGGCAACATTGCAGCCAATCTCGTGCTGTTCAAGAGGGCCTGATTAAGCATAGGCATCAGGATTTGCCAAGAGATAGCCTTCCACAACTTTATAGAGGCCCATGGCCTTTGCCCTGGCTTCCTTAATTTTCTCTTCTTCAAGCTCGATGCCTGTTTTCGGATAGTACTTGTTAACAGTGGTACCCTTGCAGCCTCCATCAGGGGAGACCTCATACTTAATCTCATAAGAAACTGATTCAATCTTGTCCATTGCATCGCCCTCAATTATTGTATAATTGTATATCAGCTTCTCTTTGTCCAATGCATCAATCCTGTGCTTCAAGTACTTAACTTCCCCACCTGCATAGAAACAAGACAAAAGAGACTTGGGTCATTTTCCATTTTACAATGTCAAAACTAGGAAAATTAAGTAAAGGCTTCTAGCTGGCCTTCACTGATGTTCAACTTCTTGATTGTTCCAGGGCCTCCATCTCCTTCAATTGTTTCGATGTTCTTAAAAACCTGAGGCATAAGCTTCGGTAAGAGGTTGTCGAAATCAAGAACGAAGGCTTTGAACAATCTTCTAGCTGGGACAGGGCTGCTAAACTCTTCAGTGAAAGTGATGACACCCATGATTGCTTTGTTTCAAGAGATGAAAGAACACGAAGGAACTAAATTGGGAAGACTCTTGAATGGGTTGTCATGGTGAAAGCCAAAGGTGCTATTTATATAGATCAAAAGGATAGTATACAGGTTTGTCCGGGAAGTAATGGCTTCAGCCACGTTTGGTAAATAATAACGCTATATCTTTAAAATGGATTTTGTCGGTTTAAGCGACACATATTCAAGGTTTTGTCTTTGATTTTGCAAATGTCTCAACAGTTTATAAGCTATATAACTAATTATTCCTTATCATTTTAAAATAAAATGGGAGGTCTAATACATATTCATATCTTTTTTGTATTTTTTATTAATATAAAATTTATCTAAA
Organism: Anacardium occidentale; assembly: GCA_026122585.1. Classification (NCBI taxonomy): domain Eukaryota; kingdom Viridiplantae; phylum Streptophyta; class Magnoliopsida; order Sapindales; family Anacardiaceae; genus Anacardium; species Anacardium occidentale. The sequence continues at coordinate 58,145 of JAJEJH010000337.1, read as the reverse complement.
AATATTATATATATTTATTTTTAGTGAGACAAGTTCATAAACAAACTTTTTGGTAAATATTAATGTATATTTATTTTTTATCATTAAAATACACAAATATTACATATCAATATTATAGTTAATTTAAGAGATGTCTATCTTGTAACATTCCTGTCTTGTAACATTTTAGTATAATATTCAGATTTATAATTAAAATATTATCTATTTTAGATATATAATCTAAATATATGTATTTTTTTAATATTTCTTTGACATAAATTTTAGGGGGGGGGGACAGATATTTATACTTTTTTGTGATAGGGATTATTCACGAGGAAATGATTCTAGCCATTTATTCAACCTATTCAATGAAGCGACTTTTGTTGTTCATGCTTCCCAGGAAGATTGATCAACTGAGAGCTGAAAAATGGGCATTAAATGGACCTAAATCTTCACGATGAGCGTTGGAGAAGCCTGTTCTGACCTGACCAACTTAGGCGGCATTATTCATTACCTCTTTTCAACTCGCCGGCCAAATGGCTGACCAGAAGGGAACTTATTAAATGGCTGAAATTAACCGTTAATAATTTAATCTGCTCTAACCCCACAAATTTGCAACAACAATGACACTCAGGAGTGGATGAGATTAATAAAACAAATAATTTTGTTCGAATTAATATAATCAAAACTTATGTATCACATAAGTTATTTTAGTTTATTTAAAATAATATTTATTAAGTTTTTATCGTAAAACAAAACTTATGTATCACATATTATACATATCATATTTTTTATTTTATGGTATGTTATCTCAATATGGTCGTTTATAGTTTGAGATTTATTTTTTAAAAAATTATAATAATATTTCAACAAAATCGATATGAATTGATTAATTACGAATAACATATTGAGTTATGACATTAAACTCTTGTATCGATGAAAAAAATTGCATATATATACTTATCTAAGTAATCCACGTTAGTTTAATTTTGAAATTTAAATTTTATCGATCAAATTTTTTACACATACTATGGAGGTGTTTGGTTCAGATTCTAAAAAACAAACCACAACCTATGCGTGGCCTGGTGTTGTTGCCCACGCCATGAAATGGTTGGGACTCAGACTATCTCAAAAAGAATTTGCTAAATTTTATACTGCTGTCAACATAGAGATTCGACTGTGCTTCATCCCGGTTTGTAATTTGAGCAGTTCCAAGGTCTATCAATTAAAATTCTAATCAAACAGTACTTGGAATGTATAATGCATGCGAGCAAATCAGGCACAGAGCTTCAAATAATCAACCACAACGTCTTAGCAGGCATCGGGATTGGCCTGGAGGTAGGCTTCAAAAGATTTGACCGCCCTAGCTGCCTTTTCTTTTCTATTTTTAATTAATTCCTCAGGTATCTCAAAGCCAGGCAAGGGGTAGAATTTGGTCGTGGACATAAAGATGGATCCTCCTCCTTCAGGAGATGGCACCAACTTGGTCTGGTAACAAATTTTCTCAGATTTGTTATCCAAATCGTCACCTTCGAAGCTGGAGTAGCAGAAAACACAATTTTCTTCGTCTATGGCATCAATCGTGTGTTTCAAGTAAGTTGTTTTGTCGCCTGCACATAAAATAAAAAAAACAGTAAAGGCTTCGAATCAAATCAGTATTAAAAAAGAGCTGGCAATGGTTTATATTCGGAAAAAACACTTGCCACTTAAAGTTCCTAAAATAATGGTATGACCCTTTTATGATTAAGGAACAGACACTTTAAACAATAAAGTTGTAAAACAAGGTTGTTCCAAAATAAGAACAATCATTTCAAGCAGTATAACATATAGTATCTAAATTGTGGGAAGTACAATGAGAAAAGGTACAAAGTTCTTAATAGATTGAAAAAAATTATAAAGGTTGGGTTATGGGAGAACAACGTCTCGAGAACATAGGCACGTTGTCGAACCATTTGTGTGTCTTTGTGCAATTGATCAATCAATATTTTGCAAGATCAAACAACAGGAACTAACCTTCCAAAAATGTAACTTTCTTGACGCTTCCAATCCCTCCATTGCCCTGGAGGAGTTCACCACTCTTAACTTCTTGAGGCAAAACCTTGGAAAAGAGATTGTCAGCCTCAAGGACAATGGCTTTGAACATCTTGGCTGGTGGGATGGCACAAGGCACCTCCAGTCTGTCGGTGACAACTCCCATGATTAGTGTATAGTTTCTAAGCAATTGAAAATGAAAAGAAAGATTCAGAAGTGATTACTGATAAGAAAGGATATTCGATTTTTGGGAATGATGGAAGGGCTACAGAAGGCTGCATGTTTATCTGGCTCATCTTTTTCATAGCATAATGTGACTTGACTTAGTATGCCAATTATACAGTACAAAAATTCGTAGCCATTCCCAGTCATTCAACTCCCATGTAATATAATGTTTAACCCCCTATGCCATCAGCCATTCAACTCAACCTGGACCTTCCTCTTTTAATCCAGTTTAGCTTAGACTTGTCTTGTCTTTCCATGATTCGGGCTTAGTTCAGGTTTGGAACTGGGCTTGTTGCCCTACTCTATTGAATATTAATTTTAACAATAAACCCTTGTCGATGGATTTAGGAAATGGATCCTATACATTATCCGAGACTTGACTAGGTTCATATTACATGAAACATTATTCATATAAAATATTCAACAGAAAGCGAATTATCAAATTCCAAAATTCCTGCCCATTCAGCTCCATATATAAAATTAGTGCTGCTATAATACAGGAGTTTAAGTTTATTTTTGGCCAATCGACTAATTCCATCCTAAGATTGTCTTAAATGATAAAATGTTATCCAACAAATTTTAAAAAACTAAGTAATTATCCAACAAATTTTAAAAAACTAAGTACTCACATTTCTTTCAAGTTTTTTTAATATTTTATAATAAATAATCAAAATACCCCCTTAAAAAATTAAATAACATTAATATAAAAATAAAATTCAATATACAAATTTTAAAAATTAATTAAAAATTTTAAAACTTAACTAGGTCACTAGAAATAGCTATTAAGTTGGATTGGCAACCAGATCTGACCATTAAAGAATTAATTGGAAATGATTGATTTCATACATATAACTATGTTTTATCATTTTTGATGGTAAAGGCAGTCAGATCTGGTTGTTACAAATCTAATTAAGACGGTCATTTGTGACAACTAAATTTGAATGTCTCTATCATTGAAATAGTCAGATCTAACATTCAATTTAATTAAATAGTCATTTTCGGTTACCTGATTAAATTTTTAAAATTTTTTAATTAATTTTTAAAATTATTATTATTATTTTAATATTATTTTATAAATTTAATTTAATTATTTATTATTTTTAAATTCTTTTTATTTAAAAAATAAATGTATTTTTTAACTAATTAAATTTAACCATTAATAATCAAGTTTAACTGTTAAATTTAATTAATAAATGAATATATATTTTTCATTTAAAAAAGCTTTGGGTGGGAATTAGTCTTTTGGCCTTCATTTATCTTTTCCACCCACCGAATATTCCCTTTAGAAAATAGATTTATTTATGACTAAAGAACGTTCATGTGAAATGTGGCTACATGTAATTGGCAGATAATATAAAATAGTCAATATTAATATGTTGACTTGAAAATAATAGACTTTTATTTTTAAAACGTGAAAAGATGCCACTTTTGGTTACAATCACCAAGCCATACTCAAGCACAACAAGAAGACAAAAGGTACCCTTTCAGTTTCCTGAATTTGACTCTTCCAAAAGGGACTAAATATAAAATACGTCAGGCAGTTATCCTCTTTCGAATTCCACTTTTAATTGGATCGAATTTGAGTCAAATTGAATATATATATATATATATATGTTTGTTTTATTATAATTTAATTCATATTTAAATTTATATTATTTAAATTTATATTCATTAAATTTTTTATAAAGTTTAGATTCATATTTAATTTATATAATTCTATTTATATATATTTATATTTGTATTCATATTTGATTCATTTAATTCATATTTATATATTATTAAAAATTATTATTATTAGAAATAATTATTAAAATTTTATTAAAAAAATTTAATTCAAATTTGATTTGTGTTCGTGTTTAGTTTGTATAGTTCAAATTCAAGTTTATGATCGCTAATTTTCAAAACTATAGTTCATATTAGTATTCGTATTCAAAGTTAAATAATTTATTTTAAACTTGTTTAAACTGAATTTAAAAATAAATTTAAATATATTTGATTTAAATTTAACCTTAAATGAATTCTATATGAAATTTGCTCAACGCACTTTTATCATTTAATGGTGGCTGAGCAATCACCTCCTCCTCTTTAAATGGCTAGGTAGCTTCACTCACTAAAAAAATACTTAAAAGATAAGCTTCAAAGGCCTTTCAGTTATATTCAATTTAAATATATAAATCAGTTTGGATTAATCTAAAATTAAATTATTTTTAAATCTGAATTTGTTGACTCAAATGGATCACGAGCTGAGTCCTATTTGGACTCGATCAAAGCTTAATTGCTTGCAACTAAAGAAGAAATTTGAGCATGAATTGTGCATATTCCCTAAACAAATTTTACTAATCAAACCGAACAAAGTTTGGGCTTGAGGCCCTGGGAACTTTTTTGTTCTTTATGATGATAAGCCCAGTGTACATAGTTCGTGTAATGCTGAAGACCGGCTACTTTCAAAATCATCCGGGTTGGCTGGGGCATCAATATTTAATTATTTCCTTCCGCCATTATTATCATTTGTTTTTCATTGGAAAGCACGATCTCATGAAACGTTTCCATTGAAATTTTGTTGTCTAATAGCAAATCCTTTACATCAGACGACCTTATTTTGATTTTTTAATTAATTTCGTAAGATATATATGAATGGATGGAAATGCTTAAAAAAAAAGTTTGATACCAATGTAAAGGGAATAAGAATTGGAATAAACCGGAGTTGAAATTAATCTTATTATTTATTAAAACTGTATTTGAATCAAACAATTTTGAATTCAGTTTTTACTTTGAAATTGTTTGATTCACTAGCTATGTTTGTGCACTAGTTAACACACTACTTAGCCCTATAAAGAATGAAGTTTTGTGCGACACTTGATGTTAACACTCCCAAATCTTGAAATGCTAACCACAATTTTAATAGTAATGGAAATCCGTCTAATAGCAAAAACATATAACTTCTTTAGATTTAGAGTGATATGGCACACCATAGATATGTAAAGAAACACCCTTAAATCAAAAAAATATAAAGAAACTCAATTTAAAATAACCAAAATTTTTAATCAAATATATATTAATATATTATTATTTTAATTATTTAACATATTGAATTGGATTATATTTGAACTCCATTTAATATTATAATAAAGTTGAATTTTGAATTTTCTTAAATTGAGCTCATCCCCGTTTGAAAGGAGTTTGCCCACTAGAAAAGGGGATATCATTTCTCCAAATTTTTAAACAGTTCTAAATTGGTCAAATTTGGAAACTTAAGTATCTCTCTCTCTCTCTCTCTATATATATATCTTGGGATTCGATCAAAGTGAAACAAGCATATTTCTCTATTCAAGTATTGTTTTTAAGTAAATTTTCTGAAACACACCAAACAAGATTTTGTTCTATGATCCTTACATAATCATTTATACTCTTAAAAAAAAAAAAAAAAAAAAAAAAAAAAACCAAAGATCTCATAGCAAGCCACTTTGATCACCTCCAAGGTCTTATCAGAATCACTGATGATCCCTGATCCCACTTATTCAAGGTAACTGGTAAGGAAAATCACTCGTAAAGCTTAAGATACATGTATAAGCAAACGCATAAAACATCTTAACAGGCATCAGGATAATTAATTGGCCTGGAGGTATGCTTCAACAGCCTTGACCATGGCGGTCGCCTTTTCCTTCGACTTGTTAAGTAAACTCTCCCCGGGGACGTCGAAGCCGGGTAAGGTGTAGAATTTGACACTGGACTTGAAGATGGATCCTCCAGCAGGAGTTGACTCCCACTTGGTCTCGTAAACAATTTTCTCGAATTTGTCAGTCAAGGTGTCGCCTTCGAAGATGGTGTAGTTGTATACGAAAGTTTCCTTGTCCAGGGCATCAACCTTGTGCTTCATGTAAGAGTCGCCTGTACATCCAAAAATAATCCACAGTCAATAAAGAATGATAGGAGAAAATTAGTTAAAGAAGCTGTATTGTACCAGGATGTTACGGTAAAGTAACTCACCTTCAACAAGTTTAACTTTCCTGATGCTTCCAGCCCCTCCATCACCTTGAAGGAGTTCGGCACTCTTAATAGCTTGAGACATGATCTTGGGGAAGAGCTGATCAGCATCAAGGACAGAGGCCTGGAACATCTTGGCAGCTGGGAGGACACTCTCGATCTCAAATTCACCGCAGGCAAATCCCATGATTACCTTAAAAAGTAAAAAAGTTTAAGTGATTGAAAATGAAGAGGAAGAACGAGAAGTGATTGGTGGGAAGTGAAGAGCTTTGAGCTGTGATGAGTAGAGAAGTGAAGCTGCCATTTATAGGCGGGGGATTCAAAGTTCATTGTCACAGGGCTGAATATTTAAATGCCTTATCTTTTCGATCGCGTAATCTGATTTGACTGAGTATACGCCTCACCAAAAATTTGCCTGAACCGGATAGTACTGTCTGATATGAAGACAAGAACAAATAAACAAAACAAAATAATGGTTGCTTTCTATAAGCTTTAACCAATATCAGTACAAGCAAATGGAAACCATTGCCGCTCGAGCATCATCCGGCCCGTGTGCAGACAGATAACATGAAATCCAAGAGTTTTACATCGTGGGGATAAATAACTAATTGAGTGTTTTGTGCAATCTAATGCTTTCTTAAGTGTCAATTTTTATGAGTTTAGTTAAAAAATAATTTACAATGTGAAAATAAATAATATATTTGATTGTTAATCAAGTGTTTTGTGTTAACTAATTATCTTTTAAGTGTTATTTTTATAAATTTGATCATAAGTGAGTTTTATAGTACGACATCTAGGCCAACTGACTATTTCACATTTAAGATAAAAAATAACAAATTTTTATCTTTTAAATTTAAAAAAGTATTTTTTTATCTTTTTACTAAATTTGATTAAAAAAATATCTTAATTTTTTTATAAAATTACTAGACAGAAAAAAACTCTCAAACTAAATATTCTCTCAAAATTTTAATGAATATTTTTTACTCTAATTTAAGTTAATTTTACTTAAAAATTAAAAAATAAATTTAAAATTAACTATCATTGACAATATTTATTATGACAATATCAAGAGTCGCTCTCATCAATCTTGACTAAAATTGCACCAATTGAAGTGATTTTTGAATTTGTCGGTAACATTTAATTTTTATATTTATTTGAGGTGCAATGAAATTAGAAAGAATAAAAATTAATTTTTTAGGGTTAAAATATATTTTGTTTACACCATGAAGAGTATAAGTTATATAAACCTTATTAAAATTTGTAAATAAAATAATATAAATATCTTTTAGCTATTAAATCTAATAATTAATTTTCATAAATACATGAAAAAATGATTTTTTAAACTTAAAGATGCGAGGGGTTACTTCACCAAACCTTGGGAGGGACCTAGTCATTTGGCCTAGATTTTTCAATTGTAGAAGATTAATTTAGTTCAAAATTTAAGACTTAAATGTCCATGATTTTTTATGTTATTGAGATTATAATATTCAAAAGGATGTGATGGGAAGTCTACAATACGAAATTCCAGGCCAATCAGCTTCTAGAAGGTAACCTATGAACAGCCCTTAAAGTCAAGGTCTTTGTTCTGCTTTGAAACAGCCATTTGGCATCGTTTTCTTCGCTCTCTAACACTAATTCTATTTATAAAACGGTTTTATTGGTGAATGGAGAATGCTTGGTGGAATGTGGCCGTATAATTGCCAAAGCTTTCAAAGTTCGGCTATTTTATATTTTAGCAGCCCATAATAATTTATTGACTTTAAAAATATATATATAGCAGCCTCTGTCATAACCAAGAATATTCCAGAGACCATTTCTTATTTTCTTTATTTTTCCTGATATTTTAAGAAGTGTGGATTTGAAAAAAAAAATTCAAAGAGATTGGTAAAAGAATTAAGTTCGATAGTGTTTTCATATAAAAATAATACTAAAATATATGTAAAGTAAAAGCAAGAAAGTTTGTGCCATTTTATAATATTTTTCATTTATTTCTCGTTAAAATTTTTAGTCATTGTTAAACTGTTAAATGTCTTTGAATCTTGATCTCAAACTGTGATTGAGGTTTGTTAGAGAATTCTAAGAGAAGACTTTTCTCTTTTTATTTTTTTTCATAAAGCTGTTATTCTACAATACGAGTAAAAGTTTCTTTGCAAAGACAAGCATTGCGGCACTCGAAGAGAAAAAAGTTCTTGTCATGGTTTAAAGCATTTAGATTATCCATATTTCATGCAATTAATTGAACCCAATTTTGTGTTCGAAAATAATGATACAGCAATGCAGTCTTGGTGATGTTCTCGGCTTAGACGCACGGCATAGCTTGCAGCGGGCACTGCCCACAAATTTGCGGATCGTGTCAGGCGTACGACCCATCCAGGCTGCGTCAAGGCCCCAAGACAAGATTACGGGCCAGTTCAATCTCTAAGTATAGTGACTGTAATGTCTTCAGACCCGAACCTATCCAAACTTATCCTAATCGAACTATTAGGACATTAACACTGTTGATTTAAGTAGAGATATAAACCTTGACCCATTATGAGGCACTTAATTCAATCTTTAATGATTAAAATCAGTCTTAAAATTGAGCTATAGGGAATTAACAATCGAATCTCGTTCAAATCAGTTCGATCATCCCATGCAATACGGGTTTTAGAACTCTGCCTGGGTGTATTTTTTTGGTCTTGCATGTACTGAATGGACATGCGAGTCAAAATATTAGAACGAGAATTGATTAATTAAATATTAGAACAAGAGTTGATTAATTACGGGTGCGCATTGTGACAAGGTTTTCATGCTCGCCCGCGGTATATTAGCATTTTTCAACAGAATCTGAGTTATAAAATACGAAATGCCGGCCCTCACAATTTTAAGTCAAGGACTCTCTGCTGGCCTGAGTTTTTTGTTCTTTTCCTCTTACAGAATATTCCTTTTGAAAACAGTTTTATTTAGGCCACAGTTCCCATCCAGGATTTCTCTGTACGCATCGGCATCCTCTAACTTTCTAAAACCTAATATCCAGCCCTTAATCATTTTTCATCTAATTTTTTTAATATTTTTTATAAAATTACTAAAATACACTTACTTAAAAAATAAAATTATAATAAAAATAAAATAGTATTTAAAAAATTAAAAATATAATCACTGTCATCGACAATAATAACTACTAAAAAATAAATCAAGTGATTGAAAATAGTTATCTAATTTTAATCATTTTTGTCATCAATTATAATCGAAAATAATCGATAAAACTAAAATTAATTATTTTCAACAATTTTTAGTTACTGTTGATGGCAAAGATGGCCAAACTAGCCAGTCCCATCAAATGTGATGGCCAATTAGGTGGCTAGAAAATTTTTTTGTTTTTTGTTTTTTGTTTTATTTTATAATTCTTTAAATATATTTATAATTAATGTTAATAATATTTTAATATTATTATTTTTTATAAAATTAATTTTATAATTTTTTATTAATAAAACAAGAATATTATTTTAATAATCAATAGATAATTAATTAAATTTTAAAAAATTAAAAGAAAAAATTTTGTATTGGAAAAAAAACCTTGAGTGGAAATATGTACTTTGGCCCACTAATTATCAATAAATTAAGTCTTGTGTCAAATGTAGCCATATAATTAATAGATGCTCTATACTTTGTCATTCAACAATAATATATTGACTTGAAAATGACAACATGAATATGTCAGAACTACATCAGTGCGGGGACAATGCCCCATCATCCCTCACACTACAGATTTGACATTACCATTATTGGTTGGAGTTAACGACCAGAATCGGATGTCACTAGGTTTTCATACATCCTAAAACCCAGTAAAACTTTTTCTTCCATGTGTACACTAATATTTAACTTCTTTTCAGTCGATGTAAGACGACCAAACACAATTAAAACCATTCAAAACAACTGGACATCCCACACATTCTGCGATTGTTGACTTTTATTTCCAGCAGTATTTAATCCGAATGAAACAAGATTTGATATTTTTTTCTTTAGTGGATATTCTGAATACGCAAAACAAGCCACTTTTATCATTCCGAGCTCTTATTAGAATCATTAATGATCAACAAGCCACTTATTCAAGGCAACTTGGTAATGCCAAGCACATAGAAAGAAAGAAAAAAAAGAAAAAAGATTGACTTCAGAAAGAAAACACATGACATCTTATCAGGCATGAGAAAAATTAATTGGCCTGGAGGTATGCTTCAACAGCCTTGACCATGACGGTTGTCTTTTCTTTTGCCGTGTTAATTAAATTCTTCCCGGGGACGTCAAAGCCGGGCAGGGTGTAGAATGTGACGGTGGATTTGAAGATGGATCCTCCATCAGGAGACGACTCCCACTTGGTTTCATATCTATTTATGAGATAATAAAAATCGAGTTTCATATCTGATAGAAATCTAGACTGCTCCATGAAAAAATTAATGAACCATCAAAGATGATATCTAATGATAAACTCATAGAGAATAAACTTTAGAAAAAGAGCATCTCATATAAAGATTCCGTGAACTCGACCTATAAACTCTCTATTTCAAAGTCAATAAAAGGTAAAATTTATTGACATGTCAACATTTTAGCTGCAAATAAGAGAAAAAAAAATAATTTGTCAAGGGCCTCGGAATAAAGAGTATTGAAGATAAGAAGGGCACTAATAATTAGTTGTTTCCTTGTCTATATATACTTACATATCCTGGTAATATACCTTGTATTGACTTTGAAACTTTGAGACATCATGAGCTATGCACATACTTTCTATTTCAAAAGATGAGTAGATGTAAATTTAATATTTGGTAATGACATAAAGACCATTACTATATGCCATAATCGAGAAGAAGATATTTAGAATGAATTTGAGTTCATCGAAGATTGAGAATTTTTCAATATTATATCCATCAAATTTATTTTCTCTAGGCATTAAAGTTATACATTATTTGCATCATTTCTTCAATTTTTTTAAGCAGTATTAAGCTGGTCAAATTTAAACACTTGATATGCTTAATATACTTATTAACAGGGTCATTCAAATCTGACTAATAATTTGATAAAGTTTTAAGATATTGTTCTTTTTGACATATAATTCATTTTAATTTTAAACAAATTTTATATTAACAAAATAAAAACATGAACGGGTACTATGAAAATCTTATATCGTTTGAGAATGTTAATAAATAGTTAATTAAATAGTTCATAAATTTCTTTATAAAAAATATATTTTGTGATTCAAAGCTGTGAGATTATTACACCAATTTGTATTCAATAAACATAATAAAAATGTATTTGGCTTTTAGGTCTTAGTTTTTTTATTGGATTCCTTTGAATACAACAAAGCAAGGCATAACCTTATCCTTACATGACCACTCTTTGTGATCTAAATTGAGAGGGTGATAATGCTCCCAAAATTGATTTTAAATTCTCCCAATTTCACCCTTAAAATTCCAGCCCCATGTAAGCATAAAAACCCTCAAATTCATGCAATTTTCCACCCAAATCCAACACTAATATATCACCAACAAACATAAATGAAAATGTTGCAAGAACAACCAACCTCAAGCATAAAGGATTCCTCCACCAACTTGAGGGTGAACCAAGGATAAAGGAGATTCCACCACCAAGGTTCTTCCACCACCAAATTTCTTCTTGCAAATGGAAATTTGGATAAAGGAAATATGCATTCACATGAGCCAACCAAGCATCATGGAACAAGGAAAGCAAAAGCTTTTCTAAATTTTCATTTCAACAAAAAGCTTTTTACAATAAGTTTGAGTTGCCTTTATATAGGCAAACTTTAACCATGGTTAAACTAACTCTAGTTAAGTTAAACACAATTTAAATAAAATAAAAGAAAACATAAAAATACAAATTATAAAAGTTTCCTAAATCTAATTACAATGCATAATTTAAATACAAGCATATTTTAAATATCATAATTTTGTATGCATGCATTTTCCCTTGATTAATTGGCCTTGGATTCGAATTTTCGAATCGAATATTTGATCCGAATTGATTGCTCGAACTCGATCCGGAGAGGTGTTGGCACTCGAATCCGTGTTGAAAGTCATTAGGAACTCAAAATCTTCAAGGAGGATGCATTGGAAAGGTTCTGGAAGCCCAAGCATACAAAAAGACTTGAAAAGCTGAAAATTGGGAAATTGCGGCAGAATGTAGCGGCCGCGGCATTATGCCGCGGCATGAGCATGCTGCGCGCGGACAGTGTGCATGAGTGCTTAGCAGGCACTTGCTTGCGTCGCAAGGCAGGGCGCCAGGCCTGCTTCTTGCGCGCACAGCTGCTACTTGCGGCCTTGCACGCCAGGGCCTTTTCTTTCCTTATTAATTTTAGGCCTGATCCTTGTCCGATTCGATTTCTATTTTTTTCATTGGCTTCGTATGAAGCCATTGGATGAATTTTGACTCTTTCGTGTGCCGTTTCTGAATTTTGCAAGTCCCGAGCATGATTCGAAGGCCTTGGGGAAAGTTATGCGATTGGATCCATAATTTCTTACGAATGCTCCGATTGAACCCGAATAAGCTGATTTTTCTTGTTTTGATGGCTCGAAGCGGCTTCAATTTGATAGAGAGGCAATTTGGAGGCACCAAGGCATAGATCGATGATGATGTTTCTGAAATCATAATTAGACTCGGATTTGGATTCATATCATACTCCCCTTGTTGGAGAGGATTTGACCTCAAATCCGGAACTCCACATTTACTCATCAAGTCCTTCTCAAGTTCCTCTTTGGACCCATTACCAAGCTCTATTTCATTTTTCTCCTTGGATTCATCATCAAGCTTCATTGCTATTTCCACCTTGGAGCCATTCTTCTCTTCAATTTGGGCTTTTGTAAGTTCCACCTTGGAATTATCTTCTTGCTCCTTCACAAATGTAATAAGAACCTCACAAGGCACAACACATTGTTTCTTTGCAATTTCAGCCATGGAATCAACCTTTTCATTAGCATCCTTTTCACTTTCAGACAAGATAATTTCAGTCCCAATCTCATTCTCTTCTTTAGCCGCTATGGAAGTATTCTTGGACAAATGGACTTTTTCGGTGGTCTCTTCCTTGTTGGTCACCATCAAAGCATGCTTTGGAAAAAAGTGAATTTTCATTAGTTTCTTCATCTTCTCCCAAGATTTAATTCTTTCCTTTCCTTCCCAATCTCTTTGTTTGTTCAATCTTTCCCACCATAGAGATAAAGAAGGGTGCTCTTTAAGCTTCACAATGGCAACTTTGAACTTCTTCTCATCCGACCACTCCATAAGCTCACACATCATCTCAAATTCCTTCAACCAATGCAAAAATTTTTTTGGTTCTAACTTCTCAGCTTTGGGCACATCCATTTTCAAATATTGATCACCATTCTCAGATTGCCTTTGGACCAATTGGGAAATTTGGTTGGACACTACATGCACAAGTTTATCAAGGTCATTAAATTTCTCATGCATTTCAACTCTAAATCCTTGAATTTGGTCCTCAAGCTTTGTCCTTGCTCTAACCATGGATATATTTGGATAATATGGGAAGAAAACACACTAATAAGGGTGGGGTTGAGGTTCTGTGAACAGTGTTTTCAGGGTGTGAACAGTGAAACGGGAAGTGAACAGTGTTTTCACAGGTTATAGAGGGGGAAGATAAGTGTTTGGGCCAATTGAGTTGGGTTGATAGATATTAATTTTGGGGTTTGGACTTGGTATTGGCAATTGGTTTTTTTGGAAATTATAATTGGGCTTGGGTTTGGGTTTGATGGTAAGGGTAAATTGGTAACTTTGGAAAAGGATAATTAGGTAATTAGGAATTTTTTTTTTTTATGAGGGTAAGATGGTAATTAAGTGTGAGAGTGGATTAAGAATTAATTGAAGTAATTAGGGTAATGGTTGTAGTAAAGAAGATTAAGGGTGTGATTGGTAGAAAATGGATGGGATGTGAAGTGGGAAGTGTGCTGGATGGAGGCAATAAAGTCAATAAATTGGGCTCAATAAATGCTTAGGGTGGCTAGGAGTGTAAGTTTACAAAGCACAAAGCATTACATTGATGAAGGCAAAGACAAGTGTAATTAATGGACACAAGAAAAAAAAAATTGAACCAAGTTTTCCCTCCTCCCGGTTATCTTCTTCCTTGGACCAAATGCAACAAGTTTCCAGCCAACTCACTCAAATTTTCCAGCCAACTCAGTAAAACAATTCCAGCAACAATTTTTTTTTTTTTTTCTCCTGAGTGCTACCACAATCTTATAATATTTCAGCACAAGCTTATAACTACAATAACCTTAATTTTTCCAACCACAGAAAGTTCATGCAGAAACATCATATAAGCTTCAGCCACTTCAATCTTTACTCCCAAGCAATTTTTCAACACCAAAAACACAACAACACAACCTAAAGCTCTGATACCAGATGATCTAAATTGAGAGGGTGATAATGCTCCCAAAATTGATTTTAAATTCTCCCAATTTCACCCTTAAAATTCCAGCCCCATGTAAGCATAAAAACCCTCAAATTCATGCAATTTTCCACCCAAATCCAACACTAATATATCACCAACAAACATAAATGAAAATGTTGCAAGAAAAACCAACCTCAAGCATAAAGGATTCCTCCACCAACTTGAGGGTGAACCAAGGATAAAGGAGATTCCACCACCAAGGTTCTTCCAACCACCAAATTTCTTCTTGCAAATGGAAATTTGGATAAAGGAAATATGCATTCACATGAGCCAACCAAGCATCATGGAACAAGGAAAGCAAAAGCTTTTCTAAATTTTCATTTCAACAAAAAGCTTTTTACAATAAGTTTGAGTTGCCTTTATATAGGCAAACTTTAACCATGGTTAAACTAACCCTAGTTAAGTTAAACACAATTTAAATAAAATAAAAGAAAACATAAAAATACAAATTATAAAAGTTTCCTAAATCTAATTACAATGCATAATTTAAATACAAGCATATTTTAAATATCATAATTTTGTATGCATGCATCTTCCCTTGATTAATTGGCCTTGGATTCGAATTTTCGAATCGAATATTTGATCCGAATTGATTGCTCGAACTCGATCCGGAGAGGTGTTGGCACTCGAATCCGTGTTGAAAGTCATTAGGAACTCAAAATCTTCAAGGAGGATGCATTGGAAAGGTTCTGGAAGCCCAAGCATACAAAAAGACTTGAAAAGCTGAAAATTGGGAAATTGCGGCAGAATGTAGCGGCCGCGGCATTATGCCGCGGCATGAGCATGCTGCGCGCGGACAGTGTGCATGAGTGCTTAGCAGGCACTTGCTTGCGTCGCAAGGCAGGGCGCCAGGCCTGCTTCTTGCGCGCACAGCTGCTACTTGCGGCCTTGCACGCCAGGGCCTTTTCTTTCTTTATTAATTTTCGGCCTGATCCTTGTCCGATTCGATTTCTATTTTTTTCATTGGCTTCGTATGAAGCCATTGGATGAATTTTGACTCTTTTGTGTGCCGTTTCTGAATTTTGCAAGTCCCGAGCATGATTCGAAGGCCTTGGGGAAAGTTATGCGAATGGATCCAGAATTTCTTACGAATGCTCCGATTGAACCCGAATAAGCTGATTTTTCTTGTTTTGATGGCTCGAAGCGGCTTCAATTTGATAGAGAGGCAATTTGGAGGCACCAAGGCATAGATCGATGATGATGTTTCTGAAATCATAATTAGACTCGGATTTGGATTCATATCACTTTGAGAAAAAAAAACCCAAAAAAATTCCATAAAAGATCTTATGACGCGCCACATTTGATCTCTGATCCACTTATTTTAGGCAACCAGCAAGGCAAAACAAACAAACAACTTGAGATAAGGAAGCAACCGTGCACACATAACATCTTATCAGGCATGAGGATCAATTGGCCTGGAGGTATGCTTCAACAGCTTTGACCATGACGGTTGTCTTTTCTTTTGCCGTGTTAACTAAATTCTCCGCTGGGACATCAAAGCCGGGTAAGGTGTAGAATTTGACAGTGGACTTAAAGATGGATCCTCCAGCAGGAGATGACTCCCACTTGGTCTCGCAAGCAATTTTCTCGAATTTGCCAGTCAATGTGTCACCTTCGAAGATGGTGTAGTTCTATACGAAAGTTTCCTTGTCTAGTGCATCAACCTTGTGCTTCATGTAAAAGTTGCCTGTTTATCCAAAAACAATCAAGATTTAGTAAGAGATGAAAAGCCAAGACTGTTGAATAGTTTGTATTAGACCAGGGTGTTACAGTGAAGTAACTAACCTTCGACAAGGTTAACTTTCCTGATGCTTCCAGCCCCTCCATCGCCTTCAAGGAGTTCGGCACTCTTAATAGCCTGAGACATAATCTTGGGGAAGAGCTGATCAGCATCAAGGACAGCGGCCTGGAACATCTTGGCTGCTGGGAGGGCAGTAGCGACCTCAAATTCACCAGTGGCAAATCCCATGATTACCTTAAAAAGCAAAATTAATACTAAAATATATGTAAAGTAAAAGAAAGAAAGCTTGTGCCATGAAATAGAAAGAGTAAAATAATATCAAATTCATTTTATAATATTTTTCATTTATTTCTCGTTAAAATTTTTAGTCATTGTTAAACTGTTAAATGTCTTTGAATCTTGATCTCAAACTTTGATTGAGGTTTGTTAGAGAATTCTAAGTGAAGACTTTGCTATTTTTATTTTTTTTATAAAGCTGTTATTCAACAATACGAATAAAAGTTTCTTTGCAAAGACAAGCCTTGCGGCACTCAAAAAGAAAAAAAGTTCTTGTCATGGTTTAAAGCATTTAGATTATCCATATTTCATGCAATTAATTGAAACCCAATTTTGTGTTGGAAAATAATGACATAACAATGAAGTCTAGGTGATGTATTCGGCTTAGACGCATGGCAGAGCTTGCAGCGGGCACTGCCCACAAATTTGCGGATCGTGTCAGGCGTACGACCCATCCAGGCTGTGTCAAGTGCCCAGGACCAGGTTACGGGCCAGTTCAATCTCTAAGTATAGTGACTGTAATGTCTTCAGACCCGAACCTATCCAAACTTATCCTAATCGAACTATTAGGACATTAACACTGTTGATTTAAGTAGAGATATAAACCTTGACCCATTATGAGGCACTTAATTCAATCTTTAATGGTTAAAATCAGTCTTAAAATTGAGCTATAGTGAATTAACAATCGAATCTCGGTCAAATCAGTTCGATCATCCCATGCAATACGGGTTTTAGGACTGTGCCTGGGTGTATATTTTTTGGTCTTGCATGTACTGAATGGACATGCGAGTCAAAATATTAGAACAAGAATTGATTAATTAAATATTAGAACAAGAGTTGATTAATTTACCGGTGCGCATTGTGACAAGGTTTTCATGCTCGCCCGCGGTATATTAGCATTTTTCAACAGAATCTGAGTTATAAAATACGAAATGCCGGCCCTCACAATTTTAAGTCAACGACTCTGTGCTGGCCTGAGTTTTTTGTTCTTTTCCTCTTACCGAATATTCCTTTTGAAAACAGTTTTATTCAGGATTTCTCTTAAAGACAATGTCATCCTCTAACTGTCTAAAACCTAATATCCAGCCCTTAATCATTTTAAATCTAGTATTTTTAATATTTTTTATAAAATTACTATAATACACTTACTTAAAAAATAAAAATAAAAATAAATAATATTTAAAAAATTAAAAAAATAATCACTATTGTCGATAACAATAACTACTAAAAAATAAATCAAATGACTGAATATAGTTACCTAATTTTAATCACTTTTACCATCAATCATAGTCAAAAATAGTTAATAAGATTAAAACCAATTATTTTTAATAATTTTTGGCTACTGTTGATGACAAAGATGGCCAAACTAGCTAGTTACATCAAATGTGACAACCAATTAGGTGGCTAGAAAATTTTTCAAAGATCATTGTCATGGTTGTTTTTTATTTTTTATTTTATAATTCTTTAAATATATTTATAATTAATGTTAATAATATTTTAATATTACTATTTTTATAAAATTTATTTTATGATTTTTAAAAAATTTGTATTAATAAAACAAGAATATTATTTTAATCATCAATAGATAATTAATTAAATTTTAAAAAATTAAAAGAAAAAATTTTGTATTCGAAAAAAACCTTGAGTGGAAATATGTTGTTTAGCCTACTATTTATCAATAAATTAGTCTTGTGTCAAATGTAGCCATATAATTAATAGATGCTCTATACTTTGTCATTCAGCAATAATACATTGACTTGAAAATGACAACACGAATATGTCATAACTACATCAGTGCGGGGACAATGCCCCATCATCCCTCACACTACAGATATGACATTACCATTATTGATTGGAGTTGACGACCAGAATCGGATGTCATTAGGTTTTCATACATCCTAAAACCCAGTAAAACTTACTTTTTCTTCCATGTGTACACTAATATTTAACTTCTTTTCAGTCGATGTAAGACGACCAAACACAATTAAAACCATTCAAAACAACTGGACATCCCACACATTCTGCGATTGTTGACTTTTATTTCCAGCAGTATTTAATCCGAATGAAACAAGATTTGATCTTTTTTTCTTTAGTGGATATTCTGAATACGCAAAACAAGCCACTTTTATCATTCCGAGCTCTTATTAGAATCATTAATGATCAACAAGCCACTTATTCAAGGCAACTTGGTAATGCGAAGCACATAGAAAGAAAAAAAAAAAGAAAAAAGATTGACTTCAGAAAGCAAACACATAACATCTTATCAGGCATGAGAAAAATTAATTGGCCTGGAGGTATGCTTCAACAGCCTTGACCATGACGGTTGTCTTTTCTTTTGCCGTGTTAATTAAATTCTCCCCGGGGACGTCAAAGCCGGGCAGGGTGTAGAATGTGACGGTGGATTTGAAGATGGATCCTCCATCAGGAGACGACTCCCACTTGGTCTCGTAAACAATTTTCTCGAATTTGTCAGTCAAGGTGTCACCTTCGAAGATGGTGTAGTTGTATGCGAATTTTTCTTTGTCCAGTGCATCAACCTTGTGCTTCATGTAAAAGTCGCCTATTTATCGAAAAACAATGAAGATAATGAGATAGATCTGGTTAAGTAGTCTAAACTGTCAAGTCTGAGTGTCCAAAATTACAGCAAAGTAACTAACCTTCGACAAGGTTAACTTTCCTGATGCTTCCAGCCCCTCCATCTCCCTCGATGAGTTCAGCACTCTTAATAGCTTGAGACATGATCTTGGGGAAGAGCTGATCAGCGTCAAGGACACCGGCCTGGAACATCTTGGCTGCTGGGAGGACACTAGCGACCTCAAATTCACCTGTGATAACTCCCATGATTATTACCTTGGTATAAAAGTTTACTGATTGTAAGCAGCTTTGAGTGGTGGAGATGCTAGAAGTGAAGGTGCCATTTATAGGCTGAGGGTTCGGAAATTCATGACTCAGAGCTCAATATTTTATTTGCCTTATCATTTTTTATTCAGGCAACCAGACTTGACCAAGTGTATGCCTTGCCAAGAAATTTCCTTGGACCAGGAGAACTTTCTAATATTAAACCAGGAGTAACTACCGACTGAAAAATAATTAACTTCAAAATTTCAGTGATTAAAAAGTTTAATGTCTATGAATTCTCCAACGAAAAGTGGACCAAGTGGTTCAGCATTTAGACTACCCATGTGATATTACTCTTTAAGAAAATAATAACAGTATTGTTTGGCAATTCAGTATCAGAATATTACAGCAAGAATTGATTATAACGGATCACCAACCAGAGGGAATTGTGATCATGTTCACATGTTCTCCAACAGTGCATAATCATTATTCAGATATAATATTTTTAATAGAATGTGAAATTGTGAATAATAAAATAAGAATTTCAGGCCATTCAACTTGTATAACTTAATGATAACATGAGATCAGCTGACTCTCTTACAATGAACCAGTCAATATAATAATATATTAGCCTGAAAATAGCCAAAAAAAAATCATATGAAATGCAGTCTCTATACTAAATATATATTTCATACCATTAAACAACAGCTTACATGACTTTGCACAGATTTTCTGGTACTAAAAACAAATTTATCCCATGTCTGAATAAAATAAAGTTGTGAATATTGAAAATTCAGGATAAAGCACCCATTACTTTCAATTGAAGGCTTGACTAAAGGATAATTTTTAGTAAATTTATTCTGAACTGAATTCAGGATAATTTATTGAACAGAAAACAGTGCAAGCCACTTGGTCGTCACAGTCACCACGCCTTAATAACAACAATGGAAAGAGTTAGAGACCTTCTCAGCAGACTAAGATTGACCTTTCTAATAGGCATCAGGATTTGTTAGAAGGAGGGATTCAATGGCAACCATTTGTAGAGCGTGAAGAACTGATTCCATATTTTGTAGAGAGCTCTGATCTTTCTGAACTATATATAGCACATTTTGAATGCTTGCACGAAGAACAAATTTGAGAATCAAGTATAAAGTCTACGAATAGATAAACATTACTAAACAAACAAAAGAAAGCATAGAAGATCTTCACGATTGTACCCCTATTTGTATCCATTGTTACAAGAGGAGGTATTATTATACTTGAAAACTTTTGCAAGGGAACTATTCTTTAATATGTTTTGTTTATTTGCTTCTGTCTTAATATTAGGAGGTTCTGTCCAGTCCAAACGATTTTTTTTTTTGCAAGGCATATTCTTAGTCAAAATTGATTGCCTGATAAAAAATAATAAAGCAAATAAATATTGAGCTCTAAGTCATAAAAGTCCGAATCCTTAGCCTATAAATAGCACCTTCACTTCTAACATCTTCACCACTCAAAGCTCATTATCGGTAATCACTTCTCATTCTTCCTTTTCATTTTCAATTACTTACATTTTTATACTTTTTAAGGTAATCATGGGATTTGCCACCGGTGAATTTGAGGTCGCTACTGCCCTCCCAGCAGCCAAGATGTTCCAGGCCGCTGTCATTGACGCTGATCAGCTCTTCCCCAAGATTATGTCTCAGGCTATTAAGAGTGCCGAACTCCTTGAAGGCGATGGAGGGGCTGGAAGCATCAGGAAAGTTAACCTTGTCGAAGGTTAGTTACTTTACTGTAATACCCTGGTCTAATACAAACTATTCGACAGTCTTGTCTTTTCATCTTTTACTAAGTCTTCGATTGTCTTTCGATAAACAGGCAACTTTTACATGAAGCACAAGGTTGATGCACTAGACAAGGAAACTTTCGTATACAACTACACCATCTTCGAAGGCGACACCTTGACTGACAAATTCGAGAAAATTGTTTACGAGACCAAGTGGGAGTCATCTCCTGCTGGAGGATCCATCTTTAAGTCCACTGTCAAATTCTACACCTTACCCGGCTTTGATGTACCAGCGGAGAATTTAGTTAACACGGCAAAAGAAAAGACAACCGTCATGGTCAAGGCTGTTGAAGCATACCTCCAGGCCAATTGATCCTCATGCCTGATAAGATGTTATATGTGCATGCTTCCTTATCTCAAGTTGTTTGTTTGTTTTGCCTTGCTGGTTACCTAAAATAAGTGGATCAGAGATCAAATGTGGCGCGTCATAAGATCTTTTATGGAATTCTTTTGGGTTTTTTTTTCTCAAAGAGTGATTATGTAAGGATGAGGTTATGCTTTGCTTTGTTGTATTCAAAGGAATCCAATAAAAAACTAAGAACTAAAAGCCAAATATATTTTTATTATGTTTATTGAATACAAATTGGTGTAATAATCTCACAGCTTTGAATCACAAAATATATTTTTGATAAAGAAATTTATGACCAACTATTTATTAACCTTCTCAAACGATATGAGATTTTCATAATATCCGTTAATATATTTTTATTTTATCAATATAAAATTTGTCTAAAAGTAAAATGAATTATATGTTAAAAAGAACAATATCTTAAAACTTTATTAAATTATTAGTTAGATTTCACAAACTTTATCAAATTTGTTGCAAAATGTTTTTTATTGGATTCCTTTGAATACAACAAAGCAAGGCATAACCTCATCCTTACATAATCACTCTTCGAGAAAAAAAAACCCAAAAGAATTCCATAAAAGATCTTATGACGCGCCACATTTGATCTCTGATCCACTTAATTTAGGTAACCAGCAAGGCAAAACAAACAAACAACTTGAGATAAGGAAGCATGCACATATAACATCTTATCAGGCATGAGGATCAATTGGCCTGGAGGTATGCTTCAACAGCCTTGACCATGACGGTTGTCTTTTCTTTTGCCGTGTTAACTAAATTCTCCGCTGGTACATCAAAGCCGGGTAAGGTGTAGAATTTGACAGTGGACTTAAAGATGGATCCTCCAGCAGGAGATGACTCCCACTTGGTCTCGTAAACAATTTTCTCGAATTTGTCAGTCAAGGTGTCGCCTTCGAAGATGGTGTAGTTGTATACGAAAGTTTCCTTGTCTAGTGCATCAACCTTGTGCTTCATGTAAAAGTTGCCTGTTTATCGAAAGACAATCGAAGACTTAGTAAAAGATGAAAAGACAAGACTGTCGAATAGTTTGTATTAGACCAGGGTGTTACAGTAAAGTAACTAACCTTCAACAAGGTTAACTTTCCTGATGCTTCCAGCCCCTCCATCTCCCTCGATGAGTTCAGCACTCTTAATAGCTTGAGACATGATCTTGGGGAAGAGCTGATCAGCGTCAAGGACACCGGCCTGGAACATCTTGGCTGCTGGAAGGACACTAGCGACCTCAAATTCACCTGTGGTAACTCCCATGATTATTACCTTAGTATAAAAGTTTACTGATTGTAAGCAGCTTTGAGTGGTGGAGATGCCAGAAGTGAAGGTGCCATTTATAGACTAAGGATTCAGAAATTCATGACTCAGAGCTCAATATTTTATTTGCCTTATCATTTTTTATTCAGGCAACCAGACTTGACCAAGTGTATGCCTTGCCAAGAAATTTCCTTTGACCAGTAGAACTTTCTAATATTAAGCCAGGAGTAACTACCGACTGAAGAATAATTAACTTCAAAATTTTAGTGATTAACAGTTTAATGTCCATGAATTCTCCAACGAAAAGTGGACCAAGTGGTTAAGCATTTCGACTACCCTTATACTTGTAATACTACTCTTGAGAAAATAATAACAATATTGTTTGGCAATACAGTACCAGAATATTACAGCAAGAATTAAATATAACGGATCACCAACCAGAGGGAATCGTGATCATGTTCTCATGTTCTCCAACAGTGCATAATCATTATTCAGATATAATATTTTTAATAGAATGTGAAATTGCGAATAATAAAATAAGAATTTCAGGCCATTCAACTTGCATAATCTAATGATAACATGAGATCAGCTGACTCTCTTACAATGAACCAGTCAATATAATAATATATTAGCCTGAAAATAGCCAAAAAAAAAATCATATGAAATGCAGTCTCTATCGTTACTAAATATATATTTCATACCATTAAACAACAGCTTACATGACTTTGCACAGGTTTTCTGGTACCAAAAATAAATTTATCCCATGTCTGAATAAAATAAAGTTTGAATATTGAAAATTCAGGATAAAGCACCAATTACTTTCAATTGGAGGCTTGACTAAAGGATAATTTTTAGTAAATTTATTGTGAACTGAAAATTCAGGATAATTTATTGAACAGAAAACAGTGCAAGCCACTTGGTTGTCACAGTCACCACGCCTTAATAGCAACAATGGAAAGAGTTAAAGACCTTCTCAGCAGACTAAGATTGACCTTTCTAATAGGCATCAGGATTTGTTAGAAGGAGGGATTCAATGGCAACCTTTTGTAGAGCGTGAAGAATTGATTCCATATTTTGTAGAGAGCTCTGATCTTTCTGAACTATAAATAGCACATTTTGAATGCTTGCACAAAGAACAAATTTGAGAATCAAGTATACAGTCTACAAATGGATAAATATTACTAAACAAACAAAAGAAAGCTTGGAAGATCTCCACGATTGTACCCCTATTTGTATCCATTGTTACAAGAGGAGGTATTATTATACTTGAAAACTTTTACAAGGGAACTATTCTTTAATATGTTTTGTTTTATTTGTTTCTGTCTTAATATTAGGAGGTTCTGTCCAGTCCAAACGATTTTCTTTTTTTTGCAGGGCATATTCTTAGTCAAAATTGATTGCCTGATAAAAAATAATAAAGAAATAAATATTGAGCTCTAAGTCATAAAAGTCCGAATCCTTAGCCTATAAATAGCACCTTCACTTCTAACATCTTCACCACTCAAAGCTCCTTAATCACTTCTCATTCTTCCTTTTCATTTTCAATTACTTACATTTTTATACTTTTTAAGGTAATCATGGGATTTGTCACCGGTGAATTTGAGGTCGCTACTGCCCTCCCAGCAGCCAAGATGTTCCAGGGCGCAGTCATTGACGCTGATCAGCTCTTGCCCAAGATTATGTCTCAAGCAATTAAGAGTGCCGAACTCCTTGAAGGCGATGGAGGGGCTGGAAGCATCAGGAAAGTTAACCTTGTCGAAGGTTAGTTACTTTACTGTAACACCCTGGTCTAATACAAACCATTCAACAGTCTTGGCTTTTCATCTCTTACTAAATCTTGATTGTTTTTGGATAAACAGGCAACTTTTACATGAAGCACAAGGTTGATGCACTAGACAAGGAAACTTTCGTATACAACTACACCATCTTCGAAGGTGACACATTGACTGGCAAATTCGAGAAAATTGTTTACGAGACCAAGTGGGAGTCATCTCCTGCTGGAGGATCCATCTTTAAGTCCACTGTCAAATTCTACACCTTACCCGGCTTTGATGTCCCAGCGGAGAATTTAGTTAACACGGCAAAAGAAAGGGCAACCGTCATGGTCAAGGCTGTTGAAGCATACCTCCAGGCCAATTGATCCTCATGCCTGATAAGATGTTACATGTGCATGGTTGCTTCCTTATCTCAAGTTGTTTGTTTGTTTTGCCTTGCTGGTTACCTAAAATAAGTGGATCAGGGGTCAAATGTGGCTTCTTGTAAGATCTTTTGTGGACTTTTTTTTGGATTTTTTTTTCTTCGAAGAGTGCTTATGTAAGGATGAGGCCGTGCCTTGCCATTGTTGTATTCAAATGAATCCAATAAAAAACAAAGACTTAAAAGTCAAATATGTTTGTATCTTTTATTGATTATTGAGTTCAAATTGAAGCAGTAGGTACGCATGTTAAATAAGTGTTCAAATTTGACCAGCTTTTTTTTTTTAAGTTAATTTCATATATACAAGAAAAAAAAAATGCATAATATAAAGGGTATGCCTTGATGGTCCAAGGATCAAACACAAAGGCTTAAGACCTCCCTGACCCTGTAAAAATGCAGTTCCGATACAAGTGAAAGAGAAAAACAACGATGAGAGTCAATTGACATGTACTTCGAATTTTATTTTTTATATTAGATTCTGTTTTGAATGGTTGCTTGTCATTGCGTTGTTTCATTGGGTGGACTCTCACCAAACATGAAAGGTATGTCACGATTTTATTTTTTTTTCCAAGGCATATACTTTGTCAAAATTTATTGCCTGATAAAAAAAAGATAAAGGCAATATAAATATTGAGCTCTGAGTCATGGGAGTCTTGGAAGTCTGAACCCTGTCCCTATACAAATGAAAGCAGCTTATGCCAATACAAATGAAAGCGGTTTATAATTAGCCAGTGCTTATAAATTAAATTAAACTTATAAGTATTTAAATTTTCAAATAATTACATATATAGTTAAAATACTTTGACCGATAAACAATTGACATGTTTGAAAAAATATAATTTGTAAATACATTTTATTATTAAAATAACTAAAAAAAGTATTAAATTATTTTATTAAACAATAAATTATATTAATTCAATTTTTTATTATAATATTATGAAAATATATTTCAATAATATTACAATATAATTTAATTTTAGAATTAAATAACAAATACTTTATAAGCAAATATTTTATTAAAATATTTATATGAATAATTTTTAAGATTAATTAAAATTAATATAAATAATCTATTTAAATTAATGTAAAAGAGCAAATTAATTATTAAAAAACATATCTATTAATGAATTAAATAGAAATAATGTGGTAATATACTTAGTTAAAGTAATTTATAAACATTAAAATGAAAAAATGGTTTCCCAGTTATTATTATTATTATTATATTATTATTACTACTACTACTTATAAGCTTAAAAAATATAATAAATAAACATGTCAATTTAATTTAAGAGTTTATAAGTTAGTTTGATCAACTTATAAACAAAAATAAACACTTTCAAACACTTAATATAACAAAGCAGTGGTAAGACAATAATTATCAACTCCCTCTTTTTTTTTTCAATCCCATTAAAAGACAGAAATCCAATCAAACAATAATTTAGAATCAAATATAATATAAAAGATAAAATTCAAAGAACATGTCAAATGACTCTAAGTTGTAATAGAATTTCAACTACGAGGTATTTCATCAATTTTGGCTCTAACAAGGCTACAAATATTAGTTCAGGTGGTCCTACGAAAGCTACACTTTTGGTGGAATATCTTGTTATTTTATTCATACTGTAGAGCATAAATTGTGAATGAGAGAATTAACCAAGCAATTATGTGTTTGAGGTTATCCTCGTGATGGAGATAAATAGTAATCCATTGGAACAAAGAGAACCATAGAATGTCAAATCATTAGTGTTTTCATTGAGTTTTCTTCACATAGAAAAAAAAAAACCACAACTAAAAAAGAGGTATTCATGGGATTCAAAAGAGGATCTACATAAAACATACACTTAAGATGATGCAATAAGGCTATGCACACTTGGAGACAGTCCATGGTGCAAAGTCTTTCTAGGGAGGCCAACTAAACAATGCATGAGTGCTTTGGGGTATGTTTCAAGAATCATAAAACATATCTAATGAGTGAATTGTTCATATATCGTGATCAAAAATATCTATTTATGAGACAATAAAAATTGAATTTCATATGGGATGGAAATCTAGACTACTTCATGAAAAAATCAATGAACTATCAAAGATAACATCTAATGATAAACCCATAGAGAATAAACTTAAAAAAAAGAGCATCTCACATAAAGATTTCGTGAACTCACCCTATAAACTCTCTATTTCAAAGTCAATAAAAGGTAAAATATATTGACATGTCAACATTTTAGCTACAAATAAGAGAAAAAAAAAATAATTTGTCAAGGGCCTCGGAATAAAGAATATTGAAGATAAGAAGGGCACTAATATTTAATTGTTTCCTTGTCAATATATACTTACATATCCTGGTAATATACCTTATATTGACTTTGAAACTTTGAGACATCATGAGCTATGCACATAATTTCTATCTCAAAAGATGAGTATATGTAAATTTAATATTTGGTAATGACATAAAGACCGTTAATATATGCTATAATCGAGAAGAAGATATTTAGAATGAATTTGAGTTAATTGAGGATCGAGAATTTTTCAATATTATATCCATCAAATTTATTTGCTCTAGGCATTAAAGTTATACATTATTTGCATCATTTCTTCAATTTTTTTTAAGCAGTATTAAGCTGGTGAAAATTAACTAATAATTTGATAAAGTTTTAAGATATTGTTC
The DNA here is from genome assembly GCA_026122585.1 of Anacardium occidentale. Lineage (NCBI taxonomy): Eukaryota > Viridiplantae > Streptophyta > Magnoliopsida > Sapindales > Anacardiaceae > Anacardium > Anacardium occidentale. Next base: position 30,321 of record JAJEJH010000337.1, on the reverse strand, counting down.
TTTTTAACGTATAATTTATTTTACTTTTAGACAAATTTTATATTGATAAAATAAAAAAACATTAACGAATATTATGAAAAATATATTTTGTGATTCAAAGCTGTGAGATTATTACACCAATTTGTATTCAATAAACATAATAAAAATATATTTGGCTTTTAGGTCTTAGTTTTTTTATTGGATTCCTTTGAATACAACAAAGCAAGGCATAACCTCATCCTCACATAATCACTCTTTGAGAAAAAAAAAACCCAAAAAAATTCCATAAAAGATCTTATGACGCGCCACATTTGATCTCTGATCCACTTATTTTAGGCAACCAGCAAGGAAAAACAAACAAACAACTTGAGATAAGGAAGCAACCGTGCACATATAACGTCTTATCAGGCATGAGGATCAATTGGCCTGGAGGTATGCTTCAACAGCCTTGACCATGACGGTTGTCTTTTCTTTTGCCGTGTTAACTAAATTCTCCGCTGGGACATCAAAGCCGGGTAAGGTGTAGAATTTGACAGTGGACTTAAGGATGGATCCTCCAGCAGGAGATGACTCCCACTTGGTCTCGTAAACAATTTTCTCGAATTTGCCAGTCAATGTGTCACCTTCGAAGATGGTGTAGTTGTATACGAAAGTTTCCTTGTCTAGTGCATCAACCTTGTGCTTCATGTAAAAGTTGCCTGTTTATCCAAAAACAATCAAGATTTAGTAAGAGATGAGAAGCCAAGACTGTTGAATAGTTTGTATTAGACCAGGGTGTTACAGTAAAGTAACTAACCTTCGACAAGGTTTACTTTCCTGATGCTTCCAGCCCCTCCATCGCCTTCAAGGAGTTCGGCACTCTTAATAGCCTGAGACATAATCTTGGGGAAGAGCTGATCAGCATCAAGGACAGCGGCCTGGAACATCTTGGCTGCTGGGAGGGCAGTAGCGACCTCAAATTCACCGGTGGCAAATCCCATGATTACCTTAAAAAGCAAAAATGTAAGTAATTGAAAATGAAAAGGAAGAATGAGAAATGATTACCGATAAAGAGCTTTGAGTGATGAAGATGTTAGAAGTGAAGGTGCTATTTATAGGCTAAGGATTTAGGCTTTCATGACTTAGAGTTTAATATTTATTTGCTTTATCTTTTTTTTTTTTTTTTTTAATCAAGCAATCAAACTTGACCGAGTATATGCCTTGCCAAAAAATTTTGTTTGGACTCGATAGAACCTCCCTAATATTAAGACAAGAACAAATAAACAAGTCAAATAAAAGAAATCAGTTCCTTTGTGATTTGGCAGCCATTGAAGCTAGAGCATTACTGCAAGAATTAAATATAATTGATCACCTACCAGTGTAAATTGAATATTCAACATACGGCGAATTATAAAATACAAAATTGTCGGCCATTAGACTTTTATTAGTTATGATTTTTATAATATTATTTTGATATACACATAATAGATCTCATAAAATTATAATGCATATTCATATAGACAAGATTACTATTAATATTATGTTGATCCACTTATAATAAACTATTTAAAATCGTGAGATATTATCTACATTTCATAAAACAAAAAATTATATTAACCTCAAACCCCCAATTCATATTTGAGATGGGATTTTTGGCATAAACAACTTTGATGTGAGCTGAGCATTTTTTAAAAATAATTTTTCTTTTAAAGATTAGTTTCGTTTAAAAATGGAGGATGCTTGCGTGAAATTTAGTTGATATAATTTATAAAACTTTCCAAGTCTATCCGGTGATGCGATCTTGTACCAGCCAATAATAATATATTGGCGTGAACAAAAATTTATAAATATAAAAGGCCAAAGAACATTTTCCCACCCATAGTTTGAGGCGGAGGCAGAGTCCCACCCGCCAAGTTTAGAAAGCCCAGATTCCCACCCGTTGACTGTTAAATCTAACAGTCAACAGTAATTTCAGGGGCAATTTTGTCAATTAAAATTAATAATATCATAAAATAATATTTAAATATATTAAAATTATATTAAAATTATAAAAAATTTAAAAATTTTTATAAAATTATAAATTAAAAAAAATTAAAAACCAGCCACCGCCGTCGTGCCGGCGGCGGTGGTCGCAGCAAAAAGCACTAGATGGCCGTTCCGGCCACCTGGTTTCAAGGGAGGTCAGATCTGGCCTCCCGAATTGACGGAGGCGACCAGATCTGGCCGCCTCCTCTTTTAGCGGAGGCGTCAGATCTGGCCGCCTCCGCCAGAAAAAAAGGCCAGAAACGGCCGGAGATGGCCGGCTTTGGCCCCAATGGCCGTTTCTGGCCAAGGTTTCGGGCGGAGGCGGCCAGATCTGGCCGCCTCCGTCCATTAGGGAGGCCAGATCTGGCCTCCCTTGAAACCAGGTGGTCGGAACGGCCACCTGGTGCTTTTTGCTACGGCCACCGCCGTCGACACGGCAATGATGGCTGGTTTTTAATTTTTTTAATTTAACTATTTTTTTATAATTTTATAAAAAATTTTAAAATTTTTTTATAATTTTAATATATTTTAATATTATTTTATATTTTTATTATAAATTTTTATTAATAAGGGCATTTTTGTCATTTCATAAAATAGGTTAATGAAATTGGATGGAAATGGGATGAAGGGTGGGAGTCTGGGCTTTTTAAACTCAGCAGGTGGGACTTTGTCCCCGCCTCAAACTATGGGTGGGAACATGTCCTTTGGCCTTAATATTAACACTATACGTGATTTTGACGCAGACCAAAAAATTTCTTGTAATCGAAGGCACCACTTAACACTGCAGTTCCTTGACCACCAATCAATCCCAATTTCTACCATTTCAGCCTCCACAACCACCAAACCCTAACCATCCATCGCCATTTCCAAATGGGTTTTACTACACCCGCAGCGAAAACATCGGCAACACCGGCAACAACAACTACGGCACTCGCCCCTGGCTTTCGATTTCACCCCACGGACGAGGAGCTCGTCAGCTATTACTTGAGACGCAAGGTCTGTAACAAGCCTGTCCGTTACAACGCCATTGGAGAGTGTGATATTTACAAGCATGAGCCTTGGGACCTTGCAGGTTAGCTAATCTTTGCTTAAACTCTTGCGCTTTTATTTGTTTGTTTTAATGTTTATTCTTGTTGATGGCTTCCGGTTTATTTACTTGTTTTTGAAATATTATAGTGATTGTTTGTTTTTTGAGATTATTTTTTAGCATTTGTCAGCTCAGATGTTTGCTGTGTGTTTCTTTTTTTTGTGGTCGGGTTGAGGCGGGGCGGTGGGGGAGGAGGGAGAGGTGGGGCGGATAAAGGCTCAATATTTTGGTTGAAGGTTCGTCTGTTTGAAAAATGAATGTGTTGTTTAAATTGGTGTTCTTTCGGGGCATATTGTAATTTCTATTTTGAAAAAATGGTGGTATTGTTGCTCATTTTTTGGTCGCATTTTTTTGTTCTCTGGGAAATTAAAATGACACTTCAAAGGGTGTCGGACAAGTCATTTCGTTTTTGTAGTTGAATTTTTTTTATGATAGATTTTTGTTGAGTTGAATGGAGATGCAATATGGGGCTTACTTGTCTATGGGGTTTTAGATTATTCAAGGTTGAAGACGAGGGACAAAGAGTGGTACTTTTTCAGTGCATTGGATAAGAAGTATGGAAATGGGGCAAGAATGAATAGGGCCACCGGGAAAGGATATTGGAAAGCAACTGGGAAGGATCGGGTAATTCGTCGTGATACACAACCTATTGGAATGAAGAAGACCCTTGTATTTCATAGTGGGCGTGCTCCTGGGGGGCGGCGGACTGATTGGGTTATGCATGAATACCGTCTTGTTGAGGATGAATCTGACAAGTTTCGGGCTGCACAGGTTAGGCTGTAATGAAGTTTTGTTGATGGTTTTGATTTTTGCTTCAATAAGAAAATAAATACATTTGGGATGAATTTTAATGTATAGAAAATTTAGGATTCAAGGATGAAGTCATTTTGGTATTGCACTTGTGCCAATTTTTAGTTTGATTTCTAAAAGAATGTGGGAATACATGGAGAAATATTAGCATCAGTGTTGTGGATTAAAGTTTTTTGGTTTTTGATGACTCATGTCAGTGAACTTGAGGAATTGAATTTGCTTCCTTGAGTTCTATATAATGTGAACTGTAAGTACAGAAATTCAATAGTTTTCATCATGAGAACCAAAATATCTTATAGAAGCTTGTTTTCTTGTTTTTGCGGAAAAGGATTCGTATGTGCTGTGTAGAATATTTCATAAGAATAATATAGGGCCACCGAGTGCAAATCGATATGCTCCTTTTCTGGAGGAGGAATGGGATGATGGCAAGGCAGCAATTCCCGAAGAAGATGTTGGAGATGATGTTGTGGCAGGTGATGATGCTTGTGTTGAAAGGAATGGTGTTGAAAAAATGCCTGTTGAGCAGGTGTGCACAACTATTTTCTTTCTTTCTTCTATTTGACCACTTTCCCATTCTACTCAATTTAAGTTATTCTGCATCATGATGCATTCAGTTGGGATTATATTATGCCTTGAGCACAAAAGGTAATCATCAAGCAATTAAGATAATTAAAACAGTTAGCTAGCTAGGAGGCATTAAAATATTATTTAAAATCCTTTGCAAATCTCTGGATTACTTTGGGCAATCAATTTTCCTTAGGTTTGTCTTAAGTGTAATTGATTTTGTGAGACAATAGGTCTTATTATTGTTGGATCCCGTGATTATTGCAAGAGTAATACTACAGTTCTTAAGTATGTATTTCCAATGTCACGTATTGAGTAATGTGGCTTTGGTTTTAGGTTGCAATAAAATTCGTGTTATTATTTTAGTATTCACATGGTATTTTTAGATAAATGACATATTATTTGGAATGCAAAAGTTATGATACAAACTTGAGATGTATAGCATTGTTTTAAACACAGTGATATATTTGGCATATTCAGTAACAACTCAGCAATAGTATCAAATTCCATAATTAAAATTTGTGTATTGTACTGATAGAAATTTTATTGCTGCTTTCCATCACTACCTGTATCTGACTGTTGTTGGAGAACTAAAGAAGCGGTGGTTATTTATCTTATGTGATAGGGCCATAAATCTAAATATAATCATCTATCCACTCTCACTGAGGAATATAGTAATTCATGCCTGTAGGGCTTCTGAACCGACCTTTTGGAGGACAAAAACCTACAAAGATTGAAGGATAGAGTGCTTACAGATAGGAATTCTGGATGTCTTTAAGGATATGGTATTGCTCTCAATCCTTCCAGTGAAATTCCGTAGGTTTCCTTCTTGGGAAGGAAGGGTGAAAATTTGGGACAAAGATTTGGATGTTTTTATAACTTGGTAGAAGCAAATGACTTGTTCAAAGATTTGGATGTCCTCCATTAGTTGGTATGCATATGAGATAATATATTGTTGCCATTACATGGTGTGTAATTGTTCTTTCACTTTGTGGCATATGTTAATTTAGAGACTAGTATAAGTTGCTTGACGTAAATTGTGAGCACTATACACATAGAACTTGCTGTTTATAAATTTCCCAATATCTGAAATAATATGGTCATAGCTTAGCTCAATATATGCAATGGAAATAAATTTCGGAGAGAACGGGCATAAAGAGATCCTATTTGAGTGTGTCCTTAGTGTTGTTTGTATTTCTTTTTTCAAGGATAGATTTAGAGCCTGCCATTGCCTCTAATGCTAATAAAATGTTCCACAAAGAATGGGACCGTGGAATCCAGATTGTGCTTTCTGGGTGTTAGTAATCTTGATCAATTACTTCTGTTGTAATTGACAATTTGAAATTAGTGATTGAAGAGTTGGACTTACATTATATAAATCATTCTGTTGGGTTAAAATAAATTTTAATGTTGCAAAGCCCAGGAGCATTTAATGGGGCTTTTCAGGATACTTTGTTTAAATTGTTTAAAATTTGATGACTAGTTATGGTTGTTATAATACAATTCTATCTGAAGAGTTCTTTTGGTGTCTTCACCAAATATCACTTGTTGAGGCATTGTTATCTACTTTAGTTGCTATGCTTACAGTTCTGATTGTGCTTGTCTCCTGCATCTTTTTAGTGACTTTTGTCTTTTATTGTTTTGTGTTTGTAAACCTCAACTTATAATTAATTCGCTCTTGAATGTTGGTGGATAATTGCAGGATTCTAAGTCCAACGATAAGGAGCCTATTAATGTTAATGAACTTCCAAAAGAGGCTCAAAATGTTTTAGCAGAGTGCAAGAGTGAAATGAGAGATGAATGTCCTTCTTTGTGTGTGCTCAATACACAGGCAGCTCTTCCCCTTCTTCAATACAAAAGAAGACGGCAGAATGAATCCGGTTCTAACCGATCAAACGGTTCAGATGATTCAACTGGGACGGGACATGATCCTTCCTTGTCAACCACAACAACAGCAGAAACAACAATGACAAATGCCGCAACAACAACAGCAATATCTGCATTGTTGGAATTCTCTCTGATGGAGTCTATTAAACCACCCAAGGAGATTCCATCTGCTCCAGGAACTACTTTCGAGGCTGATGGTTTTGATTCATCACTGCCCCCTAGTTGTGTTAAACTCATCAAAGACTTGCAGAAACAGGTACATAGAACTGCTGTTGAGAGGGAGACACTAAAACTTGAAATGATGAGTGCTCAGGCCCTGATTAACATGCTTCAGTCACGAATCGATTACCTGAGCAAGGAAAACGAGGATCTGAAGATGCGGCTTTGAAGAGGAGCAAGGAGAACACCTAGCACATGGGTTTGAATGCCCTTGTAATCTTATTGTTGTTTGTTGAGTCAAATCTGGATGGCCTCTTTTTCTCTCCAATCAGATTGGAGAGCTTGTTTGTAAAATTTAGGATGCCCTGATGTTAGCAGTAAGGTTATCAAGTTGCTGGAAATTGTCCAGTAGTATTAGGTAAACTTAAAACTGAGACACTTATAAGCCTGCCTCAGCTGAATCTGTCGACAATTCCATCTGCTGGAGTATTGTGCAAATTTTCTTATCGGTAATCAATTTTAGAAGAGGTGATTAATCAAAATAATCATTTTTAAGGAGATGCCTCTCAAGGAGATGTCGACAATTCCAAGTAATTAAATTAAATATAACTTTGACACTTAATTAAACTGACATTTAAGAAGATGCCTCTCAAGACCTTCCTGCATGATAGGAGTCAATATCACCAATTATTCATAGCATTTTTTCTTTTTTTAAAATACTGGATGGAATTATGTCTTGTTTACATTTAACAGTTAAATCACTTAAGGTCTCATGTTCGACTTTTGTTATGGTCTACGAGACCTTTAATTTCGGTTTAGTTTAAATTCTTTTATTAATAGTTTTTTCATTATTTGAAATCCAATGTTAAGCTAATTGAGGATTTTATTACTTGAATCTTGATCTCCTCCTTATGACTTCTATCACTTCATCATGAGGCCCAATCTTGATTTAATGCGTGGAACATGTATATCACCTGAGAGCAGACTTTGGTTTTCTTGGTAAGTTTGATTTTGAGAATAAAATGACACTGCCGTACATCACATGGATCTTACGTAGTACTATATTTTAATTTTACAAAGACGGTCCACCTTGAGCAACAACGGGGGCACATCCGTCATTTTATTTTGTCATTACCAGTATAAGTTGCGGAAGCGATTACGTCAGTAATACGGAGCGACGAAGCAACTGCGTACCATTGGCTATAAGGAAAAGCCATCCTCATACACTTGTCAGCCTAAGCAGAGCCCACAACCGTACTAGTCACGCTCAATATATCCCCACATGTAACTCTATCAATCCTCTTCTTTGTCAAAACTGCGCTTTGGCTTCGTGGAGCATTCATTTCTTAACCGGCACCAGACGATGTCTTTGTTTACGAGCTTTCTCCCTACAGCCTGCTAGAAATTAACTAAAAGCATAAACCTTAATTTCAGAAATTCGCCTCAATTTTACTAAATTTACCCGATTATTCTTTAATTATTATCTAATTTAGACTCTGTTTTATTTATTTATTATTTTTTTTTTAATATCTGTGTTGGCTTTGATCAATGGACCGAGACTCGGAAGCTAAGTCTCTTCTAGCTCCAGGATTCAGATTTCACCCGACCGATGAGGAGCTGGTACGATACTATTTGAAGAAGAAGAATCTGAACAAGCCGCTCCGGTTCGACCTGATCTCCGTCATCGATATCTACAAGTGTGAGCCATGGGATCTCCCTGGTATTCAATTTTGATCTCTCTATATCTCTCTTATTTTAGTATTCTTATTAATTTAGGTCTCTTATGTGTAAATAGATATAAATTTATGTACCAGAATATATTTGTTCCAATTCTGTTTATTTTGATCTCAGTTGTTAGATGATTGTGTTAGGTGACTTTTAGAAATACTATATGGTAGGACAGTTTTGACTACCTATGGTTTGTTATCAGCTTATAGATGTTTATTAGATTATACATCTTCATTTGGGGTTTATGGTATCTATTAACTTGGGTTTTTGATCGGGGGATTCTAGAATGGCTTTTTTTTTTTTTTTGGACTACTGGATATTTGTCTTGTGTGTATAAATGTGTTGTAATCTTTAGTGTCTTTATGAAAATATTACTATATGCAAAATGTAACATTCCCATTTTGATGTTAGTTTGCCATTCTATGTGAAACTTTATATTGTTACTAGTTTTACAGTGATTGGAATCTTAAATTATGTATATTATTTTATAATTTCAATACAGTGGTTGAGAGCAGCCTCTTAACGTCACCAGACTGGTTTATGGTATGACCAGTGGGTACTTATAAATTGCATATGTGTATTAATGTATATATGATTATACTTGTTTTTGTTTTGTATGTTTTTGTATCTACTTTTTCTACAGAAATCTGGATTTTAATCCTTGTTGGTTTTTTCCTGGTTCAGATAAGTCGAAGTTAAAAAGTAGGGACTTGGAGTGGTATTTTTTTAGTATGTTGGATAAAAAGTATGGCAATGGATCAAGGACAAATCGAGCCACTGAGAAAGGTTACTGGAAAACCACTGGAAAGGATCGAGGTATATATCATGACACCCGGATTGTTGGAATGAAGAAGACCCTTGTTTATCATAGGGGTAGGGCTCCACGCGGTGAACGCACCAATTGGGTCATGCATGAGTACCGACTAACCGATCAGGAATTAGAGAAAGCTGGAGTTGCTCAAGTGAGATTTTAGTGAATTTTCAGAATTTTTATATTTAGCATACAATGTTTTGGGTGCTTGTGATTCCTTTATAGCTGCTCTGTTTGTTGATTAGTTATTGGTCATACAGTCATAGATTTTCTTAACAATTTTGGGATTTTTACCGAAGACTGGAAGCTGACTGGTCATTGGTTGTGGTGGGAAGGATGCATTTGTTCTCTGTAGGATATTTCAGAAGAGTGGATCTGGGCCAAAGAATGGGGAGCAGTATGGGGCACCATTTATTGAGGAGGAATGGGAGAATGATGAGGTGGTTGAGGTAGTTTTTGTGCCAGGTCAAGAGATGTTGGATGATGAAAAAGCAGTTGATGATGATGCATATTTTGAAAAGAATGAACTTGTCCAGGTTTGTATTTATTTCTTATCAGTTTGAGTTCAAATTAGATTTCATCAGGATGGTGATTTGCCTTATATGGTGGTATACTTTAATTGTTAGTTACAGATTGGAATAGATAGTGACTATAATTGATGTGAAATGAAAATTGAACTGATACCTTGAAATGAGTTAAAAATGAATTGTATATCTAGAGCACTTGGGATAACATTTGTTTTGGTGAAAAAAGTTGATATTTCTGCTTGAATGTAGATATGGAAGTGAGTGAAAATTGATTCACATTAGTTTCTTTGTTCTTTTAACCTACGTTCTATAAGACTGTATGTGCAAAGCATTCCTGAATACTTTTAAATTTCAACTGATGGATAATATAGATTATCTGAAGAATCTGTGGATCCTATAGTGTCTTACCTTTGATTTAGCAAACTCTACTTTGCAAATTCAGTGAAACAATGAAAACTCACTTTAAGAAGGTAGAACCCTAACTTCTGTGTGAAAAAATGAAAAATTTTCCCACAAAGTAGTAAGAGATACTTACCGTTGGTGTAGAATTGTGAATGTTTTCTGGCATTTTATCCTTTCCTACGAACTTTTTGAGCATGCTCATTTTTTGACAGCCTTTTTTGACTGTCTTCTAGATTTTGGTCTCCCATATTGTGTCATAGGATTGGTTGTGGGCATGTTTTCTTTTTCATGTACATGTCCAACCTAAGGTTGCAGTCAAGCCTAGTCACTCGCTAGCTACTCACGTCGCAGCTCATGTTGAGCTAGTCTCAGCTTAGTTATTGCTGAGCCGAGCTAAACTAAGCTGAGCGAGCTCTAGCAGCCTGAGTATTTGCTCGAGCAGCCTGAGTATTTACTCGAGCTGAGTTTGAGTGGACTGTTACTTGATTTGGTGAGCTCACAAGAGTAAACTGAATTGGGTTCCAAAGGAAAGTTGATGCAGAATCACTCATGTATTAGTTGCATCTAGATTCTGATAAGCTGATCCCATTGTATTGTTGAGTGTCAGAAATTTTATTGGATAGCATTTGTTTACTATTGTACATTATAATGTAAAATATTATGCTTGTGGTAAGTTTTGAGAACGTATATCGAGCTCAAGCTTGGCTCGGCTCAGTGGCCTTTTCTCATGCCAAGTTGGAGCTGAGCTCAAGTCATCAATTCTTATCTTGAGCTTGAGCTTGAGTCTGCAACTCACAAGCTCATCAAATTCAAGCTCAAGCTTGAGCCATGCATCTACCCTTTTGAGCCAATCTTGAGCCCAACAATACTTAGCTCAATTGCAGCCCTAGTCCGTTATATGCTACTTTTTTAATGTTTTCTTTGTTCAATACTGTCATGCAAAATTCTGAAAATTTTCTTGCAACAGGAACTTGATCTCGCCAACCAATATGACAATGCTTCTCCTCCATCAAACTTCTTTTATGGGAGTTCAAGCAATCGTGTTGAGCATTCTGAGGACTTGAGCAATTATGATCAGAAGCCCATAATAGTCGATGGTGAAATACTGGTTCCACAGCTGCAAGTTGACCAGAATTTCTGTGATTTACCAGAGCAATATGAGATCAATACGAGATCAGTGGAAAATGAATATATCATTGAATCAAACAATGTTGATCCTGATGATGTTAACTATTTGCTTGATGAGCCTTACCTGGATGCAACTGATAAAATACCTTTCAATGATGGGTTATTCCTTGAAGCTAATGATCTGTTAAATAATATTGAGGCAGATTCAGGAGGCTTTGGCATGATGGATGATTACCTTAATTTCTTTGATGCCAATAATGACAACTCAGAATATCTCACTTTTGATGCCTCTGAAATTATGGAGGGTGGAAATGATGCTTCTGACCAAGCACCACCCTTAAGCCTGAAGGTAGAAATCATTTTTCAAACTTCTCCGTTCAAAGCCTTTTTTTATTTTTTTATTTATTATTCATTAGAAAATTTCAATATAATGCAACTTGTTACTTTGTGATAGAAGATGAATGGAGATATTGAGCAAGTGCCCATGGCAAGGCATATGTCTGAAACACATGGTAGTAATGAGGCATCTACTTCAAATCAAAATCCAGAGACTACAGAATTTGAAACAGGTAAAGCTATGTGTTCATTGTGTTGGAACCGCTAGCTGTCTTTGTTATATGCTCTACATATATACATGATAATAGGGTAATGCAGAAAGCTAAGTTTTGTCATATCTAGATTGATGTATCTCCTAGTTTCATTTTCCTGGTACATTTGTTGACAGAGGATCGTTTCTTGCGGTTGCAATGCAGATACCAAGTACCCGTTCCTCAAACAGGCCAGTCAAATGTTGGGTGGCATATCTGCACCTCCTGCCTTTGCTGCTGAATTCCCGACAAAGGAAGCAGCTATTCGGCTGAATTCTTTGGCTCAATCTTCTGGGTCTGTTCGTTTTACTGCTGGTATGATCAGAATAAGTAACATGACTTTAACTGGCACTGGGATGGACTGGTCATTGGGCAAAAATGGGGATGTCAATATCGTATTTTCATTGGATGTGTTGCAAACTGATGTCACTCCAGCCAGCTTGGTTCACTCTAGTAAGACGATAGGATTGGTTGTTTCCTGGACCTTGTTTTTCTTGATGTGCTTTTGGGTCTTAATTCTTACAGTGAGTTATAATATGGGTTCCCACATGTTTTCGAAGTGAAGCAGCAACAAAAGAACTGATATTGCAGGTTGAAGCTTAAGTTAGGTTAGATGGTAGTGAAAACTGGTTATAGATTACTTAGACAGCATTTTGCTGCAGATACGTGTTGTTTAATTAAATGTGCCAAACTGAAATGGCTTCTTATACCTATAATATGTCATTGTAATCTTCATATCTATCCATTTGTAGTTATACACAATCTTTTTCGTTTTTTGGTTGCTTTTTGTGCTTCCAAGGTTGTTAGATGTCATCTTTATTTTAAGCCCAGATTTGCTAGTTATCTTTCAACATATCAAAGTGATGTGTTTAACTCTCTATTTTATGATCAATGTGACCATTTTTTGTAAGTTTTTCAGGGTTTTTTTTTTTTTTTTATTTATAAAATAGATCGCAAAATGATAATGAAGGCCCAACTCTCAAACTCTATCGATTATGAATAAGCCGCCAGGATTGAACTCTCTGCTAGAAGGCAGGGCAAAATTTTGCCACCTTTTGGCTGTTATAATTTACATAAATATTGTAGTACATGACTGAACAATTAATTTTTTTTTGCTCAAGGGTAATGTAAAAGATTATGCTTAAATTTTAAAACAATTTATGGTCCGATTATACATCAAGCACACAAATCTGCTGGCATTGCTAACTTCAATCTTAAAAATGTATTGAACAGTTCAACTTTGACACCTTAATCTTGTCACTATCTGGCAAATTATTTGAACATCATATAACAAAAATAAATAATAATAATGTATTTTCGATTTAATTTTCTGCTTTCTGTGCCAACAACTCAGTTGCAGAGCTGTAGGATTGATTCCTAAAGATCCTTTAACTAAATTTACATTTCCCCTGGAAGCATTGTGTCCTCAGGCAGATCACAGAAGGCAACACCCTGAACGAAGAAAATTATACAACATACCAATTTAGTAGAGGAACTGATAATAGAAAGAATGGAAAGATATGTTAATATATATAATGTATCTACCTCGCCAATCAGGTGAGCCACGCATCTTTTCTCAGCCAGCAGCTCAGCTTCGGTCTGTTAACGAGAAGAAACAAAACATGTCAAGAATAGTACATAGGTTTTATGCGCCGAGGAGATGGCATGTTCAGCTGGTTGGAAATTATGCAAAAATGAAGACTTAAGACATGGATGCCATTTGTAATTTTCCCAGTCAAAATTATTTAATGAAATATTCATTAAAATGCTCTGGTAGGACAGAAGATTAAAAAGGGAACATACCTTAGTGATCCGCTTGAGAAGGTAGTCATCAAATTTCACATCCTTGACAAGCTCATAATCACCATCTCCCTGTCGAATGGATGTAACTTTCTTAGACACGATCCCAAACACATACAATGAGAAACTACCATAAGAAAATATCTTACTTTTGATCTGCATGGCATGCTGAAAACAATATCTTCCGTTATACCATAAGGATTTTCGTTCGTATGAACCTACAAGGCATAGTATAAGTAAGAGAGACTATACGACTAAAGAAACATAAACTAAATGAAGAACAAGTTTTATCATTGTTTAACTAAATTATCAATATTTTTGGTAATAAGTTATGAATGATTCAAATTCATTATGGTGAAATCTGACATCCTGTTATAATCAAGGAGTTTCGAAGAGGATGAGAGTTTAAACTCAAATACTACTCTTGATTCATTGATATCCAGAAATTTCAGGGTATTGAATATCCTGCCATTTCTCCCTAATAGGGTTGTTGGGAAGGAATCTCCAACCATATAATTACTTGAGACAACAGCATGGCTTCTTTAAATAGAAACTACTGCAGGCAATATGTATATCACATTAAGTGGACATGAACTTACTGCAGATGAAAACCAATCACCCTCAGGGGTGGGAGTTACTAGAGACTTAATGGCATCAGCAATTGAAACGGCAGTGGATGCAGCCGACGATCTTCCCCATTTCTTAATCAGTAGACCACCTCTCTGAAAATCAAATCAATAATCGTTCCCTGAGTTCCCTTACATTTCAATAAAAGACTGCAATTCTTACAAATAAATTAAGCCTATGTTATTTACAATCTGACCTTCTGGATAATTTCTGTGAACTCTTCTTCCAACCATTTGTGGTCCTTAATAACCTCTTTCACAGGTAAGCCATTGATCCTAGCATTTAGAAAGTCCGGAACCTGGTAACGGTTAACATACAGAACTATTTTAGAAGAAAATTAGAGCAAAATTTAACTTGTGCCTGTGATAATAACAGCATGTCTTTAATGACCTGAGTGGTTGAGTGGTTTCCCCATATGGTCATATTTGAAACTTTGTCATAGAACACACCTGCTTTGAGAGCAAGCTGCACAAATTCAATGTATAAAGCAATGATTGATTGCAGTTGAGAAAATGATCATGGTTACATATAAAAAGTTTATCTGTGAGCAGTGTATACCTGGCATTTTGCTCTATTTTCATCTAACCTAGTCAAAGCATGAAAGTTTTTTGCAGGTATGTTGGGAGCATTTTTCAAGCAAATTAATGCACTGCACAGAAAAAAATAGAATTACCAATTAATAAATACAACGGCGATAACCAATACATCAATTATAACAATAATAGTCCAAAAGTTAATCTTCCTTACTTGGTATTACAGGGGTTGCCCACAACTATAACCTTGACATTTCGGGATGCTACGGCATTGAGAGCTTTTCCCTGTAAGTTTTACATAAAGATCAGTATAAAAAGCTGATTTTGAGAGTATTTCTATGTAGCGCAAAAAATCATATGAATAGGACCTGTTCTGCAAATATCTGCCCATTGATGTCCAATAAGCCAGCTCGTTCCATTCCTGGTCCACGAGGCTTTGCTCCAATCAAAAGAGCCCATTCTGCATCTTGGAATATCTCATATGGATCTATTCCAATACTCACCTCCCTCAACAATGGATATAAGGAATCCTCGAGTTCCATTGCCACTCCTGCATGCATAAAGAAATCATTTTGGAGAATGGAAGGATTTCATCAATTGGACTATCATGTGTATTGAATTTGATGAAAGCATAGTTAAAGACTAAAAAGATGATATTCAGATATCTAGACACCAGGAAATCAGTTTTAATATATATGTAGTCATTTTACTTCGCTGCGTATAGGAAAATTATTAACAATATACATTCAATTTATTGGGAAACTGGGGAAGGCACTTTAATAGCCTAGATGAAGTAACCAAAAATTAAGATGGCATCACATGGTGTCCCAACGATCCAGTCTTTTGTAATATTTGACATCTGAGAAAGGTATACAGTCTGGTTAATAAATTATGGGTATTATATGTTAAAACAGTTTAGGGCAGCCTTAACTTACCTATATACCACAGAGCAAATAACAATGCATACTGAAGTCAATGTGCTTTACATTGTATTTGAGACATGATGACTATACTGATCGACCAATGGTGCTATTATCTGTAAGTATAATCAGGGAACCCCACCTTCAAGAGCTTGAAATGACCTTTCAGATCCAAGTAGTTTTAATGCAACTGGTTGATCTGGCCCGAAAACCTCCCCAGATGCAAGCTGGAATATGGAAACAAATTAGTAACATCCATGGATATTTACAAAATTCATAACATATACTTTCGAATAGACATATACCAAAAAACATTTAGTTCAATGATCCTGTTGTACCACTATAAAAATAATAAGTTCATTGTATAAAGAGAAAAGGATGGCACTGATCATGATGAATGATCCATAATACTATCGACCACATTTTGATTTATCACCATATGCTTGGACACTCAAAGGAATTCAATCGTGCAGCTTATTTTCATCATTTTAAGCAGCTGGAAGGAAATAAAACACAAAATAAAGCCATCACATTTTTTATAGTAATGGGTTGTATGATGTTATAACAGAATTCTAACAATCATAATGCACCATTATTTATCATAAAGGTTTCATCATATTGATATGCACAAATAAAGGATGTTAGAACAAGCACAAATTCTAACATCAACCAGAATTGGGTGGACATTCAAGCTGTTTGAACAGACTCAAATTTTAGAGTGGCTGCAGGTTACTTTTAATGTTAAAACTGCATCAACAAGCAAAAATATTCAGTTCATATAAAATTGATGGCATAGAAATACATTGTGAATATATAAGAATGAGACTACAAGATTTCCTTACTTTGAAAAGTAAATGATTGGATATCATTCCGGCAGCACCAGAGACTGCAATATTAATTAACTTCTTCCAGGATTTTGTCTTGTCTTCCTATAAAAAAAATTTCACAAAGAATTTTTTGTTATTCCAAAAAATCAAAAAATAGAATAAATCAAAATTAAGCTGTTGTCAGGATCCAACAACTTTTACACTACTCTTTTAATCCAACAGTAAGTCAAAATGCAGTTTCAATAGTTTATAGAAAAAGCAATGACGAAATCAGTAAACATTTATACACATGAACAGCAAGAACCCAAAGCATCCAGTGATTTAGGCTCTTGGTGATCCAACACATCAGAGCACAATTCTGCGATTTAGAGACTTTCAACCACGGGGTCTACCTTAAGATACACTGTTTAGACAAAATATAATCAAATTTTCAAAGAGAATTGCATACCAACAGACAATATAAAAGTATTTGTATCACAAAGCCAAGATTCCCGACCATATATGTCCAGCAAAATTATAAGACAACCTAAATAAATTAATAATTCAGCTCCGAAATTACACGAACTCATACATATAAATATAAATACACAAATTTATATTAAAAATTTTACATATATAATTAAGAATTAAATAACATACAGCCTTGAGATCATATGTTACACTTAGTATTAAATAACTTACAGCCTTGAGATCATATGTTAGACAGAAAACGCCATAACAATCGGTTTTGCTCTTGGGTTCAGCAGCAGGAACAGCAATCGGGGCTTGAACTTGACTAGAACACAAAAACAACCAGTACACACATTAAATCACTGAAAAAAAAAAACACTAGAAGAAATTAAGTTCTAAGAATTGGTTGAGATAAAGTTTGAAATTAGTTCTTACTCTGATGTAACTGAGCAAGAAACATTAACGTTTCTGGGCCGTGTAGTGGGCCGGAAAGACTTGCCACGAAGATAAGAGAGATGGCTGGATGGAAGCGAGAGCCGTGAAGAGTTGAGACGAGTGGCCTTCGTGTATGAAGATGATGACAACTCTGCCACCGCCGCCATGGTAACAGAGAAAGGTAGTGCTTTTCGAGAGAAATTAAAAAAAAAATCAAAACTTCAACAAAGAAAAGTTATGGTTTTGAGTTCTTCGAGAGATTTTGGAGAGTTTGAAGAAGAAGAATAAATAGTTCGGAGGGAGAGAAGAAAAGTGAAAAGCAAGGGTAGGGCTGTTTGAAATATTAGTGTAAGGCCATGCAATGGACACATGTAAAGTAATGTCATCCTTAAGATCTGATGGAGACTCTGATGGCTAAGGCTAAGACTTACAGTTGTGGGCTTTAACTGTCAATCCTTCAAAATTTTTACTGCTGTTTTTGCTACAGGTTTTTTACTTGCCCTGGAAGTTTCGATTTGTGGTGTTGAATTTGTGCATGTGGAGGCCCCCCATTAGATTTTGATATGGAATGCAATAGTTCCTTCCTAGATTGTCCCTACTTCATTTATTTAGTGGTAACGAGAATTCAACTCTTATCTTGTTTATTTTCCAAGGTCAATATTTTATCCCATTTTAAAGATAAGATAAAATGTCACAATTTCATGTTAGGGATGAGATAAGCTCTAATGTATTTGTATATTCCTGGACTGAAACACAACACCCACAGCAAATATTGGAGAGAAGGCTGAAAGCCTAAAGAAAAGCAGTTAGTCTTTTTCAGTTTGTCCTTTCGATTCAGAAGAAGTTTTGTTGCTGTTTGGTCAGCTGCCTGTCAAGTCCCTTTCCTAATCCAACTTCAGTTGTGTTTTCCTCCTTATTTTATCCGGTATAAATTACATTTTCCTACCTAAAGTTTCGTTTAAAACCTTTTCCACCCCTGCATCGCATAGATCAATATTTTTCAACCAAAATCAAATTCCTTTAACAAAAAAATTAACTCAGTATTAAAAGGTTAAATTAAATTATCATGTTACTTTTAACCATTCACTTTTAAAATTATTATATCACCTACAAATTAATAAAAAACAAATAAATAATTTACATGTTAAGTTTAGATTACAACCCTCTTCTTTTACACTTTTTTGTTGCACGTCAACCTCCTACCACTATTGCCTTCTTCTTCTTCTTCTTCTCCCGCACCTCTCACCTCTTTGCCGCATATACACCTCCCCTCAGCATTGTCTTCTTCTTCTTCTTACTTCTCCATCTCTCACCTTTCCACTGCCATCTTCTTCACCTACAACTTCATCAAAACTAGTAAAATTATTCCAACTTCATCAGAACCCAATCCATCGATGACCTCTTTTAATTATTTCATTAGTTCTGGTGTATGTCTATGAGACTTTTTACTGTTATTGAAGTCACGGTATATCTTATAGTGAATCATTTAAAACAATTAATGAATTTTAATTGTTTAAGATAATAATTAGGTTTCAAAATCATAAAGATTAAATTATAAATTTTTAAACTGAAAAAATGATTAAACTATAACATTTAAATGTTAATAGGTGCTTACAATTATTAATCAGAGAAGATGAGACAACTATAGAAATCTAAATTTGACCTGTTCAACTAATAGAATGTTGGTTTGAGCTAGAATACACTAATTATTTGACTTTCCATTCACCAGTTCTTCCTATTCCAACTTGGTTAAACTAGCTGAAAGTCCTACAAGAATGTGAAGTATATCCAACTCTCAATCAAGATTCAGTACACATCATAAATTTCTATGGTTATCTATTAGAATTTATTAGAATAGATATTGAATATACAATGTAAAATTCCCAAATGGAAATATGCATGTGGCGGCCTGTATATGGTCTTTTTTATTTTATTAAGAAAAGTATAATATATATGCAAGTGGCGGTGTCATTTGGTCAACAAGAGGCAAGAATGATAATGGAAGTAAGATAAGAATTTAATGGTGAAAAAAAAAATGGGTTGCTTGGCTTGGATTGGTGAGAATATCAAATAATAAAACACCCACACAAACAAAATCATAACGCCAAAGAGGTCTCCATCGTAATCGCCTTACCATTATCTTCAGTTTGATGGTCAATATGGCTAGCTACCAGCAATCCATCGCCAAACACCACCGGAACTTTGCCTCTGGCCAGCCATGGCATCCTCCATTTCCTGTTCCATGCAGACTTTTGTCTCTACTTCATTTTCTATGGTCTGCAAAGATTCCAGTATCTTCTGTAGCTCAGCAATTTGTGCCTGAAAAATCACCAGCAACAACCCTAAATGAAACTACATTCGCCCAAGAGTCCGAATCTATATATATGGTTATCCCGGAGAAATTACAAGGGCGGTGCCTCCAATTTAAAGCATCTTGATCTCTGGGTTACCAGTTGATTTTGGACAGATTGGAGTTCCTGCAAGCAAAGAGCAGATCCGATGATGAATATTTCAGAAAATAAACAACCAAACTTAATTTTCATCAACACAATGAACAAATGAATTGTGTCATCAAGAGCAGACCTTGGACAATTCACCATGAGTGTTGTTAACTTCATCAATTTTTCCTTGGAGCCTAGAATTTTCACCGTTGGCTTCTGCTAGTGACAATTTTAGAACTCTTTTCTCTTCTTTGATTGCATCAATATCAACTGTAACATCTTGTTCAGAAGGATTGTTCCCATTTCCATTAGAGTTCAAGATCAATGATTGAGGGAATTCCAACTTTTCAGATTTGGCTAAGGCGCAAGTCACAGAAGCTACGGCAGCTGCCGCTGCTCGTGACTGAAAAATCTTGGGGTGTGGAATGTCTCTTGGTCTGAGTTGCAAAAAGAATACGTAGATAAACGTACATGCATAGAAACCGTAGAAATTTTACAACAATGAAAAGGAAATCACAGAGAGATAGGGATTACATTGGCGTTAGTGTTAGAACCACCGCATTGAGATTTAATACAAATAGTTATATAATACAACATAACTCATTATTATATTTCCCATTTTAGCCACCAAAGCCAATCAGATGCTTGACTCCATCAATTACTGCTATGCAAACACTGAGCCCTGCTTATAATTTATATTTAGAAATCATATGGCATGGGATTGAAGTTTAACATTCCAACAAAAAAGTTAAAAGTAAACCGAACACCTTCATTTAGTAAGTTATACTGAATATAACATGGATCAAAGAATATACCCAGGTCCAGAAAGTAGCAAGGGACTAGAAGCCTGTTATATCAGGTGTAGTAATACAAAACATGAGAAAATAGAGTTGCTTGAAGCCATTAGAAGACAAAAGCCTGAGTAATCTGATTTTGAGTAAACCTATTTCCATGTTCATAAAGTAACTTTCAACTTAATTGAGGAAATACACCAGATAAACAAATTAACAAAATACATATAAAAACAATAAAGGACAACAGAAATATCCTAGAAAACATAACATGATCAAAGAATAGTGGTATCTATAAAGTAATATTTTAACATATTTTATGAAAATAATAAATTGGGACAAGGAGCCAACCATATCAATAATTCAAGACTTAAAATCACATCATTTATCTTAACTAATAGAAATGGATATTACATAACTACATAGCATGTTACCATTTGTATTTATATATAACAATGCTACTTTTCTCAGGAAAAAAATGTATAATTCATTCACACCACAAGATATTGATGAAAACCAGCAACAATTTAGTGAAATACTGTTCTAAACTCAAATTCTGACCGCAAGATGCAGTAGTGAGCTGTTTATGGCGGTAATAGTTTTGTGTATCAAACTAAGGGTTTTCTTAAACCAGAATTATCACCAAAAGACAAAAGCTTGTCACATTAAAGCCTTTCATCATTCTGGCTTCAAAGTGTTTTAAATTCTTTTTTAAGAATATGCTCTTAAAATGTGGCTTAAAAAGAGATTAAAATCTGGCAATTGCACAAATTACTGACCTCACTAGCAAGTGGATCCCTGTCCTTCACATTTGTCAAGACCTTCCAAGCTAGCTTAGACATATCCAGAACAATGGTTTCTGGGCAGCCTGCAAAGAAAGATTAGATCAAGCATCCATAAATGGCATCATTATGCAAAAAAAGGCTTGAACCAAACAAATGCCAAGATAAATTTATATTCAACAATTTTCTACATACTGTTGCGGTTATCTCCACCACCAACAATAAACCAGTCACCATCAATTGCTATACCAGTATGACCTGCCCTAGGAGTTACCAAATCACCCTGTACATGCAAAAACCTCGTCAGGCTGCAGAGTGGTGGGAAAGAGAGAACTCTAGCACTAATGAACCAACTATTATATCTTGTGATGAACTCCCATTTTAAAGGAGAAATAGTACTATTACAAACTGAAAGTACTGACTTACTAACGTCAAAATGATCACAAAACATAAGAAAAACATAGATGGTAAATACTTACTGCTTGCAAGTCAAGTACATGTAGATCACTAAAGAATATTGAATGGGAACTCCCACCTGCATGTACAGCTGCAGTGTGATCATATCTGGGAGCTGGGGGTGTCTGCCTATCAAAAGATATGAAAATGATGTAGAACACTTCTAAAAGCATGCATAGAGCTCCCTTTAATAGAACAAGAAATTCTTACATAGTCTCAATGGCTTCACAAGTTATTGTCTCCAAATCAAGAACATGGACAACATTTAGCAATTTCCTACTTCTGTCTTCTCCGCCAAAGATAATTAGTCTAGAACCAACCAATGTCACAGAATGACCTCCACAAGCTGCCTAGAATAATCTCCCCAGGCATACCAACAAATTTCTATTCAGAAAATAACTTTCAAAATTGGATCCCACAGGTATGAAATGAATTTGGTTCTTTTCATCGTTTAAAAAAAAAAATTACTGAAATTGTTATAAAGAAAAGCAAAAGAGCAAAACGATAAACTCTGTTAACTATATGTGAAGAATGATGATTTGGTAAAGCATAGCCACAAATAAGAGAGATAATTACTGCAACTTTTCCTGAAGTCTCCATGACACCACAGATGTTGGTTTCAAGATCAATATCCACACTACAAAAAACCAATTAGCATGACACATGTTCCAACCAACCATTTACAGCACATAATCACAGGCTCAAAAGCAATCGAAGGCCTTTCAAAAAGAACCAAAATGGCCTCCAAAAGAAACAAACCTATGAGGCCAACAGAAGATTTCTTCGAATGGCCGCCAAAGATTAAGAGTTTGTTCCCCCATTTTATCTGCCAAAATAACTTAAATAAGCAAAACACAAAACAAATCCATAATACCAAGGAATGCAGCATTGCACATAAGTATCATTACATACTGTGATCAGACATGGGTGGAAGAACTTCTTGTGAACCACTGTCTTCAGCCTTCTCAGCATTTAACTCAGTTTTGAGTTTTAGATTGGACCATACCACACTTCTAAGATCAAAAACCTATAATGATAACCAGGCAACATGCGACTTAGAACAAAGAATTTTTTCATACACAGAGTATACCTGAAAGTTAAATACCTGAACATCAGATAGATATCGACCATTACGACTTCCTCCAACAATGTATAGTTTCTCACTAGCCACTGCAGCAGCACGCTACGTGAAAATGCAAATAGCACAATAAGTATTTGACTCACAAACACAAAGCTAAAAAATAAAATAAGAATGCCCTTGTGGATAGTCAAAGATAGTGTAATTAACACAAGTGATCCAATACCCCAAAGGAAAAAAGAGGAACTTAATATCGCAGAAAGATGTAACTAACATGATATAAATTTAATGATTTTCGTTTCCACTACCTTGTTTCTAGGATCAGAATAAAATCCTCATTGTGTAAAGCATACTAAAAAAAAACCACGTGCTTTTTTAAAGTTTATCTATTATTCAACATATAAGTTGATTTTGACAAAACTGTTGAATATTGATTCGTTATAAGGTAACTAATAAAAATCTATTACAACAGCACTAACAAAGCCAAGAACCACATTAGACTAATAAATTAATATGGCATAATAGTGACTTTCACATTATAATAACAACATTGACACTTTTGACTAAATCATCCACACTTTAGAATAGATCCCACCACCAGTTGCTTATAATACTCATGCATTAACCCTATCAATGGAAACAACCAACAATGAGTGCCACCATCTAAGCATAACCACGACCGAATAAAAATATGAAAGCAACCATATAGGATTCAAGTAATTTCACAACCTGATCTCGTAGACACAATGACTTGAACCAGAGACTTCGTCAAATTCCGGACCCTCTTGTTTACAATGAACGCCTCTATATTATCAACTTTAATCTTATTAACAAAGCCAATTTAAGCTAACTTCCCCTAAGAATTAATAAAATTACATCAATGAAACAAAAAGGTAAATAACAAGGACATCCCTCGGGGTTTCATGCACACGTAAAATAAAGGTTCCGCATGGAAATAACGCCACCATTAATTTTCATAGGTTAAAATTTATCATCACAACGATAAAACACACATGTAATTGGCACACGTCATCCTCTAATCAGCAATTGTCATTTGCTGACACACACTTTTCTGTTAATTTAAGTGAAACGATTTCTGTTAATTTAAGTGAAACGATGATCATATGAATGACAGTAAATAAATTCAGAGAAGATTTATAGACGATGAAATAGTTCAAAAAGATTCTTAACAGAAGTTTACATTTGTCAAGTACTTATACTATGTATATAACAGCATAAAAAAAAACCTCCAATTTCTTGAATTCGAATTTCCTTTTTATAATCTTCGTTTTTTCAGCAACCAAACAGAGACTCTAAGCCTTATTAATTTCACGAGTTCATATCTAAATTCAATAAACTTAACTGTTAAAAAGAAGCTCATCAAAGATCCAAATCCATACATGTTTCAAACTTCCACAAGCAGCACTGACCAGAATCTCAACTACAAATCCACAATATCGAAGACGGAGCGAGAAACGTACTTAAAGTGCTGAATTCTGAAGAAATCAGAGGCGTTTTTAACAAATAGATCTGGACAAAAAATGCGATCAGATTGACGAAATCGAATGGCGGTGATTCTCCAGTAAACCGAAGAGTTCTAGACACCAACACTGGAACAAGCCAAGCGATCCGTGTATGACTAAGAGTTTGAAGAGTCTTTGTACGGACAAACTTTGAAGTCAGAAACTTGTCCGTGCCTCCTACTTTCTGTTTACATACACCCAGCGCCGAAAGATATTTTTTTCTTCTATCTTCTATCCGCTTATAATTTTATTTAAGATTAATAATAAAAATACTTGCTCTCTTTTTTTTAAATAAAAATAATTATTAAAAAATAATTTATTTCATATTTTCAATCAAAAGCCATGCAAAGATAAGAGGTACAATTCCTTTCTTCCTTCTTTTCTTCCAAGATTTAAATTTAAATTCATCATTTATCTCATAATGGCTTTGCGACAAGTAAATTAGCAAGAATATGAAGCAAAACTTCCAGGAATTTAATCAAGTAAATTTCAAATCTGAATCTACTAAGTTTTTTACCGCATTTAACCAATAGCAGAAAATGCCAGAAATTCCTACAGTCAAATTTTCGACAAAAGGGAAAGGCTTC
The DNA here is from genome assembly GCA_026122585.1 of Anacardium occidentale. NCBI lineage: Eukaryota > Viridiplantae > Streptophyta > Magnoliopsida > Sapindales > Anacardiaceae > Anacardium > Anacardium occidentale. The sequence continues at coordinate 5,398 of JAJEJH010000337.1, read as the reverse complement.
AAGCGATAGCCAAAGAGCAGAGACCGCAAAGCCTTCATTTACAACAAAAGTAAATCGTTCGGGTCAGGTGGCCAATGACCATGAAACCCTCTGTCAAACAACCTGCAGCGATCAAGCCACCTTAATGCAGAAATGAAATGGTTACATTTTCTGTATTGCAGTTATTAAATGCATCAAATCTATCAAAACAATCATCTGCAACAGGGACAACACTGGACAACAAAAACCTTGGGCTTAACCTAAAGCGTAGAATCCTACAAAAACATAAAAATCGACACTAGCTAAGTTTAGAACTTACAACAGAATAAGAAACAATTGAAGCTATCTATAACATAACTGTATATTAAGAAGAATCCCTATACGAAGCTCTGCCTCAATTACCTTAAAAAAATTTCTCCTTCTTTCTTTCTACTGCCATCACTGTTTTTCAGATTTCTCACCAACTCATTTTGTGAGAAAACATGCAGACAAGTTTTTAGTTCAGTAGCATGTACGTCAAAAGGAGGTCCATCAAAAGATTCTCAAAATAAGAATGGGCTGCAACACATGAAAATTAATCCATCAACCTCTCAGAAGCATATGCTACCTTCTGCCTTATCATGGACTCAGCTGCACGGATTGATCGCTGTGACCCTGAGATAGTTACTTTCCTGCAAACATTTATCCTGGCTCCACTTACCTGAAAATTTGAAGTGTTTCACTTTAGTGGACATGTCGCACTATCAAATAAATTATACTAATTCGCAATTACACACCTGACTAATTTCAATTATATTCCTCCCACCACGACCGACAACCAAACCAATGTGCTCATCCGCCACACCAATTGTCACTGAGTTACTTTGATCCTCCTAAAAATCAAAAGGCCTTCATTCAATAAATCAAAAAACATAAAAGCATTTGTCCTCAGATAAACAGTTATCAAAAGAGAAAATAACTGATGAGACTTGCTGTGATAATATAATCAGAATAAGGTCAACAGATTGAAATAAAACTTATCAAAGAATAATTTAGATACAACTTTACACATTCATATGGAAAGAAATACACAATGAGAAAGGCTAAAACAGAATGCTAGTACACATTCTTAAAACTAGGGCTTCAGCTCATGACTCGATTCAAATTATATCAAATAATTATTAAAATGATATCGTTTTGCCTATTATTAAAAAAAACAACATAGTTTTGCTTGTTATTAAATATAACAACGTCAATTTGCCCGTTATTCAATAAAACGACATTGTTTTGTCAACAAATTATGAATTCGAGCCACAAATTCAAACCATAGATTTAATCTATAAATTCGAGCAAAAATTGAACCAAATTCGTGCCAAATTATTTTCATTTGAATCACCCTTAACTTTGGCTTGATGAATTCAAATCAAACTATTTTTCATTCAAACTGAACTCAAGTCAAAGGTTATTTGAATTCGATTCAGTTTGAATCTACCCCTAATCAAAACAAGTATGAATTCCAGATCCTTTAAAGAACTAGGATCCAAACAGTCTTCCATCATTTACTAATGAAACTTCTTTAAAACTTATGCTTATTACCACCAAGCGAAATCAACTTATGGGAAGATAAGCTTTAAAAAATATAGGCACAAAGAACTTCATCTCGTATGGAATACATTTACGATGATACATCACAACAAACAGTCAGGTTTTTTACCTAGTAGAAGTTATATATCATTCAAGTCAAGGTAAGTGCTTAAAGAAACAAACAAGCATATTGTAGTACTGCATGATTTTAAAGGATTCCATTTCCACCATTCTTTAAAAAAATCATTACAATTAAAAAAAGAGTATAAGATCCAGGACTTTAATCACTGGGTCCCACTTCCTTGGAGCCCTCAATCATGTAGGACAGGTCCTAAATGCATCAATAATCAAAAAGTCTATTCATTCTAAATATATAAACTAGAATAAAAAGTTTAATATATTGGTTTGAACAATTGAAATAGATAAAAAATTAAGGACCACCAATCAGATTCAAGCACCTTGTTATTTTGAAACTTTCTTCCAGCCACATTCGGTCCAGAGCTTACTGCATTGTGTGCCATTTGTGCAACAGGAGGCACATGGCCATATGGCATACCATGAAAACCAGAGAAGAAAATACCTAAAAGTTTAAATTAAAAAGAATTATTAAATAACATATAAATTTGATCTAATAATTCAAAGTGAACAAAGTTTCAGCAAACATTCAGTAACTCACATTAATCACAAACACATCTTATAAGTTACCTAAGAGAAATGACCATTAATAATTGTGAAGTACAAGACCATAGAACTGATTAACCACCAAACTTCCATTACAAATTCCATAACTGATATCCAGTACAAGACTTCAGATGAACCTTCTTAAATGATTTCAATTTCTAAGGTTACCAGCCAAAATTCAGTAAGATTAGAAGGCTGCAAATTCAGGATATGGTAATCTTCCTGAATTTATTTATTTCTTTATTAGAAGTATTTTATTCCACTGATTACCATATAGATAAGGCTGCATTCTTCTTTGATCTTGAAGACAACAGATAAGTAGAATATTGCAATAGTAGGGAAAAGAGTTTGGGGAAAAAATGGCAAAGAAAGAAAGGGGTGTAATGGATCTGACATGACACCAATATTAGCAGTAGTTCATGGTATAAACCGAAATATAGATGAGGTCTGAATAATTTTTTTCTTGCAAAATTATACCCTTTTTTAACTACTTCTATTAAACAAGATGATAGCTTAAATCAAATATATAATCCAGTGGGTTTGATGAGTGGTGACACCTATCACTTGCTTCCAAATGGTCTAGGGATAGGTTCTTCAAGGCCACCTACTGTTTGAAAAGTTTTCTACTTCCAATTGTTGTAGGGTCAGTAAAGTGTCCCAGTTTCAAACTCAAGTTGACAAAATCTGAATTAAATTTCACAGTCCACACCAAAGCCATAGAAGTAACTTAACATAAAATGACAAGGAATGGAGAAGAAGTATATGTAATGAGCATACTTTAAACCAAATGGCACAGATGAGGTAAATGATGAATGTAAAATTTAAAATAGCATACAGAAAATACAAACAAAAAAAAAGTGTGCAAATAAAACTATGATTGGTTGAATAAGATAATTAAAAAAGACACACCTGCATATGAAAAGGGGACACTCATAGTCTGTTTATAATGAGTGTCTTCCACTAGTTTAGACAGAATCAAATCAATTGCCCGCAACTGCTCATCAAGATTACCGCTTAGCGTAACTAACCGATCATTCAGCCCATAATAATTATGATCCAGAGGAGATATTTTAATGCCAGCTTGGGACTCCTCAATAAATGACCTGAATAAGGGCAAAATTAGATGTCAGGATCAACCTTTTTGCTTCATTCTTTCCTTCTTTTTTATTCGTTTTTCTTTCTTGGTTAAAGGTGCTCAAAAGAAAAAATATCAAATAATTAAAAATAACCAATCCAGGTATGTGCAAAAAGCTTACTAGGTTTTTACAATATCATTAATCTTACAACCAATGTCGGTATCCTATAGAATTTACATGCGATAGGTCTAAAGTTACTGGGTTGAAGACCCACTATTCTGATTCTCAGATCAGATGGTTTTATACATGAAAAGCAAAGAAATGATTAAGATCACACCACAAACACAAGCAGCCATCAACCAGCTCAAACATCTAAAAGTATAAAAATGAGAAATTTTCAATAGGAATAAATATCTATATGCTTATTTTTTCATCAGAGTTTCAAAAGCACAGCAACTGTACAATTTTTAAATCAGATAATACAAGAAGCAGTCTCCATACTTGATAGTGGCTCCTCCCTTGCCAATTATGCTACCACAAGAGCTATTTGGAACAATTAGTCTCACTTTTGTTCTTGTTCCAGCCTCATAATCATCTTCAGCATGAATCTGACCAAGAAAAAACTTGTATTAATAGCAGATTATAACAGATTTCATGGAATGATTCCTATGTCATAAAGAATACCTCACTCAGCAATTTATCAAGAACGAGTTCCACAGCCTTGAGAGTTTCATCAATTGTCCCAGAAATCATAATAATCCTATCAGTTGTTCCAGGGAAAAATTCATGACTGCGTGACAACTGGATTTTAGCCTGAGATTGTGACTGTAACTCAGTAATTGTAGAGCCACCTTTTCCTATGATCGCACCAGCTAAGGCATTTGACACAAGAAACCTAATATATGTCGGCTTCTCTGCAGGGTCTGGCAGAATCAAGAAAGATTATAAACAACTAGCAGAATAACAAGCTTGCATATATATATATATATATATATATATATCATCACTCAGCAAAAGAAGCTGGAGGTCATACAATTTTCAACTATAACAGCAATATCCACTGCTTAGGTCTCAACAGAAAACCAAACAAAATGTAAGAAATAATTAAAATTAAGCTATGACCAATAGAAATAAAGTCAAATTCAAAATCATTTACACATTACATAAAATGCAAAAAAACTTAATGCACCAGATTTGCTGTTTTAAAGTATAAAAACAGCACTTGCACTTAACTGCATATAGAACATCCTGTAAAGTATAGGAACCGGTTATAAATCAATTAGGAATGTTGTGTTACATGGTTCTTCTATAAATCAACTTGGAGTTCTTATTTTCATAAACTCATCTTCTAGCCAAAATTATGTTTACTTTGCGTACACATGGGACTTGCTCATTCTAACTGTGCAATAACAAAAATATTCAATTAAAATGCTCAACTTAACAATAATGAAATACAATATTAAAGAAGAATATACAAGAGATAGAATGAACAAGAAAAGATAATTTTATGAAAATAGGAACTCCAAGTTAATCATAATGAGCCAAAAAAATAATCATATTCTATAGTGCACTATAGAGCACGACCAGATTAGGTAAATTTCCAATGATCTTTGTAGCCAAATTATTTTTTCAAAACCAATTTAAAACAGATCCACAACTTACAGAAAACGGTCTGCCCTGAAAAACAGATACATTACTAAATGGAACAAAGCTCTAACTCAGACATTCTAGAATTTTACAAGTCCTAACATGTCATAGTCATAATGTCAAAAACCAGGGTCTTCTGCAGGCTAAAGCAGGTCTGCCTTTCCCTATTCAGTTAGATTAAAGATGTTGTCGTGCATGGAAAACCCAGGATGCTGGTGCACTAACTACCAATGGTTGACCATCATGAATTCACCTGAATTGAAAAAAGTGGAGAATACAACAAAGTTGGGGATGGTGACATCCCTTGCAGCCCCATCAATCACCAGGCTACATGTTCCTCCAGTTAAAAGTTCATGGGCTTGGTCCTATTATTTGCCAAAAGCTAGAGAGGATAAAAAGGGGAAACAAAAGGGAACCTATAATGGGAAAAAAAGAAAGGCATTATATATATA
>JAJEJH010000336.1:155021-265345 GCA_026122585.1 Anacardium occidentale | reverse complement strand
CCCCCTCGTGTTCCACCTAATGCTCTCACCCGTATATCGGGCTCTGAATATTGAATACTGAATACTGTTGGATTCAGATCCCTTGATCCTCTCTAAAGTTACATGTCATGCCATGATATGCATATGTAGCTTATCATCTGAATTCGTGTTTACCTGATGCTTATCTGAAGCATTTATATCATTAATCTGAATGCACATGCCTTATTTCTCATTTTAAATCCTTTTTCTAAAAATCTGTAGGTGCACCCCCTCGTGTTCCACCTAATGCTCTCACCCGTATATCGGGCTCTGAATATTGAATACTGAATACTGTTGGATTCAGATCCCTTGATCCTCTCTAAAGTTACATGTCATGCCATGATATGCATATGTAGCTTATCATCTGAATTCGTGCTTACCTGATGCTTATCTGAAGCATTTATATCATTAATCTGAATGCACATGCTTTATTTCTCATTTTAAATCCTTTTTCTAAAAATCTGTAGGTGCACGGGCGTGCGTAAAAAGTGCACGGGCGTGAGCCTAGACGCACGGGGTCGTGCACTGGTCGTGTGCCTGACCGTGCAAGCTACTGGAATTTTGGAAAATTTCTCACTAAAAGCGCATGCACGGGCATGCATGTGCAGACACACGGGCGTGCATGTGCATTTTCTGGCTGTGCATACAGCGTACACACAGGCGTTCATCTAGAAAAACAAAGACTCACGGTCGTGCCATGCGGACGCATGGTCGTGCGTCTTGTTCTTCAACAAGATCACTACCGAAAAATTTCCTTAAACTCATACCAATTCACATTCAATTGCAATAACACTTCAATTACACGTTCCCAGCACCACAAACAACACAATTCAAGCATCAATTCTCACATGCATCAAGTATCAAGCATTTCACCATGGAAGCATTGACTTTCTCTCACTAAAACATGATCAACATGCATGCAAAGCACAAGGATGGAAATCTATCATCCAATTTCAACATGCAAGGCCATATACTCATTCCAAACATTCATCCACATGCAAATACTAATCCATGCATCAAAACTCACAAGGCAAGCTGGGAAACTCAAGGAAAAGGTAAGCGAACACTTACCTCGCGCCATTGCTTCGGAAAGTTAACTTTCGAACTATTCTCTTCACTCTCTAACTTGATTAGGAGCTATTTGCTGTTGAATTTCCTCTCTAGGGACGGGAGGAACTGAAAAGGAAGAGAGAAATGTTGAAGAAATGAAAATGGGTGAGAAAAGAATGACTTAACTCACGACTCCACTTATATACTAGGCCATGCACGATCGTGCATCAAGGGTGCACGGGCGTGCACAAGGGAAAATAGACTTAATCCATTTCCCGCTCACTCGCCTGATTGAATCATTCCGAAAGGATTCCTACGAAAGCCACACGACTCCGAAAACTCACTAACTCACCCCCTGAACTTTACTAGACTCCCAATCTCTCACTGAATCTCATTTCTAACCCCAAAACTCTTCCCCTAAGGGCTTTTCTAACCTGGGATGCTATATGTAACTCTATAGTTGACATCAATCGGCAACTGAATTCAAATAATAAAACCTCATTGAATCAAAATATCCAAGTTTTTTATGGCTTGAGGTGTTTTGAGGTTTGTTTTGAAATTCTACAGATTTCTGGAAAGTTATGCAGGTCTGTGTGATTTTGGTCACACACGCTTCTGCGTGAACACACGACCGTGTTCCAATATACACGACCGTGTGTTTTGTTTAAAATGTGCACTTAATCTACACGCGCACGCACAAGAAACAACACGGGCATGCATTTTAAAGTTTAATATTTTTTGAGATTTTTGCGAACACACGACCGTGCAACTATCGGGTGCACGATCGTGCAGATTTGGAAAAACACGATCGTGTGTCAAGAAACACGATCGTGCACTCGCATCTATATAAATAAATCGTTTCATTTTCACGAAAAATTTCAAACCCTAGCCGCGATTTCTCTCTTTTCTCTCTCGATTTTTCATCAAAATCTCTCATTTTTCTTGCTTTCATTTGCTTTCAAACTTGTTGTTACAAGTTTCTCTCAAGTTTTCTTACATTTTGAGATAGTTTTTCATCCCAAACACAAACCCAAATCTCCATTTCAATTATTTCATTAACCAAAATCCACAATGCCTCCAAGAATGAAATTGTCGACTCGTTCCGGGCCTTCCAGGAGTTCTTCAAGAGCAGATAATCCATTTAGAATCGTGTATTCCAATCGGCAGTAAAAGGTACTCATATCAAAACTCATGAAAAAGGCTATTTATGTTGGACGTTGTTTGGATAGAAGGATTTTGTGGGAAATTGGAGTATTAAATGAGATTATGGGTTTAGTCAATTCTTCTAGGTTGACTGGAATATTTTTCATGCAAAACGATGCCTATGAAAATTTAGTTTATGAGTTTTATAGTTCCCTATTGATTTCAAATGACGTACGGGAAAATATTACTGATTTTACTTTGAGATTTCGGTTGGCAAATTTGGATTGAACAGTACCGGCCGAACAGTTGGGTGATTGGTTGGGCTATAATTCAGAGGGCATTTTAGACTTTTCACATGAGTTGAGCACTCAGGCGGTGTGGCGATCCCTAGGTGATTCTAGATTTTATGAGGCTTAGAAAGCGAAGGCCTCCTCTTTGGACAATCCGGCCATGCGCATCTTCCATCGGATGGTCACCAATACTTTAAATGCCCGCACGAACACTAATGGTGATGTAAGTGTTCATGACATGGCAGTAATGGAAGCTACCATGACTGGTCGTCAACTGGATTCGGCTCGATGGTTGATCAGCAAGTTAAGTGACATCCAATCGCACAGCGATAAGGAAAAGGTTCCTATCGATTTTGGTATGCTAATTACCTTTATCGCTGAGAAATTGGGTATTTCTGTTGAAGGCTACAGAGAGTTTCAGATTGGTTTCGAAGAGTCTCACATGCTTAATGTCGATGCTTTATTTCGGATGAGGGTGATTGAGAAAGATGGCAATGATGGATGGAGATTGCCTGCAGTTGTTGAAGATCATGAGTCATTTGTCGAATCGTCTGCTATGCCTTCAGTTGCTGAAACTAGTGCCCAGAGAGGAAGACGAGCTCGCCCCGAAGCTGGTCCAAAAGTTTAATCAACTTCCGAGCTTCAAGTCTTGATTGAGCTGACAAGGCAAGTTGATGAGCGTGTGGCTCAACTGGATGCGCGTGTTGCACAGGCTGATGCAAATGTAGTTCAGCTTACCACTGAGTTTCGAGCCTTTCGGGATGCTATGGAATCTCGACTTACCCGCCTTGAGTCTCGAGTTACTGCTCTGGATGACCTTGTCGACCTATCACCTTAGCAGCCACCTCAACCTTGAACTATCATTTGCATTTACATTTGCATGTTTTTACCAAAACTTGTCTTTGAGGAACATTTGATTTGTTTTTATTGTTATGCTGTTACAATTTAGTTTGATAAATTGATTTACATTGATATTTCCTTTGCTTTCTATTGATGTTATTGGTTGATTTTTTGAAGAAGTTGGATGGTGCTTTGATTGCCTCATATATTGGGAGTGTGTTTATTTGATAACTTGTCTTGGGAAATCTTAATGAAATAGGGGAGACTATGTCAAAATTTTTTTTTGATTTATGGTAAAAAAGGGGGAGAAAGCATGAAATGATTCGTAAGTTAAAATTGATATTAATTTGGATTGGTAATTAAGGCTAAAACTAAGAGGGAGTGCTTAAAGTGAGGGGGAGCATTCTTTTTATCCTTAATTAATATTCAATTTTAACATGTTTCAACATATTTTTGTCATCAATCAAAAAGGGGGAGATTGTTGAACCCTTGATGTTTTGATGATGAAAAAAATATGATTAAGTTGTTAATTTGTAATAATAATGAGATTGAGTTGATGATTAATCCCTTGCATGAAGTAATTCATGACAAAGAAGGGAAAAAGAAATTTATTTTTGCAGGTTATAGGTCTCGCACGACCGTGTGCTTTAGGAGCACGACCGTGCTTGACCAAACGGGTCCTCATGTGTCCAAAACACGAGACCGTGCACTTGACCGTGTAAGGTTCTGTGATTTTCTGGAAGAAAAATCTCAGACTCGCACGGGCGTACGTGCATGATGCACGACCGTGTACATGCACAACACGGGCAACGCACTACCTCCACAACTGTGCAGCCTAACCATATGAAATCAAAGAACTCAAAAGTCATTGGAAGCACGACCATGTGCATAACTTATGAAGAGCATAGGAGATCAAGCCGTGCAAATGAAATCGTGTAGCAAGTCAAAGAAAAGGAGTCAACGCACGACCGTGCACGCTCAATACACACGACCGTGCGTGATGACAAATGAGGAGCACTACCAAAGAGCACTACCAGGAGATCGTGCAGAGCTAGCCGTGCGAAAGCTTAAAAGCATGCATATGGAACACGACCATGCAGAAAATGCACACGACCGTGCACTAGCATAAGAATGCTCGTGTGCTTCTCGTGCGCTTCTCGTGCGCTTATCGTGCAGCCAACTCGTGCAAGCTTCTGGAATTTTGGACAAAACTTTGAAGTATCAAAGCACGACCATGCATCTAAGGCACACGACCATGAAGGGTCGAAGCACGACCGTGCGTCAAGGACACACGACCGTGCATCGTTAGCGCTAAACTTTTAAGTCGACCGTTGGGAGTCAGAACAAGACAATAAATGCAGCAAGCACAACCGTGCACTTGAGGAGCATGACTGTGCGCCTGAAAAATTTATTGTAGAGCTTACTTTTTCAACCACTTCAACGGATACAAAGCTAGCAAAACGGCTCCTTGCTATTCTAGGCAAGGCAATGAATGAAGTATAAAATGAGAGCCATTTGAAGTGGAGAAAGTTACTGAAACGAATTGCAAAAACCAAGCTATCTACTTCATTCTTTCACTGCTATGTTTCTCTCTCTAAGCTTATACACTTACATACTTGAGAGAATTCGTACTTTACATTTGATTTTCAGCCTATTAAGAGGCAGTTTCAATCAATCTTTTATCAACATTACATCTGTAAAAAGGGCGAAATTCCCTTGTGAGAAAAAATATTGTATATTCGGACATTGAAGATAGTGGAAACTTCAATCGGGTTTGATTGAATAAGAGGACGTAGGAGGCTTGTGTTCAAAGCTCCGAACCTCTATAAATTTGGCTGAGCTTTCTCTGAACTCTCTCTCTTTATTGTTTTTATTGTGCATTGTGTTTATTATAGTTTTGGTTGTGATTATTGTCTTAGAAATTTAAATAATCCTATTCACCCCCCCTCTAGTATTATTTCTCTATCATTTAAGGGTTTTTCACAAGCTTTGTTATGAACTTCAACATTGCAAACAACGAGGCTTCTTTAGCTAAATTGCTAAGCATTATACGAACTATCGAGTAGATATGAATAAAGAAAAAGGGAAGGATGTGCTTATGGTTACTACCAAATTAAAAGCCAAGGGGAAAGGTAAGGCTAACGCTAAGCCTAAACCCTTGGCCCAAATTCAAACCCCAACTCCGAATGCTCTTCAATCTAGTGGTGGTGTGGGGAAGGTACAAAAAAATATTTTAAAAAAGATTAAAAAGCAAAGGGATACCTTCGATGAGATTGCTAGGGCAGAATGCCTTTGCCACCTAAAGAAGAATGAAATAAGACCAATTATAATCGCGAAAGATGCCTAATATCCATCAATTCATATCTTCTCCCCTTTTTTTTTCCTTTTGTAGGATTCAAGAAAATTGTTATAGTGTTGTTAGTAACAAATTCAAAATTATTCCAAGCATTAATTATCTTAAAGGTTATGTTGATAATAAGATCACAATCGATGGACAAATGACATAAGATGGGTGCGAAACTGGTGGGGTGCGTTCAATGTGATCATAAAGAGAATTATTAGTTTGGAAGAATACGGAGAGCATATCACCTTGCCGCTCAAGTCGTCTAAATCAATGGTTAGTATCTGAATTTTCACATTTTATTTCGTCCTATTATGTGTTGCTACGGCTATACCGTGTAGATAAACAACTATAGAAACTTAGACTTACTTTTAGGTATCACCTAATTGCAATCATACATCATCTTAGTTAATTTGAAAAATTATGCAAAGCCAACCCTAAACTTTTAAAGTTTCTCGAAAAATTTCTTTTTTTATTTATCATCTTCTCATTTAAAAAACACAGGACTTTTAAACCTGAGGATGCTTGTATATTAGTTATTTTAATACTGGGGTAACAGTTTATTTTAACTAAACGTCAGAAAAATGCAAATTTTGAAGTTGTAACTAGCTTTCGACAAATTTTTAGTCTGTACGTTAACAATTTCAAAATATTTGTGTTTAAGAATTTATATATTTAAAAATCTATAATTAATTTAAGTTCATGTTTCATATTCTACAATTAATATAAGTCAGGAAAGCTGCTACGTAGTACGTTAAAAAAAAGGTACACAAATTCAAAAGAGAAAGAAAGATTTTACATGTCAAATATTGATCATGAGCAGGTTCACTGTGTGATAAATACACTATATAATTGAAATATAGAGGGATTATTGTTTATTTTTGATGAACGAATAGACTTTAGTCGCTGAAACTCAATTAAAGTCAAGGTATCTTGATATTTTTTATATACTTCACCTTTAGATTTATTTATCGGACAATTAGATAACTTCGAAGAATAAGTCATAAAAGAAAATTACATATATTTAGTTTTAAAAGTTTGAATTTTTAGATTAGATGGGAATTTAATATCATTGCTTACGAAATTGGACAGGAAAATTTCAGGGTTTATTTACGACTGTGACTATGATAACTCATATATGTAATTGAATAATTATATTAAGTTATTTACTTGTTTATAATATAATATGGTTGAATGCAATCTAATGAATTAGCATTGAATAGTCTTTGACAATGACCATAAGAATATTTAAACTGATTTTATGAATTTAGAAAGAAACTATATATTAAATTGAAATCCGTTGATAGTTCATCTCAATATAGAATATATTTCAAATTGAATACATAAAAAATGTCAAACAACTCTTTACAATTTCAAATGCTTGCACAGAATTTGCAAGCATTCAATAATGTTGTCATTGAAATTACTTTTGGTGTTTATGCTATAAGGTCAACCATCATAAGGTCAATAACACGCAACAAAAATTTTATTAGAATTTCTATACATTGATGCATAATAAAACATATACAAACTATAAATATTCCATAGGATTTATTTAATATTCACAGAATGGTAGAGAAAAAACATAGGCACATAGTGAAGTGTTGTTGTCTTAGGTTGGAATGAATGTGAACTTTTGGTGGCTAGCTTATCAAGTAGCACTCTTTTTAATAAAAAGGTTACCTACTGGAGTGTTGTTCAAAATGTCACCATATCAAATTCTATTTGTGAGCTTCCCGGATTATCTAGGCCTAATGACTTTGGATGTTTGTGTTTTCCTTATCTGTGTCCATATAATAAACATAAGTTCATACTAGAAAGTGCTCATAGGCTATAGTTTAATGCACAAAGGGTATAAATGTATGGACAATGAAGGAAAAGTGTATATTGTACCAAATGTCACCTTTCATGAGCAAGTTTTTCCTTTCAAAACTGATGCAAGTTTTAACAAAATAAGTAGGTTTGGCTTATGCCCTACTAAGGTAGAGCTAACATGTGTCAATAGTTATTTTTGTTAGGGTTGATACCTTATAGCCTTGTATCTGTTGTGTATTTTTTGTATTTATTTAGACTTAATTGTAATTTGTAAATTCACTTAGATTATTAATAATACAAGATATTTCAATCATGTTGATGTTGTTACATCCGAATGAATAAATATAATATGTCATTAGTATGGTAGATACTTGATGATAGAATTAAATATTTGATCATACTTTCCATATGTGTATTGTAAGACTTCCTGCTAGATGTCACTGTACTACTAGTATTTTGTTATTATATAAGAAACTATATTATATTATTTTATTTTCTTACTGCTCGAAAATCATTATCAGTCACATCCAACAGGAACCCCTACACACTTACTATATTAAAAACATATGCAGTGCGGAAGTTTATAAAAGAAATATGATGGACTGCTAAACTCACTGTATAGTATCCTGAATAAAACTCATATTTTATTATTAATAACTAGTATTTGAAAATATAAATGATACTGTACATCTCATATACATGAGCAACATAAAGCATGATAGCCAACATGCTATTTGCGAAAAACTAGATGTATATATACATACACTTGCATAACTAAAATATCGGGTGAAAACCCGCTCGAGCTGTATCCCACTCTCCAGTTATATCATGCTCCAAGCTCAGCTCCCCAACTCAACCTGCAAGAAAAGGAAACTATAAGGGATGAGTGATAAGTCACTCAGTAAGCATCTCTTGTATCTATTCTCAGGTAGGCTCTAAGTTGATATACCACTGGCAAGCTGCTAAATTGGTGAACTTAACTAAGTTCTTTGATAGCCTAACAGTTTCTTCTCTTATCTTACTGTTTACGTTCTGATTCATAGTCGTTCTGTCTCTCAATTACTGTTTCGTTATGACTAATTCTATCATACATAAAGTATCCTGTATACATTTATATTTCTGATTGTACATATTATGTCTGATAGTCTCTCTGTCGTCTTGCTGAAACATATATATAAATATGTATTACTATTTCTCTGCTCTGCTTGCTCATATGCCATATATGACATGATATGAAGTATGCTGAAATCATATCTAATGATGCTGAAAATCATAACTGTGCCCTTAGGCATGTTCATTGAAAACATCTTTCTTAAAACTGTTTTATTAAAATACTACTATTGGATTCGAAGATCCTAAAATCATCTGAAAAAATTGATATAAAAGCTGTTGTAAAATACTGAAATCTCTGTATCTGAAAACTATGTATTCGAAGATACCTACTGTCTACACAGACTGATAAAGACAGGGATTCGACACCTTGGCCATTTGAGTTTCCTATGCAAACACATGCTAGAAATTATTTAAGACACGTGTTGCCACTGAATCTAAAATCTGAATACTGATTTGTACACAGAAAACTGGTATCTGAATCTGAGTGCATCACACTGTAACTGATCATATCATCCTAAGCTACTAACTGAGCACACCAACATATACTTATATATAGTGGCTAGTATGTTCATAGACCCTAGTGCTAACTCCCATACCGGGTGTGTTGAAACTCACAAGCGCCCCCTCGTATTCACCCCTAAAATTGATACTAGATCATAATTTTTTTGTATTGAAAACATGTATTTAGATTCTTAGATCTCTTTATAAAAACACTGTATGACATGTCTTGTCATAAAATGCATATCATGCATGATATTTTATTATTTATTTCCTGTTGATTACATTCTGGTTAAATGTACATCATTTATAGTTCTGTTTCTTTCATTCTTACTGTTTAGATAACTTATTAAGTATATTAGTAAGTCCTGCATATATTATTTTGTATATTACATTCTGTCTCTGTATTTGTAAGTTTCTTGTCTTATAAGGTTCATAACAGTTTCTGTTTCTATATATATCTCCATATTGATTCTGTTTCGATATATGTATATATGTATATACATACGTACATATATGTTTACTGTATCTGTTACTGTTTTCTTGTTTCCATCTATTTTTTATTCATGTTCTGTTATTAAACTATTTCTGAACCCCCATTAAGGTTTTATTAGTTGTAATTGTAGATTTTTTATGCCTTTTCTTACTTTATACGCATTTTTATTCATAATTTGTTGTTTATGTTCTTATTTCACTTAGAATACAAGGTATATTCTTTTAATGTTGATATTATATTGAATGAAAAGGAAAATCTCTTACTTTCACTAGATACATAAGTGTGCACTATCGGATGCACAGACGTGCATGAAAGTGCATAGGTCGTGTGCCAATCGTGCAGCCCAACTGTGCTAGCTTTTGGAAATGCTACTTATTCTCTTCTGCTAATGCATGGTCGTGACCCTACTATAATCCAGTCGTGTATGGCTCACATACATGACCATGACCCTGCTAAAACAACACTGCACGGGTGTGCATTCTCGAGCACATGGGCGTGCATCCTACTCTGTCTCGGTGACCATGACTGAAACACATAAGATCACCACCAATCTTAACTCAAATCTTTATCAAAATTCAATTAAACGTACTATAACATATAAGCATGCAACACATACTGCTATTTACAAAGTTTTCCTATCATTCACAGCTAAATCAAACTAATTTCTCTCTAAACCTTTAAATACACACACACATACATCAAGGGAACTAAGTATGCTTCTAACTCCAAATCTTTCATCTATTTCATCATCATCATTTCATAAACATGCTAATAAACTAGAAACAAACTTTTATAGCTGAATCAACCTAACCAAAGAAATATAAACTATGGAAACAAGAAAGAAGGTAAGGAAATACTTACTTGGAGCTACTAATGACTTCAATTTCTCTATCTCTAGCTGAATCTTGATTAGATTGACTGCTAAAAACTGGCTAATCTCTCTCTCAATTTGATTAAGGTTAGTTTGAGAGAAAAGAAGGGAAAAGAATGCACAGGCGTGTGTCCAGAGATATACACTCATGCTCCTTTCACAAGTTGTATATAAAGCCTCTAAAAAGACCATTTTACCCTCTTAACTCACTGAAGTTGATTTTTAACTGAGAAATCTCTCTTTTAACCCTGATTCAAGGCCTAGAAAGACCATTCTAACCTTGGGATATTACATGCATAATGGTAACTATACCAAATGGGTCCATAATCTCAACGTTACCATGATATTTATCAGTATTGATGATGATGAAAGGATTATCATATTGTATGTAATCTTATTAAAAGGTGGCAGTGGTTTGCACACATTAGGATTTATTGATACAACCTAGTTAAATACATGGGTGCATGATTTGGTGATCATGTTCACTGGACTAGGCCAATGATGAGGATGTGATCTTTTGATTTGAGGTCTATCAGATCATTTTGTACAAAAAGTAATGTCGTTTGACATCATCAAACATACTATCATAAATAGAGTGTTATAAAAGTGAGCGATTAACTGCATCATAATCAATATGAAATTTATGGTAAATCAACATAGGATTTGTTAATCCCAAATAAGGGAGGTGTGCCTCTATTGGTATGTTTAGAGCCTCTAAATTTATGACCATAGCTAAATTAATCAATGTCATATTTAATATCTTTGATTTGGACATATACATATATGAGGACTTTCTAAAATACACACACATTTATATCTCAACCTTGTAAGATATGGTGATAAAGGGATCATAATGTATATTAACTATTGAATTAATTGAGCTCAAGTGATGTTCATTAACACTCAACTATTTGAATGATCATGATACATTGCTAGAGGTTGTTACTGATCTGTGTTTGGATCAAACTCAGATCCAAATATTGTTGTGTTAGTAGGAAGTTTGCAGATCACATACATTAAAGAGTTGATAACTCACGAGATAAAAGATCATCATTCTAGTATTTATGTTTGGGTTTAATCGTATATGACTTATTAGTTCGATGCAAATTAGGTTGATAAGTCATATTATAGATTTACCTTGACACATGACCATGCATGTTTGGTATACATAGTCTTGCATCTAGATGATTGACAGAATTTAGGCATTTGGATAAAATATTTGTTTGATCAAGTCAAATGTGCATTATTGACACATTACTATGCAATAAAGATGCATGGTTATGTTTGTAGTAGTTATTGCATAGGCGATGGGCCTTGAATAGTATGTCCTACCACTTCTACCTTCATATCCATTAAATGGTGGAGAGACAGTGTGCATAGTTCAAATGACACGCGACAGTGCAAGATAAGTGCATAGTCATGTAAAATGGTAGCATAGTCATGCATGTTGTTAACATAATCATGTGTTTGTTCTTATAAATAGAAATGTGATTTATGTGTCAAATGACCATTCATTTTTTATTCTTGTTTTTCTTTGTTATTCACAAAAGTAGACCAAAACACTATAAACACTTGGCATACACCCTGCCCAACTAAATACACACTTGTATACATATTTTGAACTAGCATCCAAGAGATATACAGATCTCACCTAAGTTGCTCTATTTGGATACTGCTAGTGTCAAGTGTTTATTAACTATCAAAAAGCAAACCGTAAGGTAATCAGAAGAAAAAGTTTTTAAATGGTCATCACAAGTACGCATTCTAGAAACACCCTATGTTTATTTCAATTTTATTTTTCATACATGTAATAAATGTGATCCTACTTGAAATTTTCAAACTCTATGTTACGTTTTAAATTTCATTGTGTGATTGCCCTTCTAATGATTATGGGATTCTTAATAGTGATATCAGAGTCACTATCTTCACATGTATGAAAAATGGTATTTGTGATGTTTTTTTCATACACATGTTATTATATTTTGAATATTAATATAACACGTTGAATATGATAGTTATGTAAATGTGTTGAATTGTTGAGTTTTTGTTTTCTGTGATTACATTGACATATTGCAAAGTACTGGTTTGAATCATGCGATTGTACATATTGGGTTGAAAATATATTGCCTCACATGATTTATGGCATTTATGCCTCTTATAATATCACTTTGGCAATGCCTTTTGCAAATGGATGATTTTCGTCCATCTCCATAGTTAGAAATCTTAGAAAATGTGTCGAAGATGATTGTGCATATCGCAAGCATACAATCGTGCAAAGCATAATACATAGAGCTCATGCTTGCATATTCATTATGTGTGTTGACACACGACCATGTTGGTTAAAATGCACGCACCTGTTTTGACACATAATATACTCATGTGTAAGTCATGTGCAAGTCATGTCCCTAACCATATGGGGTTCCAAAATTTTTTGGAACATGATCATGCATGACAAAACTTTGGCAAGTGAGCATAGAGATTTTATATATATATATATATATACACACATATTAAAGAGGATTAAAAGGCAAAGGGATACCTTCAGTGAGATTGTTAAGTTCGAATGCCTTTGCTGCCTAAAAGAGGATGAAAAAAGGCCAATTTTAATTGCAAAAGAGATGCCTAATATCCACTATTCATGTCTTCGCCCCCCTTTTTTCGGTTTTATAGGTTTCAAGAAAAATATTATAATGTTGTTGATAACAAATTCAAAATTATTCCAAACATTAATTACCTTAATGCTTACATTGATAATAAGATCACAATCGAAACTAATAAAACATAAAGTTATTATTTTATATGGCAGTCAAATGACACAAGATGGGTGCCAAACTGGCGGGTTGCACTTAATGTTATCATAAAGAGAATTGTTGGAGTTTGGAAGAACATAGAGATTATATTACCTTGCCGCTCAAGTCGTCTAAATCCATGGTTAGTATCTGAATTTTCACATTTTATTTTGTCCTATTAGATATTGCTATGGTTATACTGTGTAGATAAACAATTATAGAACCTTACTTACTTTAGGTAACACCTAATTGCAATTATATATCATCTTAATTAATTTGAAAAATATGTAAGCCAACCGTTAGCTTTTAAAGTTCCTCGAAAAAATTCTTTTTATATTTATCATCTTCTCATTTAAAAAATTCTGGACTTTCAAACCTGAGAGTGTTTGTATATTAGTTATATTAATACTGATGTAGACGTTAATTTAAACCGAACATCAGAAAAATGCAAATTTTGAAGTAACTACCTCGCCACAAATTTTTAGTCTGTACGTCAACAATTTCAAAATATTTGTATTTAAGAAATTATATATTTGAAAATGTATAATTAATTTAAGTTCATGTTGCATATTATACAATTAATAGAAGTCAGGAAAGCTGCTACTTAGTAAAAAAAAAAAAAGGTAGACAAATTCAAAAGAGAAAGAAAGATTTTACACATCAAATATTGATTCTGAGTAGGATAAATACACTAAAAAAATTATCAAGGGATCTTGATATTATTTATTTACTTGTGTAGAAGTAGTGAAATTTTTGCACCTTAGATTTATTTATCGGACAATTAGAAAACTTCGAAGATTAAGTCATAAAAGAAAATTACATATATTTAGTTTTAAAAGTTTGAATTTGTAGATTAGATGGGAATTTAATATCATTGCTTACGAAATTGGACAGGAAAATTTCTGGGTTTATTTGCGATTGTGACTACGATAAATCATACATGTAATTGAATAGTTATATTAAGTTATTTTCTTGGTTACAATATAGTATAGTTGAATGTATATTGAATTAGACTGAAAAGTCTTTCACAATGACAACAAAAAAATTTAAACCGATTTTTTGAATTTCGAAAGAAACTATATATTAAATTGAAATCCATTGACTGTCTCAATGTATAATATATTTCGAATTGAATACATAGAAAATGTCAAACAACTCTTTACAATTTCAAATGCTTGCACAGAATTAGCGAGCATTCAATAATGTTATCATTGAACTTACATTTGGTGTTTATGGTATAAGGTCAACAATCAATGCAGCGAAAATTCTATTAAAATTTTTATACAATCATGCATAATAATATATATATATATATATATGTATATATATAGACTACAAACACCCCACAGGATCCGTCTTACAGTCATTATGTCTCAGACATGCCTCTATCAAATATTCATTGAGAGTTTTCAAGAATCATGCTAGTATTGATGGCTCCATCTCTTTAACGATGTCGGAATGTTGGTTACGTTAACCCCAATCCAAGTGTAGGATGACACCTTCAAAATCCACATAAAACACAAAAGGGGACAGGCAAAAACATACACATAGTAATCTACTAGAACATCTATGCACAAGTGTGAACATGTGTGAGTTTATGCTTACTTGTAAAAAATGGTGAAAAGTTGAAATTTCATCTCCTTATAGGAGACGATGCACAATCATTATCTTATTTCTGTATAATCTATAATTATTTAGATTTTGAGACATGATAAAATTCATGAATAAAGTTAACCCAAAGTAATGCACAAGTGTATATTGACCATGCATGTGACTTGTCAATTATCCTTTTTTCAACTTATCTTTATTCTATTTGGATAAGGCCAATTATGTACAATTTTCGTACACTCATTCACTTTTGGATTATCTCATTTTGGTCCTTAAAGCAAAATAGCTTATAGTTTTAGTTCAATCATTTTATGAGACTTGAAATCAATAATTCAAACACTAGACCTGATTCATCTTAAATAATACAATGCCTCTAAAACTCAATCAACTCCCAATATAGGCTCTATATTGAGTTGGTAGTGTATAAATTCATATCAAATTTACAATCCAATAGTTGTTAGTACACAAATCAAGATTGACTTCCAGTAAAATATTATTGCCACCCAATTGGCGAAATGTCAATAATTCACTTTTAAATTGTCAACAATATATAGTTACTGTACAATTCAATTATTTCATCATGTGATATCTCTCTAAGATTGAGAAATACAAATAATGTCTATCTTATGGAATCCTTAATATACATGCATAAATTGATGTCTGTATCAACAATCAAACAATATTGGATTGAGCAACAACTTAATTTGATTGTGGCAAAAAATTTAAGTAGTTATTAATGTCTGTCAGTATGTTTATCGAGATATCAGCTCATGTACTCAAGGGTGACAAATATTGTGTTAGTCCATCGCAATTTTCATACATCTCTCAATATAATCAATCGCTAACATTTTAGTAATCATTTCTCAAGGATTACATTTGACTAGCATCAAATCATATTAATTATTGTACAAGATAATTAAATGACTTTAAATTCAAGGATCATATGTACCATTATTTGTGACATAATATATCCTATAAGTATTAGAGTAAGCCTATATATGGAATCATATTGGTGGGTCAATCTGATGGACATATTTATATAACATGCACACATGTGTTGTACCAAAATGTCTTTAAACAACTTTAACACATGAGATCTATCATCACTTTTCAACAGAGTTATTCAATATTATGATAGTCCTATCTATATTGCTTATGCCCTTGGTTAGGATAATATCAAGACTACAAATTTTTCTAATATGGTCGTCTTATGTGAACATATAGTTTTTATAATTAGTTAACATGCATTGATTCCCTCATTTTGACTTTACTTTCTAAGAATATTTATCTACTCTATATGCCAAATTTCGGATAAATATATTATCATTTTCATTAATAAAATAATGATTATAATTATTTACACATCAATGATGATTGTCTCTAGGTAAGAAGAATGCAAGCTGACGAGTTAATAATGTGGTGACAGAAGTTATTAAGGAGAAGTGAGCAAGGGAAAAACTGAAGTTGTGCCTTTTTGGTGAAGGAATAATATGGACGGCCCAGATTGATGTCTAATGTGTTTTCTTGATAAATAATCAATGGCTGATGTTATCAATCACATGGATTACTAACATGTAATTAGAAAAATATAAATAGTTTGTTTGTTTCAACAGTTAAAAATATTCTTGATTTCCAATTGAGGTATTAGTTCTAGAAATATCTATCTCTCTCATTTTCCCGCTCTAGCTTGCAAATCAGCAAGGTAGTTTTATTTTTCCTGCAATTCTTGAATGCTTTTATGGTATCAAAGCCATTTTGACTTGCGTCAATGGCAATGTTTTCAGAGGATATAACGACATCAGAGAAAAATCGTAAAAGTAGCAAGTCGGTAGATGCGACAATTCTAGTAACTGGAGGAGTATCTTCACTAGTTTTACAGTCAATCAATCCAAAACTAACTGAGGAGAACTTCAGGTATTGGCGAGCACAAGTGCTTTACACAGTAGGTGCGCATGATTTGATTAAACATCTCACTGGTGTGGTTTCTTGCCCATCTCATTTCATTACTATTGAAATTGAGTTTACTATGACTACTACTAAACAAATCAATCCACAATATCATGTTTGGAAGAAGAATGACAATCTTTTAATGAGTTGGTTATTGGCATCGATGTCAGAGTGCATGTTTACTTTGATTGAGCAGTGTGAGTCCGCTAATGAAGTGTGAAGAGTCTTACAACAATATTTTGAGATAGAATCAAAAGTTAGGGTAATGAATTTAAGGAGTGAGTTAAAAAATTTTAAGAAAGGAGATTTGAGTGTACATGAATATATAAAGAAAATTAAAAGTATCGCAGATGCCCTGACGGCTAGTGGTGAGAAAGTATCGGAGAAAGAATTGATCAATTTTATATTAGATAGTATAGGACCTGAATTTGATGCTGTTGTAGTGTTTGTGACCTCACATTTAGATTCAATGAGTGAGAATCTAAATTTTACAGATGTGAAATTCATTCTACAGAAGTATGAGCAACGGTTGAGCAGAAATACAATGCAACTTTTTGAGGGACAAATGAGCAATGTAAATTTTGCTAAAAGGTCAAGTGAAACAAATCCTAAGGGACATCAATCAAGAGGTAATGTTGTAGTTAACAAAGAAGTAGGTTATACTAAGAATAATCCTTTTGGTTTTCAAGCAAATACCAATATTGGGTTTCCGCAGCAGTTTAGGGGATATGTAAATGAGGGATATTATGCTAGACAAGGTAAAGACAGAGGAAGAAATTATATGAAACCTAGGATTGTATGTCAGTTGTGTGGGAAAAATGGGCATGTGGTACTTCAATGTTACCATAGATTTGATGAGAATTTTTTTGGTAACATAAGTAATCAATCAAGTTTTGATCGAGGTTTAAGAAACAATGTTCGTTCTAATGATGTAGATATGGAGAATAACTATCACTTTAGGAACATTAATCCTGAGTATAGGACAAGTAACAGGTATAAACCTGAGTATGAAGGTTTAAGAGGTGATTACAGTAGGCAGCCATCAGCACAGATGGCTTATACTACCACTGGTGGTTCAATGCAAATGTCTGAAGAGAGTATAAACAGTCATAGACCTACTCAAACATTTATTGCCACACCAACAACCGTAGGAGATGTTAAGTGGTACATGGAATCTGGAGCAACAAACCATGTTACTGCTAATGCTGAGCAGCTAAACAACAAAATGAACTATACTGGAAAGTAGCAGTTACAGGTGGGTAATGAAGACTGCCTACACATCTCACATACAAGTCATGCTTCTATACCTTCTGTATTTTCTGTCAAATACTTGTACCTAAAACATATTCTGTGTGTTCCTCAAATCACAAAGAATTTGTTAAGTATTTCTAAATTAACCAATGATAATAATGTTATTGTTGAGTTTAATTCTGATTATTGCTTGGTAAGAGATAGAGATACTGGGATAGTACTACTACAAGGAGTCTTAAAAGATGGGTTGTATCAGCTTGATGGTCAGTATGCAAGTAATAAACCACAATTCTCTAACTTTAGTGTTCAAAAACCTATAATTAAACACTTTAGTGAAACACAGAAGAGAGTTGAGGCAATGAAACAAGGTACAAAAGCTGAAGAAGTTACAGCCTTAAGTTCAAGTAGAACAGATCCGTTTATGTGGCATAGGAGATTGGGTCATCCCTGTAGTCAAACGTTGGGTCAGATCCTTAAACAAGTTGGTCAAACACTAGGGGAGATTCCTTTTTGTGAAGATTGTCAACTGGGTAAAAAACAACAGAAACACTTTCCCAAGTCACTCTCTAGAGATACATTACCTTTAGAACTGATTCATACAGATGTTTGGGGTCCTACACCATATTTGTCTAGAGAGGGATATAGATACTATATGTATTTTATTGATGATTTTACTAGGTTCACATGGATTTTTCCACTAAGTAGTAAATCAGAGGTTAAAGTAGTGTTTATGGCATTTCATAAGGAGGTTGAAACACAGTTTAAGTGTAAAATGAAATGTTTACAGAGTGACTGGGGAGGAGAATATAGGAGTCTTACCTCTTATCTTCAAAATCATGGAATTCTTTTTAGACATTCTTGCCCTTACACACATCAACAGAATGGGAAAGCTGAGAGGAAGCATAGGCATATAGTTGAGTCAGGAATGCCTTTAAATCATTGGTGGGTTGCTTTCCAAACTGCAGTCTATCTCATAAATAGGTTACCGACAGCTATTTTAGATGGACATTCTCATTTTCAACTCTTGTTTAAGAAGATTCCAGATTATGCCTTTATGAGAGTGTTTGGGTGTGCTTGTTTTCCCTATTTGAGGCCTTATCATCGACATAAGCTTGACTATCACTCTGAAAAATGTGTGTTTATAGGGCATAGTCTAAATCATAAAAGGTATAGATGTTTGAGTGCCTCTGGTAAAGTGTTTATTTCAGCCAGTGTAATATTCAATGAAATTGAGTTTCCCTATAAGACAGATTCCAGATTCTGTTCAACAAAAATGTCTAAGAAACAACCATAACCAAGTTATTTGGATGTGTTTACTTCTCAGAATAGGGTACACAATCCATCTCCTACTACTGAAATAAACAATTCAAATTTTGAATTCACACAAGAACCTGAGCCTCATCCTATTGATTATACACATGTTAAGCCTACAGATACATCTGACTCCAGTACAAATGTTTCACTTCAACCTGGTTCTAATCAGTGTGTCAAAAAATCAGTATCGGATCTATCTGAATCATCCAATCCAGCATTTCAGTTACCTAAAAATTCTAGCTGCAGACCATTACCTATCACAATGAAACAATCCAATTCAACAGTTCAATCCCTTAATCCTATTTCAGATTCAACTAGTTATCCCACCATAAATCTAGAAGTCATACTTTCTGGTTCAGATTCACAAACCTCTTCAGAAATTATGGTAAAGCATCATATGGTTACTAGATCCAAGATTGGCTCCTTACCCGCTCCCAGGGTTTTCATAGGTCAGATTCAAGCAGAAGAGAGTAGTGGAAGTCAGAAAATATCAGACTATAGTAAACCTAAGTCAGTAACAGAAGCTTTAGCTAGGCCTCAATGGTATGCAACCATGAATTCTGAGTTTAGTGCTCTAATGAAGAATAAAACATGGGA
Organism: Anacardium occidentale; assembly: GCA_026122585.1. Classification (NCBI taxonomy): domain Eukaryota; kingdom Viridiplantae; phylum Streptophyta; class Magnoliopsida; order Sapindales; family Anacardiaceae; genus Anacardium; species Anacardium occidentale. Next base: position 245,364 of record JAJEJH010000336.1, on the reverse strand, counting down.
GCTTGTACCTTATTCAGAAGATATGAATATTGTTGGACATAAATGGGTGTTTAAAACAAAACTTAATGCAGATGGCTCTCTTCAAAAATTTAAAGCTAGGTTAGTAGCAAAAGGCTTTCAGCAAACACCAGGTGTGGACTATTTAGAAACCTTTAGTCCTATAGTTAAGCCTATAACTATTAGAGTGATGTTGACAATGGCAGTTTCTTATAATTGGCTGATTCATCAAATAGATGTCAACAATGCCTTCTTAAATGGAGAATTAAAAGAGAGTGTGTATATGACTCAACCTCAAGGGTTTGTCGACTTTTCTAGACCCAATCATGTTTGCAAGTTGGTAAAAGCCTTGTTTGGGCTAAAGCAGGCCCCAAGAGCCTGGTATGAGAAATTAAGAGCTACCCTATTGAAAAGGAACTTTGTTAATTCAATAGCAAATTCAAGCTTGTTTATATTGAAGACTGAAGAAGTGGTGATGTATGTACTTGTGTATGTAAATGATATTTTATTAACTAGAACGAGTTCTAGTTATATGGAAAAAATAATTTCAGAACTAAATAAAGAGTTTACACTGAAACAATTGGGAAAGTTGAGCTATTTCTTAGGTTTTAAAGCTCATAGAGTTAATGGAGGGATACATTTGAGTCAAACTAAGTATTCTACTGATTTATTAGTCAAAACTAGAATGAATGAAACACATGCTTTTGCTACACCCATGATAGTAGGAACAAAATTGTTTGTAGAAGATAGTCCACTATTTGAAGATCCTACCTTATATAGAAGCAATGTTGGTGCTTTACAGTATCTCACAATGACAAGACCTGACTTAGCTTTTGCTGTAAACAAGTTCAGTCAGTTTTTGAAAGCTCCTACACAACTGCAGTGGCAAGCTTGTAAAAGGGTTCTCAGATATATTAAGGGGACTGTGCAATATGGGGATATGTTTAAGCTAGTATCAATGTTTAAACTAGAGGCATATGCTAATGCTGATTGGGCAGGAAACATAGCAGATAGAAGGTCTACTAGTGGGTTTTGTGTTTTTCTTGGGCAGAATTTAATTCAGTGGGCTTCAAAAAAGCAAAAGGTGGTTGCTCTGTCATGTACTGAATCTGAGTATAGAGCATTAAGTCAAGTAGCAACTGAAATATTATGGTTGAATAGTTTGTTCTCTGAAATTCAACTGAAGTGTTGCAACATGCTGTTGTTTGGTGTGATAACCAAGGGGCTGGTTCCTTAGCTACAAATTCTGTGTTTCACAATAAGACAAAGCATATAAAGTTGGATATTCATTTTATTAGAGAATAGGTTGCTTCAAAAATGTTATCAGTACAGTATGTACCATCTGAATTACAGATTGCAGATATTCTTACAAAACCATTATCATGTGGCAAGTTTGAGATGTTGAGGTCTAAACTTAGTGTTATGTCTGGTATTGAGATAAACATAAGTGAAGAAAAGAAGGGTGAAAATGTTGATATAGTCACTGAAGAGGTTTAGTGTTCTGATTGCTACACTATATTTGATAAATCCTGAGAGGATTTTTTTTTTGTATTGCCGATAGTTTCTTGTTCATGCTATGCTGTGATTAGTTTATTTCGGAGGGATCTGTTCTTGATTACTTGATGAAGAGCTACAAGTCTAAGAAGGCGCTTATTTTGTGCCAAGTCTGGAAGGATTAGTTTTTGTTTAAAGGAGATCAATTTTTTATTATGGGAATAAGTTTGTTGTTATGTTTTCTAACCAATATAACTAGGAGTTGTTTTGTAGTGCTAATTTTCCTTTGATTAGGCATTCTTCTTTCAAGCAAAAACTCATTCTTCGTTTCTGCTTGAGGGAGGATAAGAAGAATGCAGGCTGACGAGTTAATAATGTGGTGACAGAAGCTATTAAGGAGAAGTGAGCAAGGGAAAAACTGAAGCTGTGCGTTTTTGGTGAAGGAATAATATGGACGGCCCAGATTGATGTCTAATGTGTTTTCTTGATAAATAATCAACGGCTGATGTTATCAATCACATGGATTGCTAACATGTAATTAGAAAAATATAAATAGTTTGTTTGTTTCAGCAGTTAAAAATATTCTTGATTTTCAATTGAGGTATTAGTTCTAGAAATATCTCTCTCTCATTTTCCCGCTCTAGCTTGCAAATCAACAAGGTAGTTTTATTTTTCCTGCAATTCTTGAATGCTTTTACTAGGACACTATCCCTAACCATTACAACAACGAAAGAATAGATGTACTCAATGATTGATGCTCAAATTTCTTTATAATTTAACTAAGATAAACATAGCGTCTACAGTCAACATGGTGGCATAATTGGTGGTGGTAACATACGTGCATTTGATGCGTTGCCGTTTCTCACTATAAACACAGTATTCATCCCCCAACTCGCATGTCTATCAAAATGGCAGTGCATGAACCATACTCCTGTTTTGAATAAAAGAAAATTTAATTTATGAACGTTTATTTAGAGCAAATGTTAAGGATATAGAAATAATAAAAAAAGAAATGAACAACATACCGGGATTATTTGCCTTGAATCGAATGGTGGTCCATCCGTTTATCGGGACAGCAATGGTGTTTTGAAGAGGAGGATCAACGAGATTATAATTTAATGGATCTTTATCTTTTTCGAAATTTCCGAGTCCCCATCCAACGACATAGAAACTGAATCCATGTAAATGCATGGGGTTATCTGCCCCTCCAACAAGATTTGTTCCTTGTAAAACAATCTCAATTGTAGAGTTATAATCTAGGACTTTCACCTTAGTGCCTCGTTGTGGTAACTCTAGTTCGAATGGCAAATATTGAGCTGTATAATTGAATTCCAATGGAGGAATCTCTGGAAAATGAGTTCCAAACACTCCATCGATACCATGATAATAAGCTTCCAGTATATCGATGGATGGGTTTACAAAGCTTATATTGTTTATACTGGAAGAAAGTCTCGTTCCGTTTGGTCCGGTACATGAATGGCTAGGACATGGAAATGAGTTCACTGAAAGTGTATAAAATAACTTATGAGTAATGGTCTTTGGGACATCGACGGGGTAATTTTCATTGGCTAAGCTTCGAAGTTTTCCAGTGAAATTCACCGATGCATTCGTGTCGTTATAAAGAGGAAGATTAGGGAATGAGGGAGTTGGTGAAGATGTGCAATTTCCACTGTATTGAATAATAGCCGTGGTGGTTGTGTTGTCGAAAGTATAATTAAACGTACTGGCGTAAGCTTTAGCGGCCATGTAATAACGGTCAGGCGTTTGATCGGCGTGTAACAAAACATCAATAGTTTGACCAGGGGAAATTGTGATGTAATCGCTTGTGAATGGCTTTGTGTAGCTCGCGTCTGACCCTACCACAGTTAGAGAATGATTCGCAACTGCGAAGAAGATAATGTCTTCCATGACGGCGTTGATTATCCGGAGAAGATAAGTCAAGCCATAATCAACAGTTAGAATAAATGTTCCTGCAAATGAAATTTTGTTAATTACGTATGGGTAAACATTTTATATATATAACTTGATCAGTATATATGAAAATCTCCTGATTCGAGCAAATTCAAATGCGTTTATTGAATAAGAGTAGGTTATAAAATTCATCAAAATTCTCTCTAATTATAAATATCATTAAATCTCCCATACAACATGTTATGAATTTCTTCTAAAGAAGTGAATATGTGGACCAAATACTTACTCTGATGTAGAACTTTGGCTAGTTTCACACGCTTTGACGACCCACTACAACCACACATCAGACATCAACTTCAGTTCCGATATACATTTCAATGAACCTTAGCTAGCTTCCATATTTGACCAAATTTTGATATATAATATATTACTTTAGTATTATGAATTATAGGGTTAAATATATTTAGTTGTTAAAACTGTTCAAGCCAGTGTAGCTTGGATACGTATTACATTATATATCTTTTCATATTATTTTTTCCTAACAAAGGATCTATATATCACAACATTCTCCTCTAATGCAATTTAACTATTAATTGGCTCTTGTTATATGTCTAACTTTGGTTTGACTCTTTTTTAGACTTAACCCAAATCAGTGTAACTCTTTTTTATTAGCTCACAGGTCTTAGATCAGAGATAATTAGATCCTCGCATTAGGTTAAATTATGCTCTGATCAGCTACTATCACATTAACAATAATTTAAGCCATGTTAAATTATGATGCATGATTGTATAATGTGACATAGTATAATGTATAATATGAAGTGCAATTAAATTTAAAAAATATTGAATTCTTTGTCTCTTGACCTGGACTTGAACATGGATACAGATCACCAGGTTGACCGTTGATCGTGTACGCATCAGACCTATTTGGATCCCCTTTGCTCTTAAGAAAATCATCGTACACATCATAAATATTGCTCTTCCACCACTGTCCTGCGTTCCGATAAGGAACAATAAACAATTAATCAGAATATTCATGTTAAAAAAAAGATCATATACTAATATAATTTGGCTCAACCTAATATAATAGGAACTTCAACATCAGGTTTTGGAAACGGATAGGTGGTTCCCTTCGGAGGATATATTATTACAGCACCATGAACCGTTGCTCGTGCCCAATCACTATGAGCATGCCACCAAAGAGTCCCTTCTTCAGTTGAGAATATTATTGTCTGAGTAAAATTTGCTCCTGGTTGGATAGGACATTGTGTAATCCATTCAGGACCATCAGACCATGGATTCCGAGGCTGGATTACTCCATGCCTGCAAAATCAAAAAAAGAAAGAATTGATTTAAACTGATGCCTAATTATTAACGTTTCCGTTCGAAAAAAAAAGAAATCGTCACATTTTGGTAGTACGAATTGGTTAGAAGTAACATATGAAAGGAAAAAAAAAAGGTATCAAACTTACCAATGAATTGTGATGTTATGATTGCCCTTATTGATAACATCAACAATGATTGTCTCCCCTTTCTTTACATGAATTGTTGGTCCCGGAAATTGCCCATTCACCGTCAAGATAGTATTATTGCTGCAAAGTCTTGTGTATCGAGCTTCTTCCACCTGCAACACTTAATAAGTAGGCATTAATATGATTCATAATTTGCAAAATAGATAATATTATCCATAAATGCAGAAAATACTGTAAAAGAAGAGTAGCTAAAAAGATGGCTTTTGTCTGGAGGTTTTGCACGGATGTTAAACTTACCACAAATGTGTAACGGGCATGAGCATGACAATGAAGGATTCCAGCAAAGAGTATAATGCTAAAGACTAGCATATAGGAGACCTTCATGGCCAGCTCAATTTCTCAGTGATTTATTCAGTCTGTACTAATTTATTTGAATAAGCAATTGAGTATCAAAGTGTACATATATATGCAAACAAACAGCCATATATATATATATATATATAAAAAAGTATAGCCAGCATATTATATTAACTTGAGAATGACATTTTTTTGGCCATCACTTAAAGAAACAATAAAAAATTATCATGTGTGATGGGTGGCAGTCTAATTTTCCTGTACGAACTCTGAATCTCTGACTGTTTCAATTTAAATTAATTGCTATACAATTGTTCAAAGTCGGCCTCCTTAATTTTAAGACCAAGTAAACACATGTAGTTGGTATATTGGCCCATTAATAAACAATTTAAGACAGACTTTGTATGGAGATCAGTTAGATCCTCATATTTTATCCTAGGAGCGGGTTTTTTGTTGAAGTTTTTCAATAACTCCGGACAAATAACCTGCCTGCTCACGAATTGATATTGATCGGTTCAATGTACAAGTAAGACAATATGCTAACCTATCTTGGTTCAGAAGAAATTAATGCGGCAGCATAATTTGATTTGTTCAAACAAACTGAATGCCGGCTGAAAAAGACAAAAAGGAAAATTCTTGACCACTAAAATTACCCAATAAAAAGCTCAACCAAATTAAAAGATACCCATAGTTTTTGAGGCGCAGATTCATAGGTAAGAACTTTGACGGTGAAGGGAATCAAGAGGAGAATTTTATAAGTAATTAAAAAAGCTATATTATATATATAAAATTTAAAATTATTTAATAGTATGATAAAATATTATTTTTACTGCACATACTAATCCTCGTTATACATGCATAAAATTATTTTCCATTGAACGAAGCATACTTACCCTGCATGGGCAAGAAAACTTGAAATCTCGGTATTTGCATATTTAAAATTTCCTATTTAATTATTTATTTATTTGGGTAACAGTAGTATGCGGTTAAAAATCTGGTCCAAAGTCAAACCCTAAAGAATATTTTAATGGACAACAATTCAACGAACAACAGCTGACAAAGAATGGTTTTGAATTTAAAAGATCAAAAGCTCGAGAAAGATCATCCACTTGTTAGAAGCGTCATAGCAAGACAATTGAGACTATGTATGCCACATGTCAAAAATAACTCAATAATAAAGATAAGTCTCATATTATCACCAAAATATCTTTTCAAAATTTAACAATAATTGATGAAGTGTTTTTATTTTTCTTATAATAATCTGAAATTAAAATGATTGTTTAAGGGTTTTATTTAGCTTGTACACATGTCATCTCTAGGGACTATTACGTATACAACGTAAAAAGACAGAAATTTTAAATTTCTATCAAGAATTATCGTACATCTTAAAATACATGATCGTGCATGAGTGCAATTTTGATGCTATTATATAAAGCATGATTTTCATTCAAATTTCATTTGTGTTTTTGGGAGCATTTTAGAGAGCACTCACCAGAGAGCTAAGATAGAGGAGCATAGAGCTAACACGTGATATGAGGAGTGAGATTTTACCTAAAGAGAGAGAGTTTGATTTTAAGCACTAGAGGTAAGTGTTCCCTAACTTTCGTAACCTTGATATGCTTTTGTGATGGTTGTAATTCGTGATTGGATTATGATGAAGCATGCTTTATAATTGAATAACATAAAATGAACGTGATTACATGTATGAATGCAGGATCTAATTGAATTATGATGTTTAATGTTAAATCACTTAGATATAGGTTAATCACATGTAAATTTAAAGTTATATGCTATGAAATTATAGAGTGTTGCTTCCAGGCATGCATCTGTGATCATTTCAATTTAATTTCATGATAATTTGATGATTTGAGATCAATTTGCTAATTAGAAACATGCTTAGGATGCTTGGGTCATGTGATTGGATAATTTGCAAGTTCAATATAATTAATGATACGAATTGTTAACAATAGTTAAGTGTTTGATGTGTAAATGATGAATATTGGTAATGAAATGATTTTAATGAACTTTGAATGTGGTTGAGTGATGAATGGCATGTATTAATGGCTGCTTTGTTTGAATTTGCAGTAGCAAAACATGACACACAATCATGCATTTGAGTAGACGCACAATCGTGTGGTCACGATCTACAATATCATGATTGTGTACATTATACATACATGACTAAAGCAGAGTGGAGTTGGTCTTTTTGGTGACACCACTATGAAGTGCTAAGTCACGATCGTGTGCACATGTCATTTTCATGTGAATGCGAAAATTAGGTATAACACAACAGTGCAGCATAATGGTGCATGACCATGCAACACAAACATTACAGAAATGATTAGTTTTAAATCATGGAAAATTGAAGAATGTTATGAAATATTAATTAAGAGAAGTTTGTAGAAATTCAACATATTAGTATTATGGAAAATTATAAAAGTTCAATAAAATTTAGTAAGAGATTATAGGAGAAATTTTTTAATAACTAGTAAGGAAATTATAAGGATTAACTATCACTACAAGAATTTTATAAAATTGTGAGAAAAAAAATTATCACATTAAATATATTTTTAGTTGTAACAAATATATTATGATAAAAATTTTGTTACAATGGTGGTCAAAATAAGCTGGTCCTAATAAGTTTTTTTCGACAAAATTTTATTTTGTTATATTAATTTATATATATTGTGACAAATTGATTTTGTCACTTTTTTTTTAAATGTGTTGTGACAAAACTTTTATCATAACAACATCAACGTTTTTATTGCAATAAGTAGATTTTTAGTATTATATTAATTTTTATCAGAATAATTTATATATATTATGATAAAATGATTTTGTCACATCAATTTCATATGTATTATGACAAAAAAAATTGTTGTAATAGCTTTAATGTTTTTCGTTGCAATATATGCATTTTTTTTTTATAATATAAGAATTTTATATTCTTAAAAGAATTATTCTAACAAATTATTTGTTAAGAGAAGTATAACCACATAGTGACAAAATAATTTTATCATGTTTTTATTATTATTGTGATTAGATATTTTATAACAAAATCAATATTTCGACCAAATTTATTCTTTATAATAATTGTATTTTAATCACAATATACATATATATATATATATATATATATATATATATATATAATACAAATGAAATTTTGATAAATTATACTTCATAAAATATATACATATAATGAGAATCTATTTTATCATCTTTATCTCATTTCAATAGCTAATATTATTAAAATTACTTATCATAAATAAATTTTAGGTGACTTATAATTTAGATTTAAAAATTAGTTAAACTAACTATTTAATTTGTCTCAATATAAAACAATTTGTCAAAATAGGTATAATAAGAAAAATTATAATTTATCAAAATATATAATATTCATCAATATATATATATTGTTTACCAATCAATAGATATAATTAAAGTTTTTTTAAAATTTAATAAAAAATAAAATAGAATATCATGAATGATAATGTATAGAATGAAAGTCATTGCATAATTAAGTAGACAAGTTTAATTAAAGTCAATTCAACAATGTAATATTCCTAATCATCAATAACAATGAGCAAAATTTTTTGAAACGAAATTATATTTGCATATGAAAAAATAAATTGCATAAGTTAATATCTTGAAATAATAAAATTAAAATTAAAATTTGTTATCAAAAATAATTAATTACCATTAATTAAGCCCTTCACTATTACATTGTGCAAGTGTAGCAATTAATGCATCAATTTGAGATTGAAGTTTGTTTTGTGATGATGCAAATGCCTTAATCTTTGCTTCTTGAACAATAATATTTGTTTGTTGCTCATGAATTTTTTTTTTTGTTGTTCATTTATCTTTTTTTGTTAAAAGCCCAAAACACAATATGGCAAATAACCTAGAGGGGGGGGGGGTGAATATCACAAGTTTAAAGCTTTTCCTATTCAACCAACTCAAACATATATATAATTTCAATCAAGCACAAATAATTAAACGACTAAGCAAGTATAAATAAAAGAGTAAAGGGATAGAAATTGCTCAGCCGATTTTTAGAGTGGTTCGGAGCTTCTCCACGCCTCCTACGTCCACTACTCCAAGTAACCCCGCTTGAAGACTTTTCTTCCACTAACTTAAACTCCAAAGTTACAATAGTTTTGATCCAAGGGATTTCGCCTTTAACACTAGTTTTGATACAAGGGATTGCGCCTTTAACTTAATTTTAACATGGATTACGCCCCACACTAGTTTTACGGGATTGCGCCCAAGGGTTTGTGGAAATTACAATGATTTTGCCTCACAAGGCTAATACAACAATTAAGCTCACAAGGTTTCTCTCTAAAGAAATACAATATAGTTTTTGTGAGAGAAATTAGAGAAGAATTAGAGAATGAAAGAATAGAAGTTTGTAGCTTGATTCTTTAACCCTTGCCTCTTCAAATCATCTCCAATTTATAGATAAATGGAAGAAGTAGCCGTTTGGATGATTCGAGAGCCGTTGGATCCTTTCTGGAAAGTTGCACCGGCGTGTCCTCTTGTTGCACGGTCATGCTTCCTTTGTTCTGCACTCTCCAACGGTCATAATTCTTCTATCGCGCGCATACGCACAGTCGTGTGTCCATACACACACGGTCGTGTGTCCTTGAAGTTTCAGCTTTTCAGAATTCCAGAAGACTACACGGTTGCATGCACGATACTTGCATAATCGACACACGATTAACATTTTTTAGGTAGCACGAGCGTGTGTTGTAGCTGCACGGGCGTGTATCCAGCAATTCTTTTCTTACACCGGCACGACTGGATATGCACGAGAGTGTACATCCTTTACTTAATTGACACACGGTCGTGTGCTCGAAAAACACACAGTTGTGCGTCCTGCTTTCTTTGCACACGGACACTTTGCACGACTCAACTAGGGCGTGTGTTGCTTACACACGGTTGTGCTTCATTGACACATGGTCGTGTGTCATGCAAAATCTGCAAAAATAAAAACCTTTGGTCCTCTTTGTCATGTTCAATACATGCATGGACCAGTTAGATAATTTAACATACATTTTGCATCAATTCAAAATCCACAGGGTCCAACATTTTTTGAAGTTCCTCATGAGCTTACTTTTCATACTCAATTCTCCTTTGATATGGAAAAACTACTGTAAATTTTATATTATTTGGCTTTGCCTTATGTTCTAGCCTACGAGAATCGCCACATTTTGGCTTCAAAACATTTTCAAAAATTTGTTTTCCATCCATTTGTATACCTTCTTCTTTTAATTTTGTGTAAAGTTCAACCAATTTTTCTTGCATTTTAAAGTCACAAATAAATTTAAAAAATATATACATGAAAAGAAGAGAATAATACCTTAAATCAAACGGTGTATTGGTTATAATATTCGTACTATGTCTTATTTTGCTTCTTCAAATAAAATTTGAGAACTATTGAACTGCATCTTCCTAAATTGTTAAATCTCAATACTGAGCAATTTCTTACTTAATTAACATATGATATATATCCATAATACATACATACATATATGCACAAACACACACAAAAAAAAAAAAAAAAAAGCATGTGATATATATATGTGTGTGTGTAAACTGTTACAGTGATATGTACATGTGACATATTTTTCAGTCAAACTTCCACTTCAAACTTGTCTTTCATGGCCATAATCATGATCGACCCCACCCCATAATATATAAAGAAAACGTAGAAATAAGTAATAAAATAAAATAAAATATCATTACATAATTCTCTTTAGTTTTTTCATGTACCCAAATGCTATCCTTTTTATAATGCATATCATGATACAATTTTAATTCAATAGGTTCCTTGATAGTTAGCTTTAAATTCTCCTATACAAATAAAAGAATACAAGTAAAAGTGATAAATGCTAAAATAATATTAATTAAAGTAATTTAAAACTTTAAGAAGTAAAATAGTATCATTTCATATAGATGTTGGGCATAAGATTTCGAGCCAACCCTATTCATAACACTCAGTTTACTTTTATTAACTATATTTATTGCATTTTGATCCTTCAAATAAATACCAATTTCATATTTAGTCCAACATATATGTACATAAAATCAAACTCCTTTTGACTTAAGAAAAATAACCTTAAATTTTTTACTCTCAAAATGCTCACATATAAAAACCCAATTTTCTTTACATCTTGTGATGGGTGTTGACGCGCTTCCTCAGGAGTTAATACTTTTTGTAATGCTTATAGCATCGTGTTTATATTACTTAAACCATTATCCCATTGCCACATCAATAAGGGGTGGATACGAGAGGATATATGTGGGCTTGCATACCTATTAAAGAGAGAAACAAGTATCCGTCAAAGATATGTGATGAGATCTTTGAATTAAATATGAGTTTTCAAAAAATATGTTTTAAGAAAGCAAGCCTTTAAACTCAGTCATGAATTTTATATCATGACATACATTGCATGGCATGATCAAGAGGAAAGATAACATGATAAGTGATAAGACAAGTAAAGATTATAAGAAAAGAAAATAAGATAAGAATTATGATAAGACATTAATGTTAAAAGATAGAAATATGTATGTTTGAAAGGTAAGAAATGTTTACTGAGTGACTTATCACTCATTCCAAAATTTTCCTTTCTTTATAGGTTATGTCTAAGCTACTAAAGAGTGCTACAAGATGGCTTCAGAAGAGATATCATGTGATTAGTTGAACAATTTTATGATGTATTTTGTATAGTTACATTTCATGAGTACCATGACTTGAGTTTTATGACAGTTTTTACAATAATGATTTTAGATAGTTTTATGCATTAATACTACATGAGGTTTTCAATAAATAATGGTCAATATTTTACACTTCCATAATGTATGAATGTATGTATGTTTTATGTTTTAAGTTTTTACGAAGTATGTATATCTAAGTAAGTATGTTTGTGATACTATTATATATTAATCAGGAAAAAGAATAATATAGTAGTATTATAATTGTTGGTATCAGAGCAAGAATTGGGTTGTATTTTTAAAATTGCATTGTTTTTGAAAATTACATGTGTTTGGAGTAAGCACATCCTAATAGCCAACACTCGTAGTGCCTACTCAATGTAAGTATACTAATATGTAGAATAATAAAATTTTAATTTTTCTAACTCTATATAATAAACTTTAGATATTAAGACCCCGCTACTTAGACTTGGTGATATTGAGAGTAGTGTTTTGGTTAGACCTATGAGTGCTAGCATTTCATGTCATGTATAATATTTCATAAGAAATAAAATAGATAAAGACAAAGAGCACTACAAAAAACAAATGCATTTCCAAAAATAAGTAAAGCAGGAAAATAATGTGACAAGTCATGAGTCCAAATAGAGCTTAAAACCTGCTAGTGTTATAGAGAAGAAATAATTGCTGAGTGATTTTATCACTCACTCCTTTCCTTACTTCATCTTTTTGTAAGTTAGTGATTTTGGACTGAGCAGGAGCGAAATAGCTGTCAGATTTTGGGGATATGGCTAAGCAACATATAGCAGGTTCATGGGTCGCATGCTTTATATATGAATTTTGCTTTATGTATGTGTGTGTGTATGTATGTATGTATGTATGTATGTATGTATGAAACTATTATGGCATATTATATGAATAACATCTTTAATAATGACAAGCCTAGGATTTTCAAAAAAGATCATTATTTTCTCATCATTATTGACAATATTTTTCATCATAGCTTCCACATTGAAAAATTGAATTTTAGCAGTAGATTTTATTGTAGAGATCCCCATTACAAGTATATTATTAGTATGATAAATATTATATGTAGTAGCGCACAATAACCTATGGTGAGGGTTACTGCAAAAAATTCCCTACAAAGGTTGGCTATTTAAATATATAGCTTGGCTATTATTATAAGTTATCCAATAAATATACTTTGGTTTAAAAACCAGTCATTTAGGTTCAATTAGGCTCTAATGACATGGTTTTAGTAACTTCTAGAAATAGGTATGGCTATATAGATTATCAAAACAAAATTGTGCCTATACCACCTCCTTCCAACTTTCTCATGCTAAGATTTTGCTATGATAGATTCTACTAGGTCATATAGAAAATGGTTATATAGAACCTATGAGGTACTAGGTCATATAGATAGTGGCTATCTAGAACCTAGGTGGTACTAGGTCATATGTTAAACATGAATAAATCTAGCTCTAAACAAGCATATACAACTTAGGGTTGGTGATCAAAGAATTTCTTGAAAGGATAATCTTATAGTCAGGCTCTGTTGTCAATCTTAAGTGTTATTATGATTATAGTCCTTAAAAAATATTTTGATTGAGTTTATGTTTGTCTACTATTCTAACACTGTTGCCTTGGCTGCAATGTATGTGTTCAAATGTTGTTTAAAATCTTTTAAGGCATGTACATGAATTACTTACTTCAAAAAAATTCTAGAAATTTTTTAGCATTATCATTTTCATAGTTTATAGTTACCAATGTATGCATACATGTATTTTACAAACTATATTGCTTATGATTGTTGTTGGTGTAAGTGTATAAGCGTGCACCCCCTAAACTTAAACAAAACATTATCCTCATTATTTAAAATTTAAATAATTAAGATGACATAAACTTTCTTTTGGTAAACTTGTGGTAAAGCAGTGTTGGTCAATCTTATTGTCTCTCCAAAAATGGTTTGGCTATTTGTCAATGGATACACCTGTAGGTAGTAATGTAATAAATTTTGGTGTTATGCAAAAAATTAAAGGCCAAAAAAAAGATGAAGTATGAAAAATGTAACTAACACCATAGGCAAAAATACTCGTCAATGCAAACATATTAAATGTATCAACATAATTGATCAATCATTGGACGATTAGCTTTGATTGTTTTAGTAGACGTTACATGATTAAAAAATAATGTATATCAGGGGAAAACAAACAATTAGCAAGTAGAAAAATTCATGTTGTCCTTCTTTTTTCTAAAATTCAGCACTTTCATCAACATTTGAGTTTGAGTCCCTCTTCTTTGCCTTTTTGAGATAACCTAGGATTTACGCTAAGAGGTTTCCATGACATGCCAACTTTGACTATATGAGGCGTACATTTTTCATAAGGGTGTCAAGTTAGGGTTGGACGTTTATAAGGATAACAGTTTGAGGTCCAGCAATATCCTCTCTAACTCTATTATGCTTGGTTATGTTTAGGGTTGACTTTGATAAGGTGGGCTACTTTTTTGAAGATGAAAGTGAAAGAACCATCAAGGTTCTTCTTTACAATGCTCATATTTATGCATGTCCTTTTCCAATCATTTCATCCTTGTGCATCCTATTAAATGTTTTTGTAACAACCCTACTAGTTAAAGTATGATGTTGTGATGATACCACCATAACAAATTGCATTCAATTTATTCAAAGAGTCTTGAGTCTTGGTTAGGAGTTGAGAAGTCAAAAGGTACTACCATGAAATGACTTCCTTTAAATCATGTAATAAACGAATAGAAGTTCTTGCTTATTAACAATCAAATATGCTATTCCTAAGGAAAAAAAGTTCTTGCTAAGAAACTAGTGTAAGATGTGGTATACTGGATTGAGAAAATGTGAAGCCTTATCATAGGTATCCCTTTGATACCTTTGTCTTGTGAGATCAATCTAAAACCTTTTGGGATGTAGGATATCAATGGTATGTAATGTAATATTAGAGCCTGTAGACACTCCATTTTAGACCTAACAAGGTCACCCTCGATGATGAAAAACCTGAATGTTGATTTAGAATTTTTGAGATGTTGAGCCGAGGATGGATGAGTTAAAAAAAAAACCTATCTGGGTGCTCATCCGTTTTCAGCTTAATACTAAAGAATTTTGAATCAACGATTTTTCAGGTATGTCCCTGAGGGGAATTCTTATGAATAAAATTTTTATTTTATTTATTTATTTATTTATTTTTACATACATGATAAAAAAATTATTATACTTAGTCTGGATTGATATTATGTACTAATTTTTCATGTGTATATAAATTTTAATTTTAATTTTTATATTTCATATTTATATTCATTCTGTTTTTTTTTATTTTATATAATCAGTATCTAATTTGATTTTACATATCTAAAATATTTTTTTTTGTGCTTTGCTTTCCTTTATTATGTATTATGTATTTTCTTGTATATTTATATATGTATGTGTATGTATATATATATAAATATGTGTGTGTGCGCGTGGGGATTACAACATACTGCATATCTGGGAAAGTAAACCTCATGACTTGTATGTATTTATATGCCTTATGTACCCATATCAAACATGTGAGGCTGTTCTTGTAATGGATATGAGATATGTTGAGATTTTGGGCATCCTGGGTTCAAATCGCGGAAAATAGAGTTGTTATTTTTTTATATATGCATTCGTGCATATTGTATGTATAAAATTTTGCATCCAAATTGAATGAATGTGGCTGTTGCCTTGGTGGGAAAGGCGGGAGGTTTAGTTCTTGGCACCCGGGTTCGAATCGCGGTAGGGGGGAAATGGCTTATTTTACTTACTCTGCATGTGTCTGTGTATATGTTATTGGATTCTGGTTGGCTTATTTTATGTGGGCTAGGTATTTTATTTTTATTCTTATTTCATAATTGTAATTTGCTCATAACAAAATTTTATTTTACAGGGATTATTTATTTATTTATTGGATTAACTAATAAATTTGTTTTACAGGATTTATTTATTCATTTTAGGTTTGTTTAGGGTTAGATAAAATGTATAAGGGTGTATGGAAAAATGGTTGTAATTTTTAATTTCTATTTTCTTTTCCGTATTTTATTATATTCATGGATGAATGTAATTTATTAAATATGTATGATTATTAATAATGCATCGTGTGATAATCTGGAACTTAATTAAACTTGATAACGCGTTTAACGAACGAACCACAAAAGTGGAGGCCGGCTTTCACGTCGGGCGGCATGGGTGCCTAACACCTTCCCATCGTCGTACCTGACTCTCCGAACCTGACCCATTGGGCAGGTGAGGGGTAGTTGGGTCCTGTGCAAGGGATCCATAAATCCCCCATCCTCACCGATGTATACTTTCTCAGGGTTACTCCCGGGTGGCGACTCCATAGACTCCATAACTATCGAAAAACCCGTTATGTGCTCCTCTTGACCACGTTTAGGGTGGTTAAACAAGAGTGGTAAGTCTGTCCTCGCTCGACGCGGCAAAAACCGGTGCCACAGAGCCTTTAAGCCTTATAAAGGAACTAAAGTGGTTCAACATTGATATAAACTCCTCATTAAGGAGTTGAAAGACAATTACACTTTTATTGATATTGGCTAAAATTCCTAATAGTCATAAGATACTAAGAACTCTATAGTTAGCTCTCTATGAGAATGATAAGGACCTCTAAAGTTTTCAAGTTATTGGGGGTAATGTAGGACCCGCTGTCACGAGTAACCCTGCTGCTGAATAACCATGGGGAGCTGTTATTAATAAACTGAAAACTCGGGTACCCGCGACGGGAATCCTACGAAAATAAAATAAACTTCCTGGAATCTGCTATACATTCTGAATACACATGTGGAAGCTTTACTGAATATACATCACTGAAATATATAAACTGTTCTGTACAATGGGCCCAATGGCCTTTTCACATATACATATACTGTTCATTTACATATGAGTACAAAAACATATACAAAATGACCACACAGGTCCCAAAACTGAAAACTGTACAATTGAGATCGGGGTGTGTGTGCATGCTCTCTCCGTCAGCCTCGATCCGACCGCTCCTCAACACCAGCACGAACAATTGAAAGGATGGAAGAAGGAGGGGGATGAGTGATAAAGATCACCCAGTAAGCGCTCCTCACTTCCCTCAATACCCAAGCAAGCACAAACAATCACAATAATCAAACATACCTGGGCCTCGACCCTATTCATACATCTATGCGCTTGCTGGAATCTGAAAACTGAATTATCTGGATCTCATTCACATTCATTACTAATATCATATTTACTCATGTCATGATGTGTATGTCATGTCATGCTAACTGAAAATACTGGATGCATGCATCTAAATACTGAATCTGAATGTACCCGAAGGTACCTGCTGTGTTGATCAGACTTAGTGGAACACAGGGATTCGACATCCTGGCCATATGGGCTGAACATTCTAGCTACTGGCTAGAAAGCTGAATCTGAATTTACTGCTACCCAATCTGACTGGTGCCAAATGGTAAAACTGAAATGCTGCTGAGTATTCTGACTGGTGTCAGAAACTGAATCTAAAATACTGCTGAGCGTTTTGACTGGTGTCAGAAGGCTGGATCCCACAGATGCCCCCTCGTATTCACCCACACTCGTACCCGTACGTCGGGTTCTGAATACTGAATACTAAATACTGCTGAATCTGAATCTGAATCTGAATCCCTTGATCCTTTCTGAAGCTACATGTAATGCCATGATATGCATATGCAGCTTATTATCTGATTTCATGCTCATCTGATGCTTATCTGAAGCCATTTAACATTTATTCTGAATTCGCATGCTTAATTTCTCATTTTTAATTATTTTTTTCTGAAAATCTGTAGGTGCACGGGCGTGCAGAAAAGGTGCACGGGCGTAAGCCCGGACGCACAGGGCCGTGTGCTAGTCGTGCGCCTGGTCGTGTAAGCTACTGGAATTCACTGTTCACTTCACTGCCACACTTACCTCGCTCCATGCTTCTGAAAAACAAACAAATCTCTTCGCTCTCTAACTTGATCGGGAGGAATTGGCTGCTGAATCTCCTCTCTAGGAATGGGAGGAACTGCTGAAATGAAGAGAGAATTGGTTCAAGTGAAATTAGGTGAGAAAAGAAACTAAGTCTCACGGCTTATTTACTTATATACTAGGCCACGCACGGTCGTGCATCAAGGGTGCACAGGCGTGCTCAAGGGAAAATGAACTTAATTCATTTCCCACGTATTCGTACGATCGAATCCTTCTGAATGGATTCGTACGAAGGCCACACAGCTCTGGAAACTTACTAACTCACCCCTGAACTCTGCTAGACTCCCAATCTCTCTTTGAATCTCATTTCTAACCCCGAAACTCTCCCCTAAGGGCTTTTCTAACCTGGGATGCTACATTTCCTCCCCCCTTATAAAAATTCAGACCCCGAAATTTACCTGAATAACTCTGGAAACCTATCCCTGATCTCAGACTCTACCTCCCAAGTGGCTTCCTCCACTCTCTGACTACACCATAAGACCTTCACCAGAGGAATCTGCTTGTTCCTGAGGACTTTGACCTTGAAGTCTAGGATCTACACTGGCAACTCTTGATAACTCAGATCATCTGCCAACTCTATCTCTGAAAACTGTAGCACATGAGATGGATCTCCCACATATTTCCTCAATTGGGACACATGGAAAACATTGTGAATCCTGTCCATGCTAGCTGGTAAGGCCAACCTGTAGGCAATTGTCCCTACTCTCTCAAGTATCTCATAGGGACCAATGAATCTAGGGGCCAACTTCCCCTTTCTTCCAAATCTGAGAACATACCTGTACGGAGCAACTCTCAGAAAAACTCTGTCGCCTACTGCAAACTCAATCTCTCTGCGTCTCAGGTCTGCATAACTCTTCTGTCGATCCTGGGACTGTCTCATCCTCTGCCTGATGATCCTGATCTGCTCAATCATGCCCTGAACAATCTCTGGACCCATAACTGTCTCCAGAGAATCTCTCTCTCCAATCTCATCCTAATGAAGAGGAGATCTACACTTCCGACCATACAATGCCTCGAATAGAGCCATCTGAATCGTCGTCTGATAACTATTATTGTACGTAAACTCCATAAGAGGGATCAACTCTACCCAATCGGTCTGGAAGTCTATACAATAGGCTCTGAGCATATCCTCCAGAATCTTATTCACCCTCTCAGTCTGGCCATCTGTCTGAGGATGATAAGCTGAACTGAACTGTAATCTGGTCCCCAAGGCTCTCTGCAATGACCTCCAGAAAGCTGACAGAAATCTGGAGTCTCTATCTGACACAATAGTCCTAGGAACACCATGAAGTCTGACTACCTCTCTGATGTACAATCTCCCCAACTGATCTGTAGACATGCCCTGTCTGACTGACAGAAAATGAGCTGACTTACTCAACCTGTCCACAATCACCCAAATGCCATCAAATCTTCTCTGAACTCTGGGAAGACCAGAAATGAAATCCATAGAAATATCTTCCCACTTCCACTCAGGAATACTCAAAGGATGAAGTAAACCTGAGGGTCTCTGATGCTCTGCCTTAACCTGCTGACATATCAGACATCTGGAAATGAAATCTGCTATGTCTTTCTTCATGCCCGACCACCAGAAACTCTTCTTGAGATCCTGATACATCTTGGTACTGTCTGAGTGTGTTGAATACACCGTACTGTACACCTCTGACAAAATCCTCTGCCTCAACTCTGAACTCTGTGGCACACATACTCTATCTCTGAATCTTAAGATCCCATCTCTAAACTCAAAGTCTGGCACTGCTCTCTCTGACATCCTCTGAAGCATACTCTGAGTCCACTCATCTGACATCTGGCACTCTCTGATCTCATCATACAGAGAAGATCTGATCTGTAATCTGGAGAATCCCGTAGTCACTATCTCAATCTACTCTCTGGCTATCTCATACTACAGCTCTCTCTGAACTGAAAGACTAGATAAGGCCACACGCCTACTCAAAGCATCAGCCACTACATTGGCTCTCCCTGGATGATATCTGATGTCAACATCATAATCCTTTACCAACTCCAGCCATCTCCTCTGTGTCATATTAAGCTCTCTCTGGGTGAAGAAATATTTCAGACTCTTATGATCTAAATATATGCTGCACTTGACCCCATAAAGATAATGTCTCCAAATCTTCAATGCGAATACAACTGCTGCTAACTCCAAGTCATGGGTAGGGTATTTCAACTCATGATCTCTCAATTGCCTAGAGGCATAGGCAATAACCCTACCACTCTGCATCAAAACAGCCCCAATCCCCTGATGGGACGCGTCTGTGTAAATATCAAACTCTACTCCCTCCTGAGGTAGTGCCAAAACCGGAGCACTAGTCAATCTCTGCTTAAGCTCCTGGAAACGTGCCTCGCACTCATCAGTCCACACGAATGGAACCTCTTTCCTAGTCAAGGCAGTGAGAGACCTTACTAGGCTAAAGAATCCCTCCATAAATCCCCTGTAATAACCTGCCAACCCAAGGAAGCTTCTGATCTCTTTCACTGTCTTCGGCCTTGGCCAACTCAAAATAGTCTCTACTTTACTAAGATCCATTGAAATGCCATCTGCTGAAATTACATGGCCTAGAAATGCTACTCTGTCAAGCCAGAACTCACACTTGGAAAACTTGGCAAATAGCTGTCTGTCTCTCAACCTCTGAAGCACATATCTGAGATGCTCCTCATGCTCTGCTACACTCCTGGAATACACCAGAATGTCATCAATGAAAACCACCACGAACCGGTCTAAGCGATCATGAAACACCCGGTTCATCAGATCCATAAAGATCGTTGGGGCATTAGTCAACCCAAATGGCATGACCACGAACTCATAATGCCCGTATCTGGTCTTGAAAGCTATCTTGGGAACATCTCTATCTGCCACAGCTGATCAGACTTGGTGAAACACAGGGATTCGACATCTTGGCCATGTGGGCTGAACATTCTAGCTACTGGCTAGAAAGCTGAATCTGAATTTACTGCTGCCCAATCTGACTGGTGCCAGATGGTAAAACTAAAATACTGCTGAGTATTCTAACTGGTGTTAGAAACTGAATCTGAAATACTGCTGAGCGTTCTAACTGGTGTCAGAAGACTGGATCCCACAGATGCCCCCTCGTATTCACCCACACTCATACCCGTATGTCAGGTTCTGAATACTGAATACTGTTGAATCTGGATCCCTTGATCCTTTCTGAAGTTACATGTAATGCCATGATATGCATATGCAGCTTATTATCTGATTTCATGCTCATCTGATGCTTATCTGAAGCCATTTAACATTTATTCTGAATTCGCATGCTTAATTTCTCATTTTTAATTATTTTTTTTTTGAAAATCTGTAGGTGCACGGGTGTGAGCCCGGACGCACGGGTCGTGTGCTAGTAGTGCGCCTGGTCGTGTAAGCTACTGGAATTTACTGTTCACTTCACTGAAAATGCTTACGCACGGGCGTGCACCACGAGAGGCACATCGTGCATACGGACGTGCATCTGGAGAAACAAAGACACACGATCGTGCCATGCAGGCGCACGGTCGTGCGTCTTGTTCTTCAACAAAAGCACTTGCCGGAAAATGCACAATCCATCAACCAAAAGACATTCAATTGCAAAACCACTTCAAGCACATGCTCTCAACATCCCAAGTAACACAATTCAAGCCTCAACTTTCACATGCATCAACCATCAAACATTTCACATGGAAACAAGCTATTTCTCTCACTAAAGCATAATCAACCAACATGTAAGGATTCAAGGATGGAAATTCATCATCCAATTCATCATGCAACATTATATAATCATTCTAACATTCACCAACATGCAAATAACTCATCCATGGCATCACAACTCATCAAACAAGCTGGAAAAATACGAGAAGAAGTGAAGAACACTTACCTCGCTCTATGCTTCTAAAAAACAAACTAATCTCTTCGCTCTCTAACTTGATCGGGAGGAATTGGCCGCTGAATCTCCTCTCTAGGAATTGGAGGAACTGCTGAAATGAAGAGAGAATTGGTTCAAGTGAAATTAGGTGAGAAAAGAAACTAAGTCTCACGGCTCATTTACTTATATACTAGGCCACGCACGGTCGTGCATCAATGGTGCACGGGCGTGCTCAAGGGAAAATAAACTTCATTCATTTCCCGCGTATTCATACGATCGAATCCTTTCGAATGGATTCGTACGAAGGCCACACAACTCTGAAAACTTACTAACTCACCCCTGAACTCTGCTAGACTCCCAATCTCTCTCTGAATCTCATTTCTAACCCCGAAACTCTCCCCTAAGGGCTTTTCTAACCTGGGATGCTACAAGTAAAGGTAGAGAGTTGGCTCAAAAGTTCTTTCTGAAATGTGAACAACATGAGTTTGCTTGATCGGATTGTTGAATTAAAGAGTTGGTAAAGGTTTTAGTTATCAAGTTGGTATACTTTCAAGGTTTCATAGTGGTTTTTATTTAGATGTGGATAGAGTTCACTTTGATAATGATAATGGTGGCAGTGGTGAAGAAGATTTTGTTAGTTTTTTAATTGTTGGCGATAGTTATAATTGCCAAGAGGTAAGGGTAAAAAGAATTACCAGTTATTATTT
Organism: Anacardium occidentale; assembly: GCA_026122585.1. NCBI lineage: Eukaryota > Viridiplantae > Streptophyta > Magnoliopsida > Sapindales > Anacardiaceae > Anacardium > Anacardium occidentale. The sequence continues at coordinate 222,812 of JAJEJH010000336.1, read as the reverse complement.
GAGTGGTAAAACTAGGCTTGTTTATTGGGAGGAGCTCTCTATTAAGATGACTAATATTCAATCACGTTTGCAACCAATGGTTACATATTTGCCTTTTAGAAGGTTTAGTCTTGGGTTAAACATTTTTCTAGGGTTTAAGTTTTGCAAGTTCTTAAAACCAATATTAAAAGCTTAGAAGAAGATGATCCATTGTTTCATGCTTCCTTAATAGGTAAATGGCTCAATCAACAACTGTAATATCTTTTAAATTTTAAATTCAAATTGTATTAAATTCCTTGAGAAAAGAAAGGGCATTGGATAGATGTTATCCACAGGTGAATTACATATAGGCAAAAAGCAATCATATGTTACGAAAAGTCTATTAGTAGCTTTTTATATGCTGTAAAAAAAAAAAAAAAACTTTGCAAATCCTAATAATATCATTCAAGTTGCTAAATGGTGATGGTGAGTCATTTCTAATGTTTGATAAAGATCAAATGTGAAGGAAACTCATTATCATCTAGCCCAGATGACCATATGCACTTACCCTTAATTTTCTAATTAATGTACGAGAGAAACCATTCAAAGAATTTGAATCTCATCTATATCTAAAGCAAATTCAAACAATTATCAAGCAAATGTAACAAGATACTAATAATAGGAAAGGTAGATATAAATTCATATTAAAGGTTAAATATACTCTTGTTTTATTACTCTAATGTCATCTTTCTATGAAGTTCTTATGATGTGCTACCTTGTCTACTTTTGATGTCATGCTTACTAAATGACTACTGTACAAATAAAAGGAAAAATAAATGAATTAATCTATAAAAGGTTTAAGTTGCCTCTCAAAAGCACTTGTTTATAGTACTTAGATTGACACCTAGTATTTTCATACAATTGGTACTGAAAGTAAATGCAATGGCTATGTGTCAATTATGTCTTTAGGCATACATGATTTTGAGTATAAAATGTTGGCTTTGTACTATTTAGGTATTTGATTACAAATGTTTACAATTTCATTCATACAAGTTTTGACAACCTATTTTGACTTTGTTTTTTGAAATTTTTTATTGTCCTTGATATTTGGTGGTTGTTTGTGATTTTTATCCTTTTATTCTACCAAATGGACATATTAAGCTAATCCTATGTTTTCCCTATTTGGAGTCTTTGGATGCTTTTTCGCCTTAGGGTTTTGCTCACCTTTACTTGTCTGTTTAGCCTTACAACACGTCTTAGTATTGTTTGGGTTTTCTTGTACAACAAATATATTGAATTCTACTTTTTCTTTTTCCACTTTAGAAGTGAGACAACTGTTTTTGTCATCGATAATAGTTTCTACTATAGCAAAGAACAATCATCTAAAAGTTATTCATATATTGGTGTCTTCCTCTATTTCTATGATTAAAAAATATACTGGTAAATAGAATCATCTTAACTTGAACAACATGTTTTCTATGACAACTAATGGGTACTTTAATGATTAATTTGTAAGTTGTATTGATCAAGAATCACAACCCTAATTCTATACTTTTGGTTATGAAAAATGCACAAATGACCCTTTAAAACTCCAACCATGAACTAAGCTCATTCACCCTGAAGTTCCACACAATATTCATTATAAATTCTACTAAGTTCATGCTTTAACACCAACTAATTCAATCACAAGTTCAAATCCACTATATATATACTCCAAACATCCCCACAACAATCAACACACAATCACCAAAGAAATATGGAAAAATGAAGCTCAATAATCTTTAAATAATTTGTAAGAAAATTGATCCAAACCTAAAGGAATAGACACCAATTTAAATTAATCTACTTAATAAAGTTGCAAGATTTGAAAGCCTTAAACATAAAAGATTGCTTCACTAATTTGAAGGTGAACCAAGGAGAAATGATGGATTCCACCATCAAGGTTCTTCCACTATCAAGTTTATCTTGCAAGGGCTTGGATAAAGGAAAGATAGATTTTATATAAGCCACCAAAGTATCATGGAAAGAAAAAAAAAAGCACAAAGCTTTTCAAATTATCACATTCTACAAAAACTAAGTATAAAAAAAAAATTAAGGTTGCCTTTATAGGCTTTACAAACCATAGTTAATATTAACTAATAACTCAAGTCAACTTATGTTATATTACAAGTTACATGTAATAAATAAAATAAATGCTTAAAGACAAAATGAATAACTTACCTAATATCTAATTACAACATATGATTAAACTAAAGATTTACATATAAAATAATATGGCATGAATTTTTCTTATGTTTGCCTTAGTCTTCTTGAATTGTAGCACTCTTGAGTTGGATCTTGCAAATTAATTTATTAACCATTAAATTAGAGTATTATTGTATTTACTCCACATATTAGGACCTTAGGCACTTATAAACTTCATTGCTCTTTGATGGAGAGGGCTAGGAATGGAATACATATGCTTAGAAAGCTTGGAAGACTTCAAAAAAACTCAAGTGGGCAGGACTTAAGTGCTACAGTGCCAGGCGCTTTACAAGGCAAAAGTTGGGTGTTGCAATATAGTGTTGTAACACTAAACATATACGTAGCAATGCCCAAGCATGATACTACAATATAGACAAGAAAGGTATATTTTTTCTTACCTTTGCTTCTCCTTGGTTGCAAGTAGTTTGGTTGGGTTTCAACCTTAGGTTTTGAACTTGTTATAGAGCCATTTGATAAAGTGGAGCTCCTTAAAAAGCCATGAGCTAGGGATGAAAATCTTTGGCAACATTTGTTTACATGACTCAGATTTATTATTACTACTCTTACTTGTGCTATTAGCATGGAAATCATTCATGGTAAAAGTACTTGTATAGACTAACTATTGCCTTGAGAGATCAAGTTTCGTTATGGTTTGATTAGTTTGGATGACTTCAAAGCACTTTGAAGGGTTTGAAATATGACTTGAAGCTACTAATGCATGGAATGTTGATGAGGCCTCCAAACTTACAATTAGGTTAGGAATTAAAATTGTATCATACTTCCTTTGTTGGAAAGGATTTGATCCTGAATTTTATTAGATTTTTTCTTTGACTCATCATCTTGGTCTCTTGCATTTTTTACCTTGGCAACATTTTTTACATCAATCTTATTCTCATTCAAGATAACATTCTTGGTGACAATTTTCTCATTGGTTACCATCAAAGCATGCTTGGGCAAGAATTGTCTCTTTATTGAGCTTTTCAATTTTTCTCAAGCTTTAATCATTTCTCTTACTTCCTAATCTCTTTGCATCTTTAATTTTTCACACCATGGAGATAATAAAGGATGGTCCTTGACAACCTTGAACTTCTTCTCATCTAACCACTCTATAAGCTTACACATCATCTCAAATTCATTCAACCAATGCAAGAACTCTTTTGGCTCCAACTTTTTAACTTTAGGCTTATTAATTTTTAGACTCATATTCCCATTATCAAAATGATGTTGGAACACCTTAGCAATTTGTTTGGAAACTTCTTACATTAATTTCTCAAGATCATTAAATTTTTCGTTCACCTTAATTCTAAGATCCTAAATTTGTACTTCAAGTTCCATCTTTGCGGTGGCTAATGATGTATTTGGATAATAAGGAAAGAAACAAAATAAAAGGCATAGAATTAAAATCTATGAATAGCATTTTTCAGGACTGAACAATAAATCGAAAAATGGAATAACATTTTTTATTGGGCTTTAGGCTAAAGAATGGAGTTGGGTTAGAATTTTGATGACTATTTAGGCCTAAGATATGGATTGGGCTTTGATAAGTTTTAGTAAGGGTAAAGTTGTAAATTAAAAGGGATAAAATAATAAATATATGGAAGGGTAATGAGGCAATTGTATAGGTAAGTAGGATTAAGAAAATTAGTTATGGATTAAGGTTAAAGTAATGAGTCAAGTGGGCTTAAAATTAGTTTAGAAGACAAAGGTGATAAGGTGGAGTGTCTAGGCAGCTTGAGTAAATTACAAGGTAAGGGATAGTACTTGATCGTAAGAAGAAAGATGGTTGAAGTTAAGTGTATTTAATGGTTGGGATGGCTAACAAGGAATTATGCAAAGGTTACTATACTAGTAAGGTGTTTTAATAGGAGTAAAGACAAAGAAGTTGGTAAAAATGAAAACCAAAGAAAAATCTTACTCTAAATTTTTGTTTCACATTCGTACACATAAAGAAAAGGTATAGGAATTGTGCAAATTTTGTCTTAGGTGCATTCAATTTTTGGAAAGTCTAGCAAGAAAAAAACATGAACTTGTAAGCAAAAACTTAAGGAAAGTAGTAACACGCAAGTTAACTATTATCATATCAAAATGATATCAAACTTCCCCTCCACTTTTGGACATGAAACTAACGTCCAAGGCAACAATTTTCCAAGAAACCTCTTATTCTACTTCTTTCTCAAATTTTGGCAACTATTCAACACCATAAATGAAAAGTTTATCACACCTCAAGTACATGTAAAATCTTCATCCTATATTAAGCCATTTTTCTTAACCTAAGACATGAAAATTTTAACCAATATGAATGCAAAAATCCAGCAATATTTTTTGTTAAGTGCAACCATAAATTCCTCAACATTTCAATACAAAATTCCACCACAATGCAACCACAAACTCAACCTAGATCTCTGATACCAAATGGTTAAGAATCACATCCCTAATCCTATATTTTTGGTCATAAAGAATGTACAAATGACGCCTTAAAACCCCAACCATGAACCAAGCTCATTCATTATGGATTTCCATACAATATTCACCCTGAATTCTACTAAAGTCATGCTTTAACATCAATTAACTCAATCACAAGTCCAAATCCAGCATATATATACTCCAAATATTCCTATAACAATTAACAAATAATCACCAAAGCAATGTAGGAAAATGAAGCTCAACATATTTGAAATAATTTGTAACAATAATTTAAACCTAAAGGACTAGCCACCAATTTGAATTAATCTACTACTTGATAAAGTTGCAAGATTGGAAAACCTTAAACCTAAAGGATTGTTCTACCACTTTAAGAGTGAACCAAGGATACAAACTAGATTCCACCACCAAGTTTATCTTGTAAAGGCTTGGATAAAGGAAAGATAGATTTTACATGAGCCACCAAAGCATGATGGAAAGCAAAGGAAGTACACATTTCTTTCAATTTTTCATATTCAACAAAACTAAGTATAGATGAAATTAAGGTTGCCTTTATAGGCTTTACAAACTATAGTCAATACGAACTAACCCTAGTCAACTTAAGTTATATTACAAGTTACATGTAATAAATAAAATAAAGGTTAAAAGAAAAAATAAGTAACTTACTAATATCTAATTATCACATATGATTAAACTAAAGATTTACAAATAAAAAAAATGACATGAGTTCTTCTTGTCTTTACCTTATTCTTCTTGACTTGTGGCACCCTTGAATTATATCTTGCAAATTGATTAATTGGTTATTGAGTTAGAGTATTATTACTTTCAATCCATGTATCAGGACCTTATGCACCCACAAAATTCATTGCGCTTTGATAAAAAAGGCTAGAAACGAAGTACGCATGCTTAAAAGTTTTGGAAGACTTGAAGAACTTGAGTGGGTTGGACTTAAGTGTTATGGCACAACGCTACAGTGCTAGATACTTTTGCTATGACATAATGCTACAACACTAGGCATGCTTTTGTATGATAATAATGGTATGTTATGGCACTCAAGCATGGCACTACAGTGTCAAATGAAAAAGGTAAAAAGGTAGATTTTTCTACCTTTTTTTTTTTACTTCTCCTTGGTTTTGGTGGTTAGGCTATGTTTTCACCTTGGGTTTTAAACTTTTTACAAAGCCATTTGATGAATTGGAGCTCTTTGAAATGCCTTACATTGAGGATGAAAAGGTTTGGCAATATTTGCTTGCATGGTTCAAATTTGTTCTTACTACTCTTGCTTATATCGTTTGCATGAGAATCATTTAGGGTAAGATTGCTTGTGTAGACTAAATCTTGCCTTGAAAGATCAGGTTGGTTGTGCTTTAATTCATTCGTATGACTTGAAAGCACTTTGCAGGGTTTAAAATATGACTTGAAGGAGTTAACACGTGCAATGTCAATGATACCTCCAAACTGACAATTAGGTTAGGAATTGAAATCTTATCATGTATGGTGATATTAGTAGGCTTTAACTCTCCTAGATTTAATCTTCTATAAATAGATAGGGGCATTAGACTAGTGTTAGCTCCTAAATCACATAAAGTTTTATTGAATGTCTTATGTCCAACAATACAAGGAATAAAGAAACTCTCTAGGTCTTTTATTTTTGACCATAGCTTGTTTTGAATAAGGCACTACACTCTTATGGTAGGCAATGGTCTATATCTTATTTATACTGCATTTTTTGGATAGAATCTCTTTTATAAATTTGGTATGAATGGGCATATGTTTTATTGCTTCCAAGAATGCCATGTTCAATTGAATTTGTTTGAACATGTCAAGGAATTTAGCAAATTACTAGTCTACTTTTGCTCTAGCAAATATTTACAGATATGGTAGTTGAGCTATCATTTTTTGAAATGGTATCTTATCTTTTTTTTTTTTCTTTTCCTTTTTCTCAGTTCTTTTTCCTTATTTGGATGGTTGCTTCTTATTTTTCGACATTTATAGTAGCTTTCCCAATGCTCGTAACAATTTTTTCTTTGAGATTTGATATGGGTGCAATATGCTTAGCTTTTTTTATTATATGGCCAACTATTTTTTTTTTTTTTCTTCTTGTAATTATGGCTTAGTAGTGTTCATTAGGGTTTTATGGTTGGCTGGCTAGACAACTTCCTTTTGTCTTTTTAGAGGTAGATCTAATTATTTGGCTATGTTGGATTTTTAGCATCTTGTATTTTATGGCAAACTAATTTACTCTAGATGTTAAGGCTTGTAGGGCTTTACCTTGCTTCCTCATTATTTCCTTCTTAGGTGTTAGCCTTTTGTTTATGGATTTGTAAGAAATTTTCCATCATTGCATCAAGGCTACTTCTCTAAAATGGCGACTATATTTGGGCCAGTGAGTTAGGGTTTCTTGGTTAAAAACCTGGTAGAATGGGTCTAAAATTTGGCTGATTGTTAAGGCCTATTGCTTGATTATTTCATGAAAAGTTTAGGTGGTTCCTTTAACCTAGACTGTAACAATTAGAGTACGGATTGCCTTGAGTTCTCTGATTGTAATTTATTATGTTGGCTTTATCAATCGTTGGCTCTAAACAACATAAGGTCAAGGTGGGGTAGTCTACACTTTTGTAGGCTCTTCTACATAATTCGCAAGAGATGGTTGAGACAAGTGTAACATCTAGTCTTCCTAGTTTTTGTGTAAGGGCATCCAATTAAGCATGTACCATGCTTATTTTATCTAACATACATACTTTAAGGTTTCTTTTTTTGTCTAGTTCTCCCTAGAACCAACTAGCACTGCTTGAGACCTTTCTTTCTATTATTTGCATGGCATGATCGAGTGTCAACTCAGTTAATGAACCTCCTACTACTATGTTTAATATGCCCTTAATACACTCCTAATATGCTTTGATAGTCTTCTAAAGAAATTTCTCACTAATTACCACTCTGGAATGTTATGATGAGAGTACTAACTCTAAAGATCCTTGAATTGTTCCCATTTTTCATGTCAAGTTTTATTATCTTTTATAGTGACAACGTTATTTTATCTTGAAATTTTGTTGTTTTGCTGGTGGGAAAAGTTTTATCGGGAAAACTTATGATAAGGCTGCGTAAATTGTAAAATGCCCCCCTCCGTGAAAGTTCAGCCATGTGAATACTTTGTCTCTATATGTGCAGAAACGCACAGAATATCAATTATGTATATATATACTTATAACACAAAATACACATAGGATATACATATAATATATACAAAATTTATGCCATATAAAAATATACATATATTTGTTAAATACAGTCCCCCCAGAGTGCACCTAAAATGCGATTTGACTGAAATTTTATTAGTGTCGAAACTGAAGACAATTAAGCGTCTGAATGATAAAGCCGATTTTAATTGAATTAGAATTCTGGCTTCAAAACTAGTTTTTAAGTGAAAGAGTTTTTCTTATGTTTTCAAAATCTCTCCAAAAAAATTTTTAAGGTTGTCGAACCCCCTTCTAAGAAAGACTCCAGTTTCCCCCATAAAGTCCCTTTTTATTTTGCATAAAATTGGGGGAACCGTTGGTAAGTGAATGCTATTAGATCTAATACAGTAGTTACCAAGTGAATGTGCGCACGCAGCAAAGAGAATAAATAATGTAAAAATTGGGGGCCAAAGGACTTGTTTCCACCCATAGTTTGAGGCGGGGATAAAGTCCCACCACTAGCTTTTAAAAATCCAGATTTTCACCTTCCAACAAAAATTCAAACATTTTTTATAATTTTTCAAATAAAATGATTAAAATACATTTTAAAAAATATAAAATTATAATAAAATTATAAAATAATTTTTAAATTTAAAAAATTTAAAATTTAAAAAAATTATAGTAATCACTGCCGTTAATACCGGTGCGCTCACTGGACCAACGCTCCAAGCCCCTTCTTCCTTGGGCTGCTGCGCTCTTTCTTCCTCCTTGGGACCTGCTTTTCTCTTGGGTTTTTGGGTTGGAGGACAATTCTTTCTTTTGGGCTTCCACGGGTTAGGCTTCTTTAGGGTTTTATTATTATTATTTGTTTATTTTCAGTGGGCTTAGGTTCTTGGTTTCTTTCAAAGTTTATGGGTTTTTAGTTTTAAGGGTTCGAGGTTCATTTTTTATGGTTTTGGATTTAGATTGTTTGGGTTAGGATTCTATAGTTTTATTTTTAGGGACTTAGAATTTGGTTTATAGACTTGGCATTTAATTATGGATATTTATTTTATAAGTTTTTGGTTTATTTTCTAAGTATGAATTTTATAGGTTTTTGGATTTCAGTTTTGGTTTTTTACTTGTACCTTCTTAGCCAAACACTTTGAAAGCTCTGAATAAAATTTTTAGGTATTTTATTATTAGGGACAATCTTATAGACTCAAAAATTGGGTATCTATGATATCTTAATTGACTAGTAATCTTAATTTTATGCTCAGTGTCACGTTAAAATAGTTGACATATTAAATTAATCGTGGAAGTAGCATCTAAGATGGCACAAACATTTTTGGTCAGGTCTTTAATATTGAAATCGGAATACAAAATTCGGAGCTAGAAAGTGATCTCTAAAAGCAATAACAGATGGCAATAATATATCATGGATTTCATAATTTTCGCATTTTGCTTTCCCCAGGCATGTCACTTGCGAGGATTTTAAGGGTTTAAACCATATCAAAACCAACCATTACACAAACAAAATCACACACATAATCTATTACTTAATTCTATTCACAGCCTTTCCTTCTTACCTGCCCCACTTGACTGGATGTTAAACCTACTCTAATTATTTAGTCCCCTCAGTGGGATCAAGAACTTCGTAAATTTAATAATAAACATTGCATTCGCCCACTCATATATAAACTCGAACTCCTTTCTTTTTGTTCCTCAGCTCATTTCTTAGCTATTTTTTAAAAGCCCTCAAGAGCTGCATTTTTGTAATGGAAAACTTCCCTTCATTGCTTTACAGGAACCCTAAGAGGAGCTCAAGACAGTCGAGCCGATACCTCGGAGTGCGGCGGAGACCGTGGGGGAGATACGCAGCCGAGATTAGAAACCCTCATACAAAAGAGAGGCATTGGCTAGGCACGTTTGACACTGCTGAAGAAGCTGCAATCGCTTATGATCTTTCTTCCATATCCTTTAGTGGTATAGAGAATGCACGGACGAATTTTTACTACCCGTTTTTGTCAATCCCGTCTCCTCCACTTCCGCCACCTCAGCCACTGCCTCTAACGCCTGCGTTGAAAGAGGGTGATCAATTTTGTATTGAGTGTGCGAGTCCAGTGGAGGAGGATGATGAATCTCTTGTTATTGCTTCTATCTTGCAGAGTTTTTACCATTCTGCCAACAATAACAATTCCTTCTGTCCCTGAACTCCAAGAACTAATTTGAGTTTATTTTAGTTGCTCACTTTTTCTGTTCTTTATTTTAGTTCTCTGTCTTTCTTAACCTTGTTTTAGTATTTACATTAATCATCACCTAATCCCTTATTTGAGTATAAACTTACGTACGATGATCATGTATTTATTTCAAGTTAGTATCACACCGTAAGTACTTCATTATAAAATCAATTGATCGTGCACTAGAAGAAATTTGAGTTATTGTTAGGCAAAAAGGTGTCAGAAAATCACAATGTTTAAAAGGATGGATTCAAGATGAGTTAATTTGAGTTTGATTATTAACTCAACTCAACTCAATTGAGTTTGAAATGAGCATTTATGATTTAAGCTCAAATCATGTCTTCAAATATTATTGAGTTCAAATTGAATAAATGATACCTTTAAGATTATTTTTTAAAATTTTTATGTTTTTAAACAAGGAAAATATAAAAGAAAGGAGACTGAATTGTGATATGAAAAGAAAAGTAAGAATATATATAATGGATGAAATGAGTTATTAAAATGTATCATAAGAATTTTATAATCTAATACCAAGATACCCGCATCACCCATTATGAACAATTTTATTCTTTTCCTTACTTATTACAATTCAAATTTCTTCCATGTTTTATTTTATTAAAAAGCATAAATTTTAAAAGATAAATTTATAAATTTAAAGTTAAAATTGATCTTAAAAAATGTTATAGTATTAAGCTAAAGCTTAGCTTCGTAAAAAATCATCGAGTTTAATTCTATGCTTAAATGGGACTCCTTTGAGTCAAGTCAAACTCAAGCAAATTCAAATTCAAATTCGATTTGATTTAAATCTATCCCTATTTATAAACAGTGCAAAATGATGTATATCATTAAAAGTTTATTGAAATAAACTTCTCCAATACAAAAATAAAAATTAATCATCAACACATCATTCATCATATGATGATAGGTTTATTTTATGATTAGTTAATAATTGTATTAAGTTTATAATAAAAAGTCACTAAAATATTGTACCATATTACAAAAAATTTACTAATCGTAGCAAATCATCCATAAATGTTATATTTTGTACCTCTCTCTGAAATTAGGAACTGAACAATGTTATGTTTTGTTGTAAATTGAGTCCTACATCTCGGACAACAATCATTCATTCTAAGAAAATAAATAAATATAAAAACAACATGTTGTTTTCATCATGCTTCTTACAACAATTTTCTAGATTTTTTACTCAACAATCTATTTTCAACTCTATAGTTTAATTTTATTAGATCCCTCAACAATTTAAAAAGGGTTATAATGTGCCATTAATATATAATTAGATAATATAATGTACTTCTATTTATTTCCAAGTTTTACATGGTTGCGGTGATTTGTACTATAGAGAAACAAGATCAAATATGTAATCCCATGCAAGATATGAAATTGAGTGGTGAAGTTTAGTGCTAGACAAGAATGTTTTATCATGGTTTGCTAACTATTTGAGTGACTAGATTCACGATTATGTTATTTATATGTAAAATGTAACAAAGTATCACTTTGAGTTACAAAAGAATTGTACACAACGCCTCTTTATCTCTATGCAATCTTGAATTTATAAAATCCAAGATAGCATTACATGTCAATAAGTCCTAGTTCAATAAATTTAAACTTATATTCCTATTTTGCTTCATATAGAAATATGATAACTACATAATCTTGAACTGGTAGGAAACAATTACTTTCCTATATAGACACAGGATGGAATAGACAAATAACCTTTGTAAATAAAAAAAACGGAGTTTATCACGCTAGAGAGATTGCTAGAAGTTGAATCTACTAATTTTTATTCTTCCCACATGTCAAGTTGATCCGCATGTAAGGGATATGTCTAGTCGAAACCATATAGTTTGTCACTTCATGATTGCTAAACACTTATTAAGTGTTATTTAGTGAGTTTGGCCAAAAAGAAGTTTTAACATACAACAACAACTAGAGCCCTAAAAAAAAAAGGCCTAGGGCCCTAAAAAATAAGGAGTCTCATATTGAATTTGTTTGATATATTTATATCATTAAAAGACCATCAAAATGACTATTGTCTAAGGTTATAGATAGTTTTAAGTCAGCTCTAACAATAGTTCTATCTAGAGAGTAAGTAGGATTTTATAAACTTTTTACCTTTCTCATGGATGTATGACATATAGGTCATCTTATGATAGTGATGTTTCCACTTTTGCATTTAATATGTCATATGCTTTGTGTTGTGCATCTATTGTAGTAGCTTAAAATGCTACGATATCTTTTTAAACACAATTTATGTGTCTTACTAGATCGAGGACATGTGGCTCTAACTTGGTGTGGACAATCAATATCATCTTACCCATATAAACACCTTTATAGTGACCTTTTGGCTTCTTTATTGTATCATTTATTATTGGTCTCTCCAACTTTCATCACCCTTCAAGTTTTCTATAATCTTAGAATTTCCATTGAATCTCAAGAGCTTTTCAAAGGTTTTATTGGATGAATATCTCTAACACATTTTTAGTTTCCATGATAACTATACCACTATTACATTCTACACACTTATCCATAAGGCGAGTTCTCTTATTGAATGTGAATGTGTCATCTTCAATTTTTGTTACCTGAATATTTCTTAAACTCTTTTTGTTTGAATATATTCATTCATTATTTTGTAGGCTTTTGAAGGTACTATATGAGTAATTTTGTCATATTACTAGACAAAGAGACATTGTTAGGTTTTTGTATATGTTTGATGATGTTTATGTTGGTGAAACCTTGGTCATCGAAAGAGCATCCATGCAGCAAAATTTAAAACTTATATAAAGTTCGACGATACATGAACAAGACCAACATCCTTTTGATGATTACAAGAATAAAAAGAACTTAAACAACTATAGAGTGTTTAACAAAAATCATGCTTGCATTAGTCAGCCCCTTTGTTTTTACATGGCAATAAATTCGCTATCCTAATCCTCAAACCAAAATTATTGTGATATCTTTACAAGGCAATGGATCTAGAGGCCACTTAAGCAAAATTAGTGCTAGTAATTCAAATGCACAAGTGTGTATAATGAGGGGTACGAGTGTATGTGTTTGAAGAAAAAAAAAAGCAAGTTAGTTAAAGATTTATTGCTTATTTATAGAAAACGTGACACACAAATATGCACATGAAAAAAAACTTACGATTATGCTCTATCACATTAACCATGCACAGTCTTATACATGCAACACATGATCATGTGCCTAGTGTTTATCTGAATCTATGATATAATCAATCACTATGATCTTTGGGATATAGTTTAATCACAATTCCAACTATCCATCAACCACAATACGTATTTGTGCTTCCAACATACATACCCAAGTGTCAACAAGTTTTCAAAATTTAAATCGAATTTGGTTTTATCCAAACTAATCTGATAAACATAACATGACTTTTTCATCTGTCCAATGTATAATTATACACATGAATGCCACATAATCGTGTGTCTAGTTAAAATCCTAACTTTGATTTTCAACCCTTTTCTTTCATATATGATAAATCAAGATAAGGCTAGATCTAAGTTGAACCAAATATAAGCATATACATGTTCATGTTTAGTTTGTTCTACAAGGAGAACATGTTTGTGTTAGTTGAACACAACAGGAGATATTCATGTTCATGTTATAAAAAATGCTACCATTCGTGTTTGATTTAGTTTGTATTTATTTTTGTGCATATGAACATGAGCAAGTTCATTTTTGTGACATATGTATATGTTCAATCAATATATTGAAATCAAGAAAAGGAAAATTTTTTTTCTCCTTTTTAATATATTGATTACAACATAACATTGTTTTGTTTATTGAATAAAACAACATCATTTTTTCATAGAACATGAGCCAAACATGAATACACAAACAATTTATATATGATGTTCGCGTTCATGTTCGCATTCATTTGTTAGAAAATTTAAAGCTTGTATTCATATTTGGGTTCATTAGTTGTTAGTTTAAATAGTGTTTACTCGAGTCAAACATAAATATGAATATTAAGATGTTCGTATCATACCCAGCCTTAAGTCAATAGTAATAACACATGTTTAACCTTCTATCAAGATCAACCGATACTATGTTTCAAGGATTTAATCAAACCATATTGTGTGTGACTCATAAGCGCTTAACTAGATATCAAGTATATGGATTTAGGTTAAATTTGAACAAAAACTATAAAGGCTTTCTAGTAAGACATCATAGTCACCCAATCAACAAAGTCTCAACAAATAGCTTTAAGCTTGTACAACTTAATGCTACAAAAATTAGATTTCTAAAAAAATATAGTATATAATAACAAGTTTTGAGTTTCAAAATAAGCTCAGAGGGCAAAGATAAAATTAAGACCTTATAGGTAGAAAAATGATCCTTGTTATGTTTCCAACTTATAGGTCTAACTCTCTTTGACTAAGCAATTTACTCTACCTTAGAACTTGTATATCAGAGGTGATAAAAGTAGCACATCCTGAGTTAACAACCTAAGATGAATCGAGAGTAAGGTTAATCTCAATATAAAAGATACTTATAGGAGAAGCAATCGACTTCTTCTTGTTGTCACTAAAGGTCTTATAGTGTTTACTCTAGTGGTCTAGTTTACCATAAAAAAAGTAAACTACCTGTTCTTTTCCCACACCACCCATGAACTATAAAGTAACAAGTTTTTGAGTTTGGACTTGAGCCTTAGGCTTAGGCTTGGCCTTAGCCTTACCTTTACCCTTTGCTTTAACCTTAGTACACACCAAAAACACGTTCTTTCTCTTCCCCATATTCATATCTTGCTCGACAATTTGAATAATACCTAACAATTTAGCCAAAGATGTCTCTTTGTCTATAAGTAAAAATTTATGACCATAAAGGAGAAAGAAAGTTCAACATAAGGTCAACTGTTAGCTTATTATCCCTCACCCAAGCTAGCTAGCCTCTTAATATAACCTAACATTTTAGCTACATGAGTGCCTACCTATGTACCCTTTAACATTTTACAGTTGAAAATGGTAGAACTCGCCTAATAATATTTGGTTCTCTTTTAAGTCTCATATAATTTACATAGGTGAAAAAGAATATATTGTGCATCTATTTCTTTATGTTACACTTGTAACTCAGGTGTCATGGAAGCCAACATTAAACGTTGGACTTCTATATAATCTTTCATAGACTTCTTATGAGTATCTTTTTTTACCTTAGTGGCATTAGGATCATGCTTAAGAGGTGAGACTCCCTTGACAATATACAACTTATCTTCTTAGTACATGGCTATTCATAGATTATTGTACTAATCAAGAAAATTAACACCCACAAGCCTATTTTCCTTATCTAGAATGATACAAAGCAAACTTATTATTACCATGGTGGTTTATTTGAATCTACATATGTAAATAAAAGTTTATTTAGTTGATTATTTTGTTTAATTAGGTTTTTATTAAATGCTCTCACTATTTTCCTCAAGTCAACAACCTTTACTATTATACTTGGAAAATCATAATAAACTTCCTAATGGACTAAAATCCCATCAAAATGACTTAACTTTTGCTTTGGTGAACAAGCCAAGCTGAATAGGTAGGTCAATCAAACCAATTAAAAAAGAACCCATGATCTCAAGTTAAAAGTTACCCCAACAAATCATGTCAACCTCAATTATGATTTTTAGTATCAATGAGCTGCATATCATTGTGTATCAACAAATAAACCCTAACTCAGACTCTAATATATTCAACCTTTATTTTAGTGAATAAACAAAATTATATTAGTTACTTCGAACTCAATATAGATATCAATTAGTCTTTTACCTGGTAGAAATGTACCCTTTGCTTTGGCCAATAAGGTTCCAACAAACAAGGGTATGTCCTAAAAGTGTTATATTGGAAGGCTTTACATGACTTAATATTTATTGAGAGTTTTTATTATCAAGTCTCATCAGCTTTTAGTTTGTATGTGAG
Organism: Anacardium occidentale; assembly: GCA_026122585.1. NCBI lineage: Eukaryota > Viridiplantae > Streptophyta > Magnoliopsida > Sapindales > Anacardiaceae > Anacardium > Anacardium occidentale. The sequence continues at coordinate 206,849 of JAJEJH010000336.1, read as the reverse complement.
GTGATATTTGTGAGAATTAAAACCTAAACATGTATACTATAAGCCATAAAAATAAATATGTCAGTATACGAGTATCAAATTAAAGTCAGGCCTTGAGCCCAAGGAAGCAACAACCTAGGTGTAATTATTCAATTCTTAAGACTCCAAGTATGCTGCTCCTCCTTTTTTTCAAGTCTTTAAGTAATTTACAATACTTTGCCTCCTAGTTATATATTTCTAGAAAATTTTCAAGTGACTCCTATTTTAAATTTTTATATTGTTAATTCAAAAACCTCGTGTTATATATGATGGGAGGGAAGTGAGAAAAAAAAAATAAATCTATAAGTCGTAAGAGAAAGTAGGACATGTAAACCTTATTTTAAATTTACAACATATATTCTCAAAAATATCTAAACATACAATCCATCAAACTCATTCACCATGTACTATGCATATATAACGACAATTATATATACATACAATTAAATCACATTAATTTTAATTAATTTAATAATGTATCAAATTACATTTTAGTCTATATAATTATAGATAATTACAAACGAACCCCTAGGTAATGTGAAAATTACATATTAACCCTCAAGGTAGACAACCAAGTCAAAACATAAAAACCATATCACACATGATCATATGTGGTGAGACATACAATCATGATAGATAAAAAACGCATCACATGTAGCCATATGTGACATAATGCACAGTTTTGTTCCTTATAAAATCTAAAATTTCAATAAATTCTAAACCTCTACACGGGTAGAGACATGATTTAATAAGCACAACCATGTGTGAACACACAGAATGAATATATAAGTATGAACCTAATATACTATGTCGTTCATGAACATGCACTTATATATTGCACAATCGTGTGTGACATATTTTTAAAGATTTCTAATGACAAAAGTGGCCAAAAAATCACACATTTGGCAAAGCCATTACTAGAAATGACCAATATTGGCATGAAATGACCAATATTGGCATGAAATGACCAATATTGGCATGAAATGCCAAAGTCATTTCAAGCAATGTGTTTTCAACCTAATGTATATAGCCATATGAATTGAGTAAGTATTAGCAATTTATCAATAAAACCCTAGGAAACAAAAACTTAATAATTTATTATGTTTATATGATAAATATATTCAACATGTTATATCAATGTCAATAATACAATAATATGCATATAAAAAATAACATCGCAACTACAATTGTTATACATTAAAGACATTGTCTCTGATACCACTATTGGAATCTCATGGTCATTGAAAGGGTACTCACATAGTAGAATTTAAAACTCATCACAAAGTTTGAGAATTTTAAAGTAAGATCATATCTATTAAAATGTATAAAAAACAAAACTAAAACAAACTATGATTTACCTTTTCAAAATTCTCACCCTTGGTAGTGTCATTGTTCACTCATCTATTAGTCGATAGACTCTCGATACAAGTGGTATCCACTTAGAGCAATTGAATTAGATTCACATATTTTGTAGATACTAGTTCAATTGATAAATAGGTGTGTATTTGTTTAGGCAAGGTGTAAGAGGGATTTGTAATCTTTCAATAGTATAAAATCTAACAAATGAATGAGCATATGCCTAATGAAATTGTACCTCTATTTATAAGAATAGACACACTGTCATGACATTGATGAGCACAGTCGTACTACCTCCTTGCATAGTTACATGTAACACGTATGGTCATGTGCCATATTTGGAAACTTATACACTGAGCACTGCCCATTCATCATCTAAGTGATAAGGTGACAAGGTATATAGGACAATACACTATTGTCCATGCAATAACTATTGTAAGCACGGTCATGCTTTATGCTTACACAGTCGTATGTCAACAATACTTTGTTTAACTTGGTCAAATGAATATTTCATCCAAATATGAAGATTTCATCAACCATCAAGATTCATAAATGTATCTATGCAACACACATGGTCATACATCAAGGCAAATATCTAATTATGACTTTTTAACCTGATTTAAATTGAATTGAAAAGTCACACATGGTAACATCTGGATATAAATACCAGGGCAACAATCTTCTATCTTTTAAGTTATCAACTCCTATATATATGTGAATCGTAAGTGCCTCTATTAATAAGAACAACCATGGTCATTATTTTGGCGAGCTTGGCTAGGTTGGCTTTGTACACAATTATACATGTATGTCTTAGAAAGCCTTTCATGTACGCAAATGTCCAAGTTAGAGATATAAGAGGATATCATTCAATTTAGCTATGGTCATAGATTGGTTTTAGACATACTCAACAATGACATTACTCCTTCTTATGTTGATCTATCATAGCCTTTATAATGATCATAAAACAGTTAATCGTTCACCTTTATAACACTACGTTTATAATGGTGTATTTGATAACATCAAACGATATCACTCCTAGTACAAGACAATCTAATAAAGCTTAAATCAAAGGATCACATATACTTATCATGTAATGAGGATTAATATATAAACATAGTAGAACATACTTTATATGGAACCCTTGTCATAAGGTTAGTCCATTAAACATGATTACCAAATTATACACCTATAAGTAGGACCAAGTTGTAATCAATAAACTTCGATACATGTAAATAGTCATAATCTTTTACAGAGATCACATAAACTATGATAATCTTTACATCATCACCACTGCCCTAAAGTTTTATGATGTTGGGATTATGAACCTGTTCTAGTATAGCCACCATTGTGCATATACAAAAAGTATGATCAATCCTTTTATTTCATCAGCACGGTTCTACTATACTAAAGTCACATCATATATTTATATATTTAGAAGCATCAACATTAATATGACTAAAATATCTCATCATTATTAATAATCATAATGTATTTATAATTACAATAAAAATCTAAGTAAATACAAAAATATAACAATAAATACAAGGCCATAGGGCAACAACTCTAACAAGTACATTGTTATTTGTGTGCCTTAGGTATAAAAGGAAACTTCTCCTCTTCATTCATAATGATTTTGAGAATTTGAAAGCTTTTCTCTTTATGTAAAGCTTTCTCTAACTTTTCTTTAGATTTCCCATCCCTTCTCCTATCGTGCTAGCACCCAAAACATAGGGTTAGACTTTTAATGCTTTATACTCTACATGGATATGACAAGTGCCACCCTAAGAGGTTTGGATAGTAGGCTCAGTTTAGTCACATCATTATCACGTAAAGAAATACAAGATTAACTTTACAGGTATGGGTTTTAAAATATCGTATGATTGAATATGTCATGTTTTATACATTTTCCTGTAACATGATCCTGAATGGGATGATTTGAGACTTTATTTGTTTTAAAATATATTCTACTACATAGTCACTCTTCCAATGACTCGTCTTGCCCTAATAATTAAGGAGGATTTTTCAATGTGTGAGACATTCATAATAGTACTTTAGTTACCAAGGCAACTTGGTCTTTAATAGTAGCTTCAAGTTATTCTTGAGGGAGAATGTTTTTATTGGCTTTGGTGGTTTGATCATTCAAAGTTTTCTTTGATCTTATTCTATAAAGAATTAAAAAGGATGTTCTAACCTAGATAGACAGAAGGCCAAATAGGAGTTTTCTTGGATATTACTTTTCTCCTACGAAGAGCGTTCAAAAGATATTCATCAGAGATTGAAAAATAAGATATCTCATTAGAAATTCAAGAACCATTTTATTGAGGTCCTTCATCTAGCACCAAATTATTGATACAAAAATTTATACCAATAAGAAGTAAGATTAGGGACATGATCTCTTAGAAGAAATTAAATTAAATGGTGAAGTTCAATGCTATAAAGTATAGAAATAATGATGTTTTTAACATGGTTTGACCCACTCTTCTAAGAAGAATATTTCTCATACCTTGTTTACATTTTTTTAAAATATAACATAATATTTGTCTAAGTTACAAAGAATTGCACAAAAAAGCCCTCTTGCCTTTATAATAGCCCAAGGTTAGAATAGTCTTTTAGGCTTTTGATCAGGGTTAGAAGAAGAATTTTATAGCCAAAGATTAGCCTCAGTGAGTTCTAGAGGTAGAATAGTATTATCAGAGAGTCTTTATATAGGTAGTGCTTGACACATGTCCGTGTGTGTGTCTTGTATGAAGAGCACAACCATGTGCCTCAGGGGTACACGACCGTGTATCTTCCTTGGGTCGCACAGCTATATAAAGAGAGATCTTCCATTTCATCCAACTTACCTATTTCTCTTCTTCTTCCTTCCTAGTGAGCCTTCACCATTTTCAGAGGTAGAAGCCAACTTTAGTAGCTAATCTAGCCAGGATTTAGTCAGAGATAGAGAGATAGAAGATCTTAGCAGCTTCAGGTAAGTGTTTCCTTACTTCTTTCCTATTTTTTGGCATGTAAATCCCTAAATGAGTTTATTTAGCAATTTTAGCATGTTTTTGAGATGTTGAGGTTGTGGTTGAAGTGTATGGTTGCTTGTTTGTGTGTTAGAATGAGTTATTTTAGAGAGATTTTGTGATTGGGAGAGTTTGGTCAGGTTTCTAGGTTTTTCTAGTGTATTATCATCAAAGTATGGTAGACACATGCCTGTGTACTCATGGGTGCACACCCGTGTAATCCCATTTCAATGGTAACACGCCCGTGCATGGTTTTCATGCACACTTGGACAAGTCTGAACACACACCCATATTAGTGGTAACATGCCCATGTGTTCGTTCCCAATTCCACACGCCCGTGTATGCGTAACACAGGAGTGTTGTGTGTGCTGTTGCATGCTCGTGTACATAGGGACACAATCGTGTGTTTTCTTCCACACATTTGTGTGTCCTAAAACACACGCCCGTGCAATAGGCCTTTTTAGTATAATTGTTTCCAAAAGCTAGCACGCCTTAAAACACACCCTGTGCACGGTCCTTTGTATTCCCCTACATGCTCATGTGTCCCCTTGCACATGCCCGTGCACTTAATAAAAGCAGCAGAACAGTGAATAAAGCAGAAAACATAAAGAAAAAGAAAGAAAGGAGAAAATATAAGATATTTTTCTAGAATCACACTTCAATCTCACAACAATACAAGAACACTCATTAACAGACTAAAATAGTGTAATCTAATGATAAGTTATGATTAGAAAGCAGAAATAAAGACAAAAACTAAATAGTATGGGTATATACAAAAATAGAATAGAAACAGGAAAACAGAGACAAAGCTGATGGAGACATGATAGAACACAGAACTTATTAATAAGCTTAATAAGTTATAGAAACAGTATAACAATAAGATAAACTGTAATAAGAAAGAAAAGAGAATTAATAAGATAACATGCATGAATAGCATCATTTAGCATAGCATGCTAAACAGTGTTTTCAGAAAAAGGATCAAGTGATCTACTTGCACCAGTTTTTAGCATTAAGGCCTGATATATGGGTTAGTAAGGGTGGATACGAGGAGACATATGTGGGATTTTAGCTTTTTGACTTCGGTTAGATTAATTAGATTTCAGCTTACTGGTCTAAGGACTGGTATGGTAGGATATTTCAGTTTACTGACACTTTACTAGTATGGTTTAGCCCACATAGCCAGGATGTCGAATTACTGTATTCATCATTCTGATCAGCATAGCAGGTATCTTCAGATACAAAGATTTTAGAAAAAGTTTTATTCAGTTTTTCAGTGTTTTGGATATTTAGATCCTAATAATAATTTTAGTAAAAAATTTTCAGTAAACAAACCCAAGGGCAAATAGTATAATTTCAGCATACCATGATACGTATTACATGACATGAAAAAGTATACAAACAGTAAGATCAGGAACATGTAAAAAAAGAAATAAAAGAAAGATTAAGCTACACGATATATGTCAAAAGTAAAGAAATAAAATATACAACTAATCCTAAGAGAACTCAATAGTCCTCTAGGTCTCAGAAATTAAAAAGAAAAGGTAAGAAGAATAATAAAGGCTAAAAGAAGATCAGAAGAAGCTATTAGACTATCAGGAACTTAGTTAAATTCATCTAGATAGTAGTTAGTAAGCAGCAGCTTAGTCTAAAGTCTACCTGAGGGTAGAGACATCCCCCTTAGTTTCCTTTATTGCAGGTTTGTATTTTAAGGAGCTGAGCTTGGAACACGAGTTGGTTAAAGTGTGGGATATGGCTTGAGTGGGTTTTCATCCGAGTTTTTAATTTACATATGTATATGTATATATATATATATGTTAATTTTCAGCAGATAGCATGTTTGGGGCTCGCATGCTTTGTATTGCTCATGTATACGGGATGTACAATATCTTTTATGTTTTAGATATTATTATTATATAATAAATATGAGTTTTATTTCAGAATATTGTACAGTGGGTTTTAGTTTTTCATCACAGATTTCTAATCCAACTTCTGCATAGTTTCAACAAGCAGTTAGCGTAGAACCTACTGTTATATATTAAAAATATATTTCGATAAAAAAAAAAGTTAATCTACAATAATATATAGTAGCGGGCACTATAGCCTTTACGCAATCCTATATTTAGAGGTAAGTTTATATCTCAATAAGTGCGAGTATAATAAATCTATAATTTTATTTCTATTCCACTTTATATGAAAATAAGATAATTACATGATTTCAAATTACTATAAAACAATTAATTTCCTATATAGACATGAGATGAAATAAACACAAAACATTTGTTAATAAATACGATAGAGTTTATCACATTGGGGAGGTTATAGGAAGTTGGATCTACTTCTACCTTACTACCAAATTGATTCACATATAGGTGATATATGTTTAGTTGCAAACAATATAATTTGTCATTCCATATATTAGTTCATGGATTTAATCAATGAAAAGTTTAACCAATATACATATAATCTAAAATATCGTCATCATTTATTCATGTGCACATTATCCGATTTTGGACATATAGAGACTATATATAAAAATGATAGAAATTTTCTAAGACATAATTATAGATTTATTATAAATATTTCTTAAAGAAAATACAAGATCAAAGTGACTCAAATCAGTTAATTGCTAAAAGTGTTTGCATTATATTGCTTGATTTGTGCATTATAGGAGAGCTAAGTTGTCCAATTCGGTGATGTAAAAGACAAATAATATAAAAATAGAAAGGATCGGTCCTACATAGAGAGCATGCTTGATTTGAATAATTACAAGTCATGATGCGAGTCAAGATTCAATAATCTATATTGCTTTATTTCTGTTTCAACTTTTACAAGTGTTAAAGGAAAATAATGTGGATGGAATAAATGTAACTAGGACTTGGTTTAATATTATTTAATATCAATTGAATTACACTTAAATGTAATAATTAAAGACCAGTGAAATTGCCCTTTTAATGTATTCTCGTTTGCTCAATAAATGCACAGGGAGAGTCAAACTTAATTTTTGTTAGTACAATTCCTTGCATTTTAGGTTCAAATAGTTGTTCGCTGCCCAAATAACCACTTCCTACTCAAGCTTGCATGGGTTAATAAAGTTTTGCTTACTAAATTTAAAAAAAAAAAAAAACATCAAATTCTCACTACATCAAATACTTAATTGTAACAACTAGGGCTGGATTCGAACCAAATATGTTCGGATTCATTTTTGAGTTTGACTCGAACGAGCCCGAAACGAGCCGAACGAATCCGAACACGAACACGAACCCGAACAGCAATTTTTAAATTCAGCGAGCACGAGCCCGAATACGAACTATGCGAACCAAACATGAACACGAACCCGAACTTAAAATAATAATTTTTTAATTAAATTTTATTAATTATTTGTATTAATTATAATTTTTAATAAATATAAAAATAAATTATACGAATACGAATATGAGCCGAATACTAGCTTAGTTATACGAACCGAATACGAATACGAACTTTGTTAAAAAATATTCGGCGAACATGAATACGAGCCTGAACCCGAATAGTTCGAAACGAGCTCGAACACAGACATGATACTGTTCGCGTTTGGTTCGGCTCGAATCCAGCCCTAGTAACAACCAAAAGAAGTTGATATCATCTTAGTCAAATATTGTAATTGATATATATTTAGAATGTAAAAATTACTTTTTTAAAATTTATAAGAGGTAAATAAATATTATATTTATTTTGTTTTATAAATTTTTATATGCACTTTATAAATTTTTTTAAAAATATATTATAATCTCAATCATTTGTAATATAATATTTACACTTCTAATTTATTGTATTCTTTAAGAGTGTAATTGTCACTTTTGAAACTTATTAGGGGTATATTGAAATGTAAAAATTTTAAATATACTCCCAATTTTTTTTTCAAATTTTAAAAAATTATTAGAAATTTTCATTAATACTTCTAAATTTTATAAAAATTACAGTGTATCCCAAATATATAATTAAACATTATTAATACTCTTATTTATTTGTTCAAATAAATTTTTTTATTATTTTTAATTAAAATTAATATAAATTAAAGAAAAATATTTAATAAAGCTTGAGGAGTAAAATGTTATTTAGATAAAGGGTATTTTTATTATATTAATAAATTTAGCAAATGAGTGGAAATTTTGTTTTCTTTCATACTTAATGGGTAAGAATTTATCATTTCATCAAACCTCTGGTACAAATAGTAATTTGCCTTAATCTTCTATTAACATATGAAACAAATAAATAAATAAATAAATTTAATATTAAACTATCTTATACAAGAGAAAAATACATTTGGATAAATAAAATACAAAATCAATATAAATTATAAATAAACCCATTTCATTTCAATATATTTTTTACTTATAAGCACGGTTTTAGAACTTAAATAAGACCGGCCAGTTCAACTAGTTTGATCAAATACTACTGGCTAGCTCAATCCAAATGAGCCACCGGATTATACTAGGTCACATTTATATTTAGTTTTATATTGATTTTTCATTAATCTGTTTTAACTTAAGGTATTCTCTTTTTTCTAACATTTTTTATTTATTGGGTTTTAAGACCACGGGATCAAATTCAAATTTAATTAAATGTAATTCAGATTTTATATGTTATGATTAAATAAGCAAAATTGTTCTGAAAATTATACATATATTTGTTTAAACAATTCATCAATTCGAAAACTAAGCCAAATCAATTCCTTTGTGATCTCATTGTTCAATTTAGGCTTAAGAGCATTGTTTATAAGATATAAAGTGTAAACTTGGGTATTAACTTCTTAACCTCTGCCTTAAAACAACATCTTTTTCAACATCATCTGCACGTTTGACTCTAACTCATATTTTCATGAAAATAATAATTATAAGAAAAAACTTAATCCTCTAACTGGCGGTTGCAACTTTCATTATCAAATTTTTACTCAAAAATCACGAAATCAAGTAAGCACTTTAACTATATCCAAGATAAAGATGCATATTTAATTATTTTGTTGTTGTTATTAATGATTTATGTGATTTTAAGAAGAAAAATTTTTGAAATCGAGAAAATTGTTAAGACTTTTTGGGTAGACAAATTTATGTCTATCAAATTAAATTATAATTTTTCTCTTTATCATGAAATTGAGGGTCTTTTGACATTTTACATACTTGGGGTTTATATGGTATTTTTTATATAGGAGGATTTTTGGATATTTTACATTACGAGATAAAATGAAATCATCTACTTAAGAGTTTTTCTCATTTTTAGTGTATATTCACGAGTACTTTTAATATATTTCTATTTACTATTAGAGGATTAAATAAAATGTACGACGTTGTAATATTGGTTGAGTATAGAACATGAAAACTATGTTTGTTACCTAAAATCCTAAACCAAATCTAGTGATAATGCACATTTTTTAAAACTTTAAAGTGAAATTCTATATTGATATGTGTTATTCAATGCAACTTCTCTCGCTTTCACTGTGCAATAGTTGATACACAAAATATGTATGAATTAGAAAGATTGCTTACTTGAGAGAAACAAGTGCATGTCTTGCTTTGTTAATAGGGGGCACTGTTTTCTAGTTTTACAAATTTTTTTATCAATTGTTGTATAGGATGTAAAAGTGAGAGATATTATCAAACAAAATGCACACATTAATTTAGAATGTGACTCAAAAGTTTTTTTTTTTTTCCAAATTTACACTATCATTGGATTTGGTTTCTTGTTTTTGGAGACATCAGAGACTAATCATAGTTGTTGTTATTGGGGAATAGGATACTTCAGGGCTTTAGTCCTTTGGATAATCTTGGATTTGAAAATTTAGGAAAAGATTGTAATATCCCAAAGTTAGAATGGTTTTTTCAAGCCTTAGATTATGGTTAAAAGAGAGATTTTATAGCCAGATATTAACCTCAATAAGTTTTGGGGGTAGAATAGTCTTTTTAGAGAGACTTTATATAAGTGGTGTTTGACACACTACCTTGTGTCTTGGACACACACCTGTGTGTCCTTTGTGTGAAAAGCATGATCATGCACCTCAGTGGCACATAAGCACAACTCTATAAAGTAGAGGTTTCATAGTTTTAGCTAACTTAGCTATTTCTCTTCTTCTTTCTTCCCAGCTAACCCTAGCCAAATTTCAAAAAGAGAAGCCAGTTTTTAACAACTAATCTAGCTAGGATTTAGTCAAAGTTAGAGAGATAGAGATCTTTAGCAGTTAAAGGTAAGTATTTCTTTACCTCTTTCTTGTTTCCTTTGCATGTAAATCCTTGGATGAGTTTAGTTAGAGATTTAGCATGATTTTGAGATGAAAAAGGTTGTGATAGAAGCTTTTTGTGTGCTAGAATAAGTTTATTTGTAGAGATTTTGAGATTGGGGGGAGTTTTAGCCAGGTTTTAGGTTTTTCTAGTGTATTATCGTCAAAGCATGGTAGACACATGACTGTGTAGTCCTATTTTAATAGTAACACACCCATGTGTGGTTGTCATGCATACATAGACTAGTTTGGACACACATCCATGCTAGTGGTGTAATAGCCCAGAGGTAGAATTGTCATTTTAGGCTCTGAGACTAAGGGTAAAAGAGAGATTTCCAAATAAAAAGTAGAATTGAAAGGGTTCGAGGATAAAAAAGTCTTTTAGAGGTCTTTCGTGGCTTGTATATGAATATTCTAGGAAGAATATTTCATGTATGGCGTGAGGAGAGAGAGATTTAAGTTTTTAGAGGGGCACACGCCTATGTGTCTCAGGCACATGCCCGTATGTCAGGTAAGAGGCACAATAAAATGATTCTTTTCCCGTATTTTTGCTCAGCTTATTTTCCTTCAACTTCTTTTCTTCGTTTTTTGGCGAACCCTAAGCAAGAATCCATCCAACTAGTAGCTATTATTCCAGTTAAAGGTTCAAGAGCTTTAAGATATAGAGATCTAGATGCAATGGCAAGAGGTAAGCATTTCTTTACCTCATTCACTTAGGTTTACAGCATGCTTCTTCAAATTTTGAGTTTCTTGGATTATTGCTGCATGTTGTGGATGTGTGTTGCTGTGATTTGATGATGCTATGAGATAATGTATGATGGTCTATGAGCTTATTATGAAATGTGTGATGATTTTACTGCTTTGGTGGAAATTTATGAGAAATGTATGATTTTAGCATGCTTTATGATGAAAATATGAGATGAGAATGCTTATTAATATACATATTTGCTATATGTATGACAAATTGAGAAATGTTTGAGTTTGGAGAGATTTGAGTGGGATTTTTTGGGTTTCTAGATGCAATTTGCAGATTTTGGGTTGAGTACACGATCGTGCACCCAAGGGCACACAGTCGTGTGGTCTCAATTATACATGAACACGGCCTTGCATAACGCTCGTATGCATATAAAAATCTAGACATACGCCCATGTGTGCGATCCTAATTTTATACGCTTGTATAAGTAAGACACAAGATGGTGTTGAGGCAGTTACATGCCCGTGTAGTACGATACACGACATTGTCCCTCAGATGCACGCTCGTGTGGCTAACCAATGTTTGTTAAAATAGAATAAAAATAAGAAAATAGTAGTAAAAATTGTTAGAAATATTCAGAATACAAAACAATGTACATAGAACTTATTAACAAGCTTAATAAACCATAGAATTAGAAGCTTTAGTAAAAAATACATAAAAGAACTATAACAACTGTATAGTTATACAAAGTATAATTAGAGAAAGAGAAATAATAAGATTTCATGTATGAGTATCATTATTCAGCATGATATGTCAAAGCAATGTTTTTAGAAAAGAGATCAAATTATCTATATTCATTAGTTGTTCAGTATAGAGCCCGACATCTAGATTATATATTAAGGGTGAATATAAAGGGGCATCTATGAGATTTTAGCTTTCTAACTACAGTCAAATTGATTAGATTTCAGCTTACTGGTCCAATAACTAGCATGGTAAGATATTTTAGCTCACTGGCACCTTGCTAATATGGTACAACCCATATGACCAAGATGTCAAACCCTTATATTCATCAGTCTAATCAGTATAGTAGGTATCTTTGGATACATAAAGATTTTGTAAACAATTTTCATTTAATTTTTCAATGTTTTAAGATCTTTAAATCCCATCAGCAATATTTTTTCATGAATTTTTTCAGTAAACAGGCCTAAAGGTGAATAGCATATCTTTAGTATACTTCATACCATGATATATCATAGCATGACATGAATCAGAATACAGACACTAACATAAGATAAAAGTAAATCATGAATGATAAATAGAAAATAACAGAAACTAGCTGCACAATATACATCGTAAGTAGAAACATAAAAGAATTAAGCTAAGCCTAAAAGAACTAAAGAGTACTCTAAGGCTTAAAAACTAATAAGAAAGAGAATAGGATAATGAATATCAGAAAAAGAGAAACCAGTGAGTTTAAGCATTAAGATAAGCTACAATAGAAGAAGCTATTAGGCTATCAGGAACTTGGTTAAGTTTTTCAGCTTAATAGCTAGTCAGTGATAAATTAAATTAGAGTCTACTTGAGGGTAAAGATAGAAAATGCTTACTAAGTGACTTATCATTCATCCCCCTTAGTTTCCTTTCTTGTAGATTAGTGTTTTGGGAAGCTGAGCTTACAACACAAGATGGATAGAGTGTGGGATATGGCTTGAGTGGGTTTTCACCTTATGTTTTTAGTTTATGTGTGTATGTATATATGTATATATTTAGTTTTCTGTAGATAACATATTAGTAGCTCGTATTCTTTGTATTGCTTATGCATATAAGATGCACAGTATCATATATGTTTTCAAATATTATTATTAATATATATATATATAGAGAGAGAGAGAGAGAGAGTAAAGTACGAGCTTTATTCAAACACTATACAATGGTTTTTATTTTCCTATCACATATTTTATTCTAACTTCCATATATGTGTTTTAAGTTAGTAGATAGAGTAGAACTTACTACTACATATTAGAAATATATTTTTGTTGAACCCTTGATATTTTGAGATGATAAAAACATGTTAAAATAACTAATAAATCTCTTGCATAGATGATTTCAATATAAAAGAAGGGAAAACAGTTATATTTTTACAGGTTACAGGTCTCACACGATCGTGTGCCATTCTGGCATGACTATGCATAACAATTTGACAACTCGTGTGGCTAAAACACGAGACTGTATAGGAAACAATGCTAGGATCTATAATTCTTCTTATAATTTTTCAGGACCAATATGATCATGCTTATATTATGCACAATTGTGTGTGTGCAAAACATGGAAGCAACACAACCAACTTAACCATGCAAGATGACTATGTCAAGTCAAAAAGCTCAAGTCAAACATACGATCGTGTTACTGCTTTTCATAAAGAAGCACAAGTATCCCAATCATATGGTGGTAAGCATATTGAGTTAAAGAAGTAAAGTCAAACACACGACCATGCATATTTTTAGCACACGACTGTGCACATATACTTTAGCAAAAACATAGGACATTTAGTAGTATAGTATAGTCGTGCATGAACTTAAACACCTCATTCAACGCACGATCGTGCATACAAAACGACATAACCATGTGCTATGAAATATGAAGTGCAATACCATATAAGTCATACAGGGATGATCGTGTAGAGAAGTTTCAAGTCATACAACTCGCACATGACCATATGTAACCATAATAACTTTTGTGTGAAGATAGTGTGTTACTAGTGCACATAAGTCGTGTGAGCTTATGGAATTCAAGTGATAATCTTGAAGACATGAAGCATAACCGTTTATCATACCCACATGATCGTGTACTATTAGCGAGAATGTTAAATTTGATCATTTAGATTCTATTCGAGGCCATAAATATAGTAAGCACAACTATGTGCTCCACAAGCATGACCGTGCACCTGGAAAATTTATTATAGAACTAGCTTTTTTCAACCAATCGAATGGATAGAAATTTATGAAAACGGTTCCTTACCATTTCAAGCAACGAATCAAGCATAAAAAGAGACCATTTTGAAGCGAAGAATGTTAGAAAAATATATTACACAACCAAGCTTTGAAAATCTGCTCTTATCTCTTTTTCTTCACTAGAAGCAAGTTAATATCCTTGAAAATTTTTATCATTAAACTTCTTTCTCTACTTTCATTGTGCACTCTGATCACTTGCTCTAAATTCAGTCTGATCTTTTAATGCAATGATTATAGCTTAACTGGAGTCTAACCTCAATATCTCTCCCTAAAGACCTCTTTGTGTAAGTATCTCTATAGCAAATTCAGTATAGCCCTACTTCCCTAGATTTATGGCAAATAAGGGTAATAGTTCAGTGAGGGCTATGAAAGGTTCCCAAGGCTCTTGAAGATATGTTGGTAGAGTTAACATAACCATCTATATTGAATCTGCTACAAAGATACTTACACAGAAAATAACCACGAGCTCTAGTTGTTGGGAGATGTTGGCTCTATGATTATGTAATTAAGAAAAACAATGCATGTTTGAAAATATTTTCTAAAAACATAGGCTTAAAACTTTTTTTGATGGCTCAAAACATGCTCTAATACCACTTTGTAAGACTCACTACTATATATTATTAAAGACTAGTTTTTTTTTTTTTTTTTTTTTGTTATTGAAATATATCTCTAATGTATCACAATGGATCCCACTCTAACTATTGACTAAAACCATATATGCAGAAGTTGAAATAAAACATGTGATGGGAAATTAAACCTTATCATACAATATCCTAGATAAAACTCATGCTTTACTATATATATTAATAATAATATCTAAAATATAATCAATATTGTACATCCCACATACATGAGTAATACAAAGCATACAAGCCACCAACATACTATCTGCTAAAAACTAAATACATGTATATGTACATACACATATAAACTGAAAACATTGGGTGAAACCCCGTTCAAGTCATATCTCATTCTCCAGCCATCTTGTGCTTTAAGCTTAGCTCACCAAAACACTAACCTACAAGAAAAGAAACTGAGGGGAAATGAGTGATAAATCACTCAGTAAACATCTCTTATATCTACCACTCGGGTAAACTTTAATTTGATTTATCGTTGGTTAGTTGCTAAGTTGAAGAACTGAACTAATTCATGATAGCCTAATAGTTTCTTCTACTCTCGCTTATCTTACTACTTAAGCTCATTGGTTTCTCTTTTTCTAATATTTATTATCCTATTATATTTTATTAGTTTTTTAGCCTTAGAGTATTCTTTAATTCTCTTACACCTAGTTGAATTCTTTTACTTTTCTACTTACGACGTATATCATACAACTAGTTTTTGTTATTTTCTCTTTATCATTCATGATTTACTTCTTTTTTATCTTGTTGTCTATATTCTAATTCATGTCATGTTATACTATATCATGGTATGAAATATGCTGAAGACATGCCACTTACCCTTGAGCCTATTTGCTGAAAACATTTATGAAAAAAATGTTGTTGATAGGATCTAAGGATCCTAAAACACTAAAAAACTAAATGAAAATTGTTTATAAAATCTTTATGTATCTGAAGATACCTGTTATGCTGATCAAGCTTATAAACATAAAGATTCGACATCTTAGCCATGTGGGTTAAACCATACCAGTAAGGTGCTAGTAAGTTAAGTATCTTACCATACTAGTCCTTAGACTAGTAAGCTGAAATCTAACCAATCTGACTGTAGTCAAAAAGCAAAAATCCTATATATGCCCATTTATATTCACCCTTAATATCTAACCCAGATGTCGGGCACTATATTAAAAAACTAATGCATATGGATCACTTGATCCTTTTTCTAAAAACACTACTTTGGCATGTCATGTTGAATGATGTTGTTCATGTTTAAAATTTTATTATTTCTCTTTCTCTGATTATACTATGTATAATTATACAGTTGTTATAGTTCTACTCTATAATTCTTACTAAAACTTCTATTTCTGTGACTTATTAAGCTTGTTAATAAGTTTTATGTGCACTTTCTCTATTATGAAATATTTCTACCGGATATTACTATTATTTTCTTGTTTCCATTCTATTTTTTGATTGTAACTTATCACTAGAATACTCTATTCTAGGTTGTTGTTAAGTTTCTTATACTAATATAAGATAAAAGTTATGATACTAGAAAAATATTTTATTTTTCTCTTTTCTATATTTTTCTTATTTCTCTTAGTATGCATAGGCGTGTGCAAGGTGACACGTGGTAATGCATGAAAATGTATGGGACTATGCGTAAGGCGTGCTAGCTATAGAAATGGTTTTGCTAAATTCTGGTATATTGCATAGACTTATGTTTTAAGACACACGGGCGTGTCCTTACATACACAGGCATGCAATAGTACTGACAATACTCCCGTGTTGCACATGCATAGGCATATGGAATTAGGAATGGGCATACAAGAATGCTTTATACTAGCATGAGCATATGTCTAAACTGTTTCAAGTATGCATAACAACCATGCATGGGTGTGTTATCGTTGAAATAAAACTACATAGTCATGTGCCTATGAGTTCAATTGTGCTCTTTACATAAAGGGCACACAGGCATTTGTCCAAGACACATAGTCATGTGATAAGCACAATGCATATAAACTTCTCTAAAAAGGCTCTTTTGCCCTTAGAACTCACTGAAACTAATCTCTAACTATCAAATCTCTCTTTTAACTATGATCCAAGGCCTAAAAAGATTTTTTTGTTCTCAAGATATTATAGAACACATGTTTTGTCAAATCATAAAAGGTGGCAGCTGCCTATAAGAATTGTTGATTAATGCTACAATGTTGTAAATACTTGAGATTGCATAATTGTGCCCATTATATTTGTTCCTGATCTGGCACTTTCAATTCTGACATTATTTTTCTTAAAGCATCTTATATTGACCCAACTATCTTCTGAATATTAATATGAAATATGAAGACTATGGTCTATGAATATGCTATGATGAAATGATGCATGAATGCAAAATGCATTTCTCACGATTGAATTTACTACCTATCCATAATCCTACTATAAAAATATGATGCAAGCTAAAGAAACCCATATTTTCTTATCATTTTTTTCAGTTAGCCTTTTAAAAGCAAATAGCTTATGGTGATTTATCTTAATTCAATTGTATTTCAAAGCATTACCCTAATATTTTATTAACACTTGTAGGACCTGCCGCCACGAGTACCCCTGCTGCTGAATAACTATGAGGAGCTTTTATTAATAATCTGAAAATATGGGTACCCGCGACGGGAATCCTACGAAAATAAAATAAACTTCCTGAAACTATACAATTCTGCACATGCGGAAGCTGAAATATATACATCGACTGAATTATACATATTGCTCTGTACAATGGGCCCATTGGCCTTTTTCATACATACATATACTGTTTCTGTACATCTGGAAACATCTGAAAACATACAAAAGATACATATGACCACACAGGTCCAAAACTGATATACATACTGAGATCGCAATGTGTGTGCGTGCCCTCTCCGTCAGCCTCGATCCATCCGCTCCTCGGAACCAGCACGAACACCTGAAAGGATGGAAGAATGATGGGGATGAGTGATAAAGATCACCCAATAAGCGCTCCTTACTTCCCTCAATACCCAAGCAAGCACAAACAATCATATAAATCAAACATACCTGGGCCTCGGCCCTAATCATACATCTACGCGCTTGCTGGAATCTGGAAACTGTTATCTGGATCTCATTCATTTATTATTATCATATGTATGCATGTCATGATGTGTATGTCATGTCATGCTAACTGAAAATACTATGCATGCATCTGAAAAACCTCTCTATACCCTCGGGTACCTGCTGTGCTGATCAGACTGGTGAACACAGGGATTCGACATCCTGGCCATGTGGGCTAAACAGTCTAGCTACTGGCTAGAAAGCTGAATCTGAATACTGCTGCCCAATCTGACTGGTGTCAGATGGCAAGATCTGAATACTGTTAAATCATCTGACTGGTGTCAGGAACTGAATCTGAAATACTGCTGAGCGTTCTGACTGGTGTCAGAAGGCTGAATCCCACAGATGCCCCCTCGTGTTCCACCTATACTCTTACCCGTACATCGGGTTCTGAATACTACTGAATTCAGATCCCTTGATCCTCTTTGAAACTACATGTCATGTCATGATATGCACATGCAGTTTATTATCTGAATACAGGCTCATCTGATGCTTATCTGAAGCAATTTAACCATTTATCTGAATTCTCATGCTTAATTAATTAAATTTTAATCATTTTTCTGAAAATCTGTTGATGCACAGGCGTGCATCAAAGTGCACGGCCGTGAGCCAGGACGCACGGGGTCGTGCGCTAGTCGTGCGCTTGGTCGTGCAAGTTACTGGAATTTACTATTCACTTTCACTGAAAATGCCTACGCATGGGCGTGTATATGCGGACACACGGGCGTGCATGTATATTTTCTGGCCGTGCACATGTCGTGCACACGGGCGTGCATCTGGAGAAACACAGGCTCACGACCGTGCCATGCAGGCGCACGGTCGTGCGTCTGGTTCTTCAACAAAGCACCGCTTGGAAAATGCACAAAACGGCCAACCAAAACACATCCAATTGCAATAACACTTCAAATATACATCCCCAGCACTTCAAATATCACAATCCAAGCTTCACATACAACATGCACTCATTCATCACAAGTTTACCATGGAAACTCCTTCTTTCTCTTTCTAAAGCCATACATACACACACACATGCTTCAAGGGTGGAAATTCATCATCACAATCCACATGCAAGGCCATATAAGCATTCCAAACAATCATCGACATGTAATCAATTCATCCATGGCATCACAACTCATCAAACAAGCCGGGAAAATGCGAGAAGAAGTGAAGAACACTTACCTCTTGCCATGCTTCGGAAACAAGCTCAAACAACTAATCTCTTGGCTCTCTAACCAGATTGGGAGGTATTGGCTGTTGAATTTCCTCTCTAGGAACGGAAGGAACTGAAAAAGAAGAGAGAATTTTGGCTGAAATGCAAACGGGTGAGAAAAGAAATGAAATAACTCTCGGCTCCACTTATATACTAGGCCACGCACAGTCGTGCACCAATGATGCACGGGCGTGCACAAGGGAAAATGAACTTAATTCATTTCCCGCGCATTCGTACGATCGGATCCTTCCGAAAGGATTCGTACGAAGGCCACACAACTCTGAAAACTTACCAACTCACCCCTGAACTTTACTAGACTCCCAATCTCTCTCTGAATTTGATTTCTAACCCCAAAACTCTAACCGAAAAGGCTTTCAGAATCTAGGATGCTACATTTCCTCCCCCCTTATAAAAATTTCGACCCCAGAATTACCTGAATAACTCTAGGAACCTATCCCTGATCTCAGACTCTACCTCCCAAGTGGCTTCCTCCACTCTCTGACTATGCCATAAGACCTTCACTAGAAGAATCTGCTTGTTCCTGAGAACCTTGACTTTATAGTCCAGAATCTGCACTGGCAGCTCTTGATAACTCAGATCATCTGCCAACTCTATCTCTGAAAACTGAAGCACATGAGAAGGATCTCATACATACTTCCTCAACTGAGACACATGGAAGACATTATGGATCCTGTCCATGCTAGCTGGTAATGCCAACCTGTAGGCAACTGTCCCTACTCTCTCAAGTATCTCACAGGGACTAATAAATCTAGGGGCCAACTTCCCCTTTCTGCCAAATCTGAGAACGTGCCTGTACGGAGCAACCCTCAGAAATACTCTGTCGCCTACTGTAAACTCGATCTCTCTGCGTCTCAGGTCTGCATAACTCTTCTGTCGATCCTGGGCCTGTCTCATCCTCTGTCTGATGATCCGGATCTGCTCAATCATGCCCTAAACTATCTCTGGGCCCACAACTGTCTCCAGAGAATCTCTATCTCCAATCTTATCCCAATGAAGGGGAGATCTACACCTCCGACCGTATAATGCCTCAAATGGAGCCATCTGAATCGTCGCCTGATAACTGTTATTATAAGCAAACTCCATGAGGGGAATCAACTCTGCCCAATCGGTCTAGAAGTCTATACAACAAGTTCTGAGCATATCCTCCAGTATCTTATTCACCCTCTTAGTCTGGCCATCTGTCTGAGGATGATAAGCTGAACTAAACTGTAATCTGGTCCCCAAGGCTCTCTGTAATGATCTCTAGAAAGCTGACAGGAATCTGGAGTCTCTGTCTGACACTATAGTCCTGGGAACACCATGTAGTCTGACCACCTCTCTGATGTACAGTCTCCCCAACTGATCTGTAGACATGCCCTGTCTAATTGACAGAAAATAAGCTGACTTGCTCAGTCTGTCCACAATCACCCATATACCATCAAATCCTCTCTGAACTCTGGGAAGACCAGAAATGAAATCCATAGAAATATCTTCCCATTTCCACTTAGGAATACTCAAGGGATGAAGTAAGCCTGAGGGTCTCTGATGCTCTGCCTTAACCTGCTGACATATCAGACATCTGGAAACATAATCTACAATGTCTTTCTTCATGCCTGACCACCAGAAATTCTTCTTGAGATCCTGATACATCTTTGTACTACCTGGGTGTGCTGAATACACCGTATTGTGCACCTCTGATAAGATCCTCTGCCTCAACTCTGAACTATGTGGCACACAAACTCTGTCTCTGAACCTCAAGATCCCATCTCTGAACTCAAAGTATGGCACTGCTCTCTCTAACATCCTCTGGAGCATACTCTGAGTCCACTCATCTGACATCTGACTGTCTCTGATCTCATCAAACAGAGAAGATCTGATTTGAAGTCTATAGAAACTCGCGGTTACTATCTCAATCTTCTCTCTGGCAATCTCATACTACAGCTCTCTCTGAACTGAAAGACTGGATAAGGCCACTCGCCTGCTCAATGCATCTGCCACTACATTGGCTCTCCCTGGATGATATATGATGTCAACATCATAATCATTCACCAACTCTAGCCATCTCCTCTGTCTTATATTGAGCTCTCTCTGGGTGAAGAAATATTTTAGACTCTTATGGTCTGAGTAAATGCTGCACTTGACTCCATAAAGATAATGTCTCCAAATCTTCAGGGCGAAGACGACTGCTGCCAACTCTAGATCATGGGTAGGGTATCTCAACTCATGATCTCTCAATTGCTTGGAGGCATAGGCAATAACCCTACCACTCTGCATCAATACTGCCTCGATCCCCTGATGGGACGCATCGGTATAAATGTCAAACTCAACTCCCTCCTGAGGTAGTGCCAAAACTGGAGCACTAGTCAATCTCTGCTTAAGCTCCTGGAATCGTGCCTCACGATCATCTGACCAAATAAATGGAACCTCTTTCCTAGTCAAGACAGTGAGAGGCCTCACTAGGCTAGAGAATCCCTCAATGAATCGCCTGTAATAACCTGCCAACCCAAGGAAGCTTCTGATCTCCTTTACTATTTTCAGCCTCGACCAACTCAAGACTGTCTCTACCTTACTAGGATCCACTGAAATGTCATCTGCTGAAACCACGTGACCCAGAAAAGCAACTTTATCAAGCCAGAACTCACACTTGGAAAACTTGGCAAACAACTGTCTGTCTCTCAACCTCTGAAGCACATATTTGAGATGCTCCTCATACTCTGCCACACTCCTGGAATACACCAAAATGTCATCAATGAAAACCACCACGAATCGGTCTAAGCAATCATGATACACCTGGTTCATCAGATCCATAAAGATCGCTGGAGCATTAGTCAACCCAAATAGCATGACCACGAACTCATAATACCCGTATCTGGTCTTGAAAGCTGTCTTGGGAACATCTCTGTCTGTCACTCTGACCTGATAGTACCCAGATCTCAAATCAATTTTCGAAAACACTGCTGCCCCTCTCAATTGATCGAATAAATCATCTATCCTCGGCAGGGGATAATTGTTCTTCACTGTCACTCTGTTCAACTCCCAGTAGTCGATACACATCCTCATCGACCCATCTTTCTTCTTAACAAACAAGATCGGAGCTCCCCAAGGTGAACAACTGGGCCTGATAAATCTCTTATCAGTCAACTCCTAAAGCTACTTCTTTAACTCCTGAAGCTCGGTTGGAGCCATTCGGTACTGAGCCTTAGAGATTAGAGTCGTACCTAGAAAAAGCTCAACACTAAACTCCAACTCTCTGTCTGAAGGTAACCCTAGCAACTCATCTGGAAACACATCAGGAAACTCTCTGACCACTGGCACCTCCTCGATACTCGGACCCACTGAGCTGCTACACACAACATTGGCCAAGTATCCAACACAATCCTGTCTCAACAACCTGCTCGCCTGAACACTAGAGATCATCAGACTGTCAACTCTGCCCTCACCAAACACAAACTGATCAGGGCCTATGTGGAATCTCACCTTCTTCCTTCCACAGTCTATCTCTACACCATATCTACCTAGGAAATCCATCCCCAATATCATATCAAAATCTGCCAACTCCAGCAGAATCAAATCAATCATCATCTGTCTACCCATAACCTCTATCTCCTGATCTAGGAGAACTCTGTCACTCAACATAAATCCCCTATCTGGCATCTCTACCTGGATACTCCTACTGGCCACACTAGGGTCAACCCCTAATCTCTCCACTACACTCCATGATACAAAACTGTGTGTGGCTCCACAGTCAACAAGTATAAATAAAGGAGTACCAAAATAAAGTAACTGACCAGTAACTGCATGGGGAATAGCCTCTGTCTGCTCTTGGCGGACTGCATAAACTCTGGCTCTGCCTCCGCCTACTCTTAAAGGACCGACACCTCCCTCATGTGCTCTATCACCAACTCTGGGAACATCTGCTCCACCTCTCTCAGCTCGAACTCTGCCTCTAGGTGGACCACCTCGGCCTCTGAACTGACCAGCTCCACCTCGACCCGGTCCAGCACCAGCACCCGTACCCAATGTGGCTGGACACGTGGCCATCATGTGCCCTGGCTAATGGCACCAGTAACATATTATCTGACCTGCCATACACTCCCCTAGATGGCGCCTGCCACATCTGGTACATCGTGGTGGCTGGGGTGTAACTCTCTGCCTCTGACTCTGGAAACCTCGGGCAGATCTCCTGGCTGACATCGGCCTCTTACCCCGGTCTTTGTCATCTGTCCTCTGATCTCTGTCAGATGCTCTGCTCAGAACACCCATCCTCTGTAATCCGGCCTCTGATCTGAGTACTTTCCCCAATGCATCATTGAATCTCTGGGGAGGATCTGGTCCTGGCATCACATCTTTATAAATCGCAGGATGTAACCCATGAATAAATTTCTGTACTCTGCCCATCTCGATCCCTGCCAAACTCGGGACAAATCTCGCCAATGCATTGAATTTGGTAGCATACTCCTTAACTGAACTGAACTGGACCCCTGAGCCAAATCAATGAACTCCTGAGCCTTAGCATATACCACCTTCATACTCCTGTACTCGGCATCGAAAAGTCGTCTGAACTCTGCCCATGTCATCTGCTGCTCACTGATGGAAGCCCTAACTAGGCCCCACCAGACCTTGGCATCTCCCTTGAGAAGGAACACTGCATATCTGACCTTCTCTCTCTTTGATAATGTGTAGAGTCCCATTACATTTTCCACGGACTCTATCCACTCCTCTGCCACTGCTGGATCCCTGGACCCACTGAATTTGGCTGGCTGAAACGACCCTAGCAGATGACAAATCGGATGAATTCTGTCTGAAGAACTAGTACCCACTATATCTGAACTCATACCCTGACTGAAATCTATATAACCTGTTGGATACTGATGCCTCTCTCTAACTGACTCAGGCTGTGACTGATACTGATACTGTCGCTGATACTGTGGCTGTGACTGATGCTGAGACTGGGAATGTCTTCTCCTCGGAATCTAATGACTCTCATACTGAGGAGGAGTAACTCTATCTCGCTCTGTAACATTACCCACTCCAGCTTGTTGGAGGCTCTCTCTAACTACATCCCCAATCATCTCTCTCAACTGCTCTGGTCTCATCGACACATGGGAGGTACTCTGAGATCGCCGCCTATCACTAACACTCATAGGATGGGCAGGTGAACTACTGTCTGTCTCATCTAGGTATCTAGGGACATATGCTTCACTATCTATAGCATCACAACAAACTGGGGTTAGAATCACATATCACAATCAAAGCTGGAAATAAATACCTGACTGTGCTGTGAGGAGGGTCTGGACGATGGCTGCGAAGGAGAGAAAAGACACCACACACTTACAACTTTGCTCTAATACCACCAATGTAGGACCCGCCGCCACGAGCACCCCTGCTGCTGGATAATATTGGGGATCTTTTATTAATAATCTGAAAATATGGGTACCCGCGACGGGAATCCTACGAAAATAAAATAAACTTCCTGAAACTATACAATTCTACACATGCGGAAGCTAAACTGAAATACATCACTATAAAATATACATATTGTTCTGTACAATGGGCCCATTGGCCTATACATACATATACATATTGTTCAGATACATCTGAATACATCATCATATACAAACGACCACACAGGTCCAAAACTAACATACATACTGAGATCGAGATGTGTGTGCATGCCTTCTCCGTCAGCCTCGATCCACCCGCTCCTCGGAACTAGCACGAACACCTGAAAGGATGGAAGAATGAGGGGGATGAGTGATAAAGATCACCCAGTAAGTGCTCCTTACTTCCCTCAATACCCAAGCAAGCACAAACAATCATATAAATCAAACATACCTGGGCCTCAGCCCTAATCATACATCTACGCGCTTGCTGGAATCTGGAAACTGTTATCTGGATCTCATTCATTTATTATTATCATATGTATACATGTCATGATGTGTATGTCATGTCATGCTAACTGAAAACACCATGCATGCATCTGAAAAACCTCTCTGTACCCTTAGGTACCTGTTGTGCTGATCAGACTGGTGAACACAGGGATTCGGCATCCTGGCCATGTAGGCTAAACAGTCTAGCTACTGACTAGAAATCTGAATCTAAATACTGTTACCCAATCTGACTGGTGTCAGATGGCAAGATCTGAATACTGCTGAATCATCTGACTGGTGTCAGGAACTGAATCTGAAATACTGCTGAGCGTTCTGACTGGTGTCAGAAGGCTGAATCCCACAGATGCCCCCTCGTGTTCCACCTATACTCTTACCCGTACATCGGGTTCTGAATACTACTGAATTCAGATCCCTTGATCCTCTTTGAAACTACATGTCATGTCATGATATGCACATGCAGTTTATTATCTGAATACAGGCTCATCTGATGCTTATCTGAAGCAATTTAACCATTTATCTGAATTCTCATGCTTAATTAATCAAATTTTAATCATTTTTCTGAAAATCTGTTGATGCACGAGCGTGCATCAAAGTGCACGGCCGTGAGCCAGGACACACGGGGTTATGCGCCTGGTCGTGCAAGCTACTGGAATTTACTATTCATTTTCACTGAAAATGCTTACGCACGGGCGTGCATATGCTGACACACGGGCGTGCATGTACATTTTCTGGTCGTGCACACGTCGTGCACACGGGCGTGCATCTGGAGAAACACAGGCTCACGACCGTGCCATGTAGGCGCACGGTCGTGCATCTGGTTCTTCAACAAAGCACCGCTTGAAAAATGCACAAAACGGCCAACCAAAACACATCCAATTGCAATAACACTTCAAATATACATCCCCAGCACTTCAAATATCACAATCCAAGCTTCACATACAACATGCACTCATTCATCACAAGTTTACCATGAAAACTCCTTCTTTCTCTTTCTAAAGCCATACATACACACACACATGTTTCAAGGGTGGAAATTCATCATCACAATCCACATGCAATGCCATATAAGCATTCCAAACAATCATCGACATGTAATCAATTCATCCATGGCATCACAACTCATCAAACAAGCCAGGAAAATGCGAGAAGAAGTGAAGAACACTTACCTCTTACCATGCTTCGGAAACAAGCTCAAACAACTAATCTCTTGGCTCTCTAACCGGATTGGGAGGTATTGGCTGCTGAATTTCCTCTCTAGGAACGGAAGGAACTGAAAAAGAAGAGAGAATTCTGGCTGAAATGCAAACGGGTGAGAAAAGAAATGAAATAACTCTCGGCTCCACTTATATACTAGGCCACGCACGGTCGTGCACCAATGATGCATGGGCGTGCACAAGGGAAAATGAACTTAATTCATTTCCCACGCATTCGTACGATCGGATCCTTTCGAAAGGATTCGTATGAAGGCCACACAACTCTGAAAACTTACCAACTCACCCCTAAACTTTACT
This sequence comes from Anacardium occidentale, assembly GCA_026122585.1. Taxonomy (NCBI): domain Eukaryota; kingdom Viridiplantae; phylum Streptophyta; class Magnoliopsida; order Sapindales; family Anacardiaceae; genus Anacardium; species Anacardium occidentale. The sequence goes on along the minus strand of JAJEJH010000336.1, from coordinate 180,172 downwards.
AGACTCCCAATCTCTCTCTGAATTCGATTTCTAACCCCAAAACTCTAACCGAAAAGGCTTTCGGAATCTAGGATGCTACAACACTTACATTTTTTTTCCTTACACCATCCCTTAACCTAACTTTTAGAAAAATCAATACACGTATTCAAAAGCATGACAAAAACATACATCCCTTTTTTAAACCTTTAAATTATCTTTACTAAGTAACAAAAATTTCATTCATTCATTTTTTCTTTATTTTTCTTTATTTCACGTTTCATTCCTTTCTTTCTTCCATATCTTTATTTTCAAGGCTCTACCTTAAGTTTCCCTAACTTGTAAACTTTCCCTTTTTTGTGAGTACTAACATTTTTTATGAAGGTAACCGGTTACTCAATGAGCCAAAAACTCAAAGTGTTGCATACAATTATCCTAGATCACTGTTCACTATGGAAATCAGTTAAGGTGGACATGTTGTAGTGACCCCTGCCCCGGTTACTGTGCACTGCGAAAATACTGTACATATAATAATAAAATATACCTGAGACGGGGACCTCTACAGAAAGAAATTGCTGCTGTCTGAAAAATTTCTTAATAAAATAAACTGTAAACATAATTTAGTATTAAAATATACTGAAATGTAAGCGTGGAAATCCCAGGCTACTCATGTATAGAAATAAACTGATCATACAGTATACTAGAGTATAATACACACACAGATATATACATGAGAAATAAAAGCATGCGAGCCAACATGCCATCTGCTGCGTCGAGCCATATCCCCAAAATCTCGCAGCGGTCTCGCTCTAGCTCAGCCTCGAACTACTGACCTGCAAAAGGAAACAGGGAGGGGAGTGAGTGACGAAGTCACTCAGCAAGCGTTTCCAAACACAACACTCGCAGGTCCAAACAATCACTGACTACGTGACTCGTCACGTAGAAAATTCTACTAGACAGTTTTCTTATTCTGATTCTCTTGATATACCGAAGTATATCCATTACTGCTTAATTCTTTACTGAATTATGTTCTGTTTTTTGTTCTGTTACTGATCTGTTTCTCATATGTTTCTCATGAGATGTTGTACATGACAATGAAATGTATATGCTGATGTCATGTATGCTGAAAACTGTAAAAACTTGCCCTCAGGCTTGTTTTTCTGAAAAACTGTCTTTTCTGAAAACTCTTTCTGATAATAAAACTGTGATCTGAAGATCTTGAATATATACGTATAGTATATCTGAAATCTGTATCAGAAAGTACTGAAAATCTCTGAAATATCTGAAAATATCTGTTGTGCTGGCCAGACTGATGAATACAGGGATTCGGCACCCTGGCCGTGTGAGTTCAAAGTCCTAATGAATCTACTGATGCACAACTAGCACTCTCTCTAACGAGCTTGGTCAGTGACCATGTCCTCTCTAGCGGACACTGGCTTCCCTCTCTAGCGGGTGTGCGAACTCACAGGTGCCCCCTCGTATTCACCCCTATCTGATATATGAAAAATCATATATGTATAACTGAAAATCATGCTGTTGGATCCTTGGATCCAGTCTGAAAATATCTAATATGGCATGCCATGCTAAATGCTGATAATCATGCATGAAATATTGATTTCTGATATTAATTCTGAGTTCTGTGTGCTTAAAATCGGCTTAGAGTGGCTTAATTCTCTTTTCAATTTATTCTCTGGCTTTTCTGAAGTGCACGGGCGTGTGTTCTGGGACGCACGGGCGTGTGTCAAGGCACACGGGACCGTGTCCTCGTCGTGCTGCTGGGCGTGCAACGTTCTGAAATATTTCATGAAAACTGGGCAAGGCACACGGGCCTATGGGACAACACACAGGTGTGTAACAAGGGGCACACGGGCGTGTCTCACACTACACGGGCATATGGCTGCCTTTTTCTTCTTCTCCCCATGTTTCGCATACACGGGCATGTGGAATTGGGGGAAAACACACGGGCGTGTGTCACTCGGGCACCCGAGCGTGTGTCACTCGGGCACCCGAGCGTGTGTCTGGGTTTCTACACGCACACGGTCAGTATACACGGCCGTGTCCCATGCAGAAATGAGGACGCACGGGCGTGCCTCAGGGATGCACGGTCGTGTGCTCGACCCAGAATCTGCAGATGGCGTCTGGAAATCCAGAAATTCCCACACCAACACTTCCACACACAAACTCAACACACATACAAGCTCAAAACTGCTACTAGCATGCCCAAAATACATCATTTCATCATCTCAAACACGCCAAACATAATAAATGAAGCATATATCTCATGTATATATACATATACACAAATAAGCATGGAAAGCCACTCAAACATCCAATCATGCAACAAATCAAGCTCAAGCATGCTGGAAATATCTCAAACAAGCACACATAACATTCTCATAAACTGGAAACAACCAAACATGCTCTGAACTCAGCGAAAGAGGTAAGGAAAACACTTACCTCGCGTCATGGAAGCTCTATCTCTCTCTCTGGAAGACTCTGGATCTCTAATCTGAAGCTGAGCTACTGGGGGATCTCTCTCTGGAACTCTAGGGTTCACTGGAGCTGAGGAAGAAGAAGAGAAAATAAGTTGGGAGCTGGAAAACTGAAATTTGTGCGCAAATGGAAAACAAAACAAATAAATCTAGCTGGGCAAGACACACGGTCATGTGTCTAAGGCACACGGTCGTGTGTGCAGTGGAAAATAGTCATTTCCACCCCCACCCGCGCAGAAACGCTGACTAAGCCCCAAAGGGCTTCTAAATGACTCTTCTACCCCCTCTAAACTCTCAAAAATGACAATTCTACCCCTTGGGTCATTACACATGTCAACCCCAAACCTTTAGGTAACTAAAACATTGGAGTAATGAATTATTATTGGACCTATAAATTTCTATTTTTTCTATTTTTTTTTTTTCAAACATTTAAGTAAGACACATTTTCAACCTTTGTTTAGACAATTGTCTAGTTGACCTAAGGGTTTTTAATTTGTCACTTGTTCCTACAACACATATATATTCCTTAACTCAAGTTTTTCCTTTATAGTAAACTCAATCTCAAGAATCTTAATTTCATAAGGTGTTTTTCTACTGATCTAAGACCATAACCCTTGAACCTTTTAATTGGTTGTCAAAAGGCACTCCAAAATTCTAGCAAAAGTTAAATCCAAATTCATACAAAATTAGACAAGTTTCCAAACACAAGTAACTCCAAATTTCAAGCAAGTTCAACTCTAAAATTGGCCACAAGTTCATTCAACTTCCAACACATCAATACTCCACCAATAATCCTTACACATTTAACTCAAGGAAAGGTAAGAAGGTGAAATTCAAACCCACAAAACAAGTTATAATAACTTACTTGCCAAAGTTTGCAAGAAAATGAAGTCAAGCGTACAGGATAAATATCCACCCACTTGAGATTAATCTAAGTCTAAAGATGCCTTGATTCAAGCTTAAAAGAAGTTTCCACCAACCTGATTCAAGACTCACCAATTTGAATCTTCACCACCAATTCTATCTTGCAACATGAATTGGATAAAAAAAAAAAAAAGATCAAAAACCCACAAGTTTTAAGTCCAAAGAGAAAAGCACAAAGTTTTGGGGTTTCAATTTTAACATTCAAGTCTTATTACAAAATAAGAAAAGTAGGGCCACACCCATCCTACAATAATTTTTTCCCTTTTTATTTAAGTCTTAGTTTTACATTTATATAAAGCCATGAACATGTGTCATGCATTAAAAAATGATGATGATGGGATAAGAAAATAAAAAAGGGAAAAAGAAAATATAAACTTGTGGCATGGATGATTATGTTACTTTTTGGTACTTAATGTAACCCATGAAATGAGTTAATTGAATATTTTGCATTTGGAATAATATATTTATTCTAATAGGTGGTCAATGTAAGTGGTAAAATCAGTATTGATATTGCCACATTTTTAAAATGTGTTATTAATGATGTGTTTTATTAAACTTATGTATATCTAATTTATATTTTTCTTGTATCCAAATTTTATAGTCATATTTTTACAAACTTTTCACTATTCACCCTATCATACCCTATAATTTGTGTATCATACCCTATGATAATCTAGAATGCTACGAAAAAGCCCTTCAAGGCATAGTGTCATGTTAAGAGGACATTTGAATACGATGGATGAGTGCAAGTAATGCCTTTATATTTTCTTTGTATATAATGCATCACGGAGTGTGTTACCAAGTTGTGAACCAAGACACCTCATAGATATTGGTTAAAAGTTGATGGATTATCTGCGAATATAAGAAGACAATTGAAAATCATCTATTTATTATTTGTACTAAATGGTTTATGGTGCAAAAAATTACAATAAAATCATTTTGAGAATTTCCAAATCATTTTGAGAATTTCCTTATCATTGTTCGTCGTAGAGTTACCTTGAAAACTACAATAAATCATTGTAACTAATAGAACCTAATATAAGAAAGTGTGTCTCCTTGATTTGGTTCACTCTTAACACCAACACATCATATAGGATGTTGGTGCAGTGACTAAACCTCAATCTTGTGACCATCACAAATCCATGATTTAGTCGAAAGAGCACAAAATGAATGAATACAATATTGAATCTCTACTCCTCAATCTCTAAAAAGATTTCCAAACATGCCTCATGGCAAAGCTTTTTTCGATTATATGTAAGTTTCTTGTAGATCTTCAAAATTGTATATTTGTGCCCTCAAACCATCAATTGCACTCTAAAGTGATGTGAGATGGAACCTTTCAGTCCAACTTCAAGTTGACTACATAAAAGGTGCTCTTTCTTTCAGTCTAAATGTAGATCTTTGAAAATTTTTTTATTAAACTTTTGCTAACTCAAGCAACATACTTAAAAAAAAAAAAAAAACCCTCAATTTATGAAAATAATAAGTGAAAAACACTTAAAATTGAAAAGACAGCTATGCACTCAAAATATACCAACTAGCCTCCAGTGAAAAATAATAATCAACTCTCTAGACATAGTCATCCAATAAAATATCAAACAAACCATATTGTCCCCTAAGGTAAGTTGTAAAGTAACCTGGTTGTGTGTCACTATCAAGTAAAATATCAGTATATATTAATTAACCCCAATTAAGAATTGCATATAGTACTATATATATATATATATATATATACCAAATGCTAGTTCTTTGTAAAATATTATTTAACCTTCTTATTTGGCTAACAAAAAAAGGTCATTTATCTTGGTAATATTTTAACTTTCCAAATTTCATTTTATTAGGATTGAATTCAAACCGAATTAAATATCAATATATATTTGTTTGTATTCAAGTTTGTTCGTTTGGTATAATTCGATTTGTATTCAAATTTGTATTCAGTGAATATTTTTATAATGAAGTTCGGATTCATTTTTAGTTTCAGGAGTTAGGTTTGTATTCGGTTCATATTTGTGTTTTTATTCACATTCGATTCGTATAGTTTGTATTTATATTTTATTAAAAATTATAACTGATAAAATATAATTAAAAATTTTTTAATTTAGGTTTGAATTTGTGTTTGTATTTGATTTATATAGCTTGTATTCGAATTCGTAATTATATATACTTAAAACTATAGTTTGAATTATTCGAATTCATATTTTTATATTTTTAAAATTATAGTTTAAATTCGTATTCATAATTAAATTTAAATAGCTTGTTTCAAGTTTATTCAAGACAAACTCCAAAACAAATTCAACAATTTGGTAGCCAAATCTTGAATTTCTAGAAAAAAAAAGCAGAGTCAATACCTTTCTCTCTCTCTCTCTCTCTGTATATATATATATTTTGAACAACGAAAAAAATACGATATTTATAATAAAAAAGCCCTAAACTCTAACTTGAAACCAAAAACACAAACCATTTGCAATAAACACAATAACGGTCATATAAAACTCTGAAATAAAAGTATTAAACAATTTATACTAATTTTTTAAATATATTTTCAACAAAATGTGAGCAGCAAACAATTGACTTTCGGCCGAAAATTTTGTTGACTTTGTGGGTCGTTCAGCTTAAATATAGGCCAACTTTGACTAAAATCTCGGCTGAAACAAATTATCCAATAAATAAACTCTACTTCGCTCCTCCAAATGTCCAAATCAACTAATCCGGGTTTTTGTTAGAAACCGGAATGCTTATTTGTTTTCGTTATTATTACAATAAAAAACAGAACGGAGATCATAATGATTGGGACCGATATCCTACGTGGCAATCATGTGGACCCCATTTTTTCAAAATGATGAAACTAAAAATGTTGTGACCGAAAGCGTCATGTCACTTTCCACGATGTAGCGCCGTAGCATTTTGACTGCGTCCGGGCAGCGGTCAGCCTCTCTTTGTGCACGCTTAAGCAAAAAACTCAAGGCTAAAAAACGTAGATAACTCAAGTGACAATCTGTTTTCTCTTTCTATCACTCTCTCCACATTCTACTTGTTAGGAAAAGTAAATAAATAAATAAACAAAAGTATTAAAGAAAAAAGGGAAAGTGTTTTTATTTTTCGTTTTTGGTGTTTTTGTTTTTGTTTTTGTTGCTGCCGAAAGAGTAAGAGGACTAGTTGCAAAACCCCACCACTGTTTTCGGAAAAAAATTTCGTTCTGATTTGGGAGAATTGCTTGAATGGGATCAAGATTTGATGTGAGGTGGTTTAGAGTGGTAATGGTGGTGGGGAGCTTGGTGGGATTTGGGAGCTAGGGTTTTGTGGGTCATTTAGTGATATGTTGTGTTGTTGGGGTTTCCTTTTTTGTTTGAATCTGAGGATTTTGGATGATTGAAAGCTCAAATGGAGGTAAAGGTTTGGGCTCTGTGTTTGGTTTGGTTGATCTTGGGGCTACATCCATTATGGTTGGTTTCTGCTAACACGGAAGGTCTGTTTGTTTGTTTGTTTTTTTTTTTTTTTTTTTTTTTTTGTGTTTTTTTGTATGCGCTTGTTATTCTGATCCTTGTTTCTACATTATACGTTGATTTCTGAAAAGGGGCTGGTTTTTCTTGGTAAATGATTTGTGAAAAATTGGTTTTCAGTTGACTGTTTAATAGTTTATTTAAAAATGACTGGATGGCATTGTTTTTGTTTTACTTCTTTTTGATATCTTTGTAGTTCTGAATTACTGTTAGAAAAATTAATTTTATGAGATGGATGTTTAATTTTTAGTAGAAAAGAGAAGAATTTCTGTGGTTGTCCATTTGTGTCCTAAAAAGTTTTTCTTGTCTTTTCTTTTTTCCCCTGAGTGGCTTTGTTGTTTCCTGATAATGTATCTTAAGGGAATGCTTCTTAATGAAGGCCTATTATCAAATGCTGAGAATTTGAGTTTAAATTGTGTGCCTTTGTTGTACATTGGTTGATGAGTAGGTGATACTTTGACAATAATGCCCATGTCAAGAGTTTGCAAATTTCAACATGCCTCTCTGGTTTAATTCTTCCATGCCAAAGGGAATCCTAAACCCTCACTAGTTCTAAAAGAATGTTTTTTCATTATTCAGCTCAATGCATGACTGCTTGTCATCGTCGACACCTTTAGCATTGGTTTCTTCAAAACTTAGAAGATTTGTCTTTTTTAAACCTTTTATGTATCCACTATATCACCTCAAGCTTCTGAATTCTGTTTGAATAACGGATTTACTGGTAATGCAGAAATTAAACATGATATTTCTTTCATAATCCATTGAGATTTGGCTCTAATACAGCATGCCTTTGCAAGTGTATTGTAGATTAATGTCAGTGCTATATTATATTGGCTTGTATGTTCAAACAGGTGATGCATTGCATAGCTTAAGGACAAACTTGAATGATCCTAATAATGTTCTACAGAGTTGGGATCCTACTCTTGTCAATCCCTGCACCTGGTTTCATGTCACCTGCAATAATGATAATAGTGTTATAAGAGTGTAAGTTCTCCTAGATTTCTTTCAAGTATGTGACATGATCTAACTTCTTAAATTTGTTCTATTGTTCTTTATGCAAACTATACATTGTATAATGTTAGTATTTGTTCCACTTTTCAGTGATTTGGGAAATGCAGCTTTGTCAGGTCAACTCGTTCCACAGTTGGGATTGCTAAAGAATTTGCAGTACTTGTATGATATGATTTTGAAATTATTGCTGTTTTTCTAGAGAAACTTTGTTTATACCAAGTTGTGCTTTTTGCCTCATGTTACAAGTTTGCATAGACTGCAGCTTAGGAACTCTCTACATTCATCTTTTTGTTGTTCTCTTTCCTCTCTTTAGGCATGAACAAATTCATCTAGTTTTCTTTGAAATAGGATCTGTCAATATTGGTTGTTGTAGTTTTTGTACAATTTTTACCCACTGGATGAGAATAGGTATCAATATAGGGGTCCATTTGGTGCAGCTTATTTGAATACAGCTTATTAGAGTAGAGCTTACGAAAATATAGCTTTTATGAAAATATGGTTAGCTGTTTGGTTAGAAAAATGTAAAAGAGCTTTTTGGTATTAATTAACCTAAAAGGGATTTAATATACAAGAATAAATCAAGTTATATTTATAAAATATAATAAGGACATTTTTGAAATTTCAACGGTTTATTTAAGCTACAAACAAGCATATGGGAGATGCTTAAACCTAAAATAGCTTATTTTGAATTTTATAAGTGATCTTGAAATGCAACTAAACAACCAAAAAAAATTTAAAGTGCTTATGACTTTCAATAAGCTCTTTTAACCAGTAGATAAGTCCGACCAAACCGTCGGTAATTTTAGTTAGAGGAAAGCAGTGTGTTGATATGTATCTGTATAATACTAAAAGAATTACATCAGGCAAAAAGAGAAAAGAAAATATATAATAACAGTATGTTTAGTGGGAAAGTGAGAGACTTCTCTCACTTTCCTTTGTCTGGTTCAATATGATGGAAAGAAAAAAGTGATGTTCAATGATAACAGAAAACTTCTTGGTCTATTTTACCTTTTTCCTTTCCATAGATTGCAAAATTTTATCCTCATACATGAATTGATTCGGAGAGAAACTTTAACATTGTTATATTTCCACAAGGCAGCTGTACTCTCAACAAAACAGGCATAAATTTTTTTCTTCTATCAAAATTGTAATATCACTTAAAGATACTATGTTGAATCAATGAAGGCCATGTGCAAACCTGGGGTTGTGGGATAATTGGCCAAAGTTATCACCCTAAGGTGATCAACATGTATTCAGCTTTTGGTACTTGAACTTAATCTGTTTAGCTGAAATTCATAGCATTGTTATTATTTGCTATGGATTGTGGTCAGATTCTTCCATCACTGGAATGTGACATGATTCAAGATGAATGAGAGGGTGCCTTCTAGTAAACTTGTAGTTGTCATACCATATGTGGCAGTTCCATAGATGTTAGCTATCAGGATGGGACGCCTTTTATGTACATGTGGGTTTAGATGATCGACCCATTATATGTTTTGAACAAGATAATATTCTCATATCAACCTACTCAACCCTTAGTGTTCATCTTGAGATGTTTGATTTAATTGGTGTTTGGGCAGATGGATATAGAGTGCATGATATCTTATGTAGGTCCAAATAAAATTCAGTACCATCCGTGTGAATGCATTTACACGGTCGTTTTATTTCCCTTGAGCAGGCCAAGAAAGCTTGGAACATGGTTTTGAATCATATTTCATTGGTCTTTGAAAACAGCCATTGTGAGAATCTTTTAAATTTGGCTTGTAAATTTGATGCAAAAATTAAAAGTTTAGTCATTTACATTTATACCAGGCATGTCACATTCTCTTTTGGGCCTTTTTCTTGCAGAAACGATTAGCTTTTTATTCATCTATATTTTTGCAGGGAGCTCTACAGTAATAACATTAGTGGACCAATTCCTAAAGATCTTGGAAATTTGACTAGCTTGGTGAGCTTGGATCTTTACTTGAACAGTTTCATGGGTGCCATCCCAGGGACATTGGGAAAGTTGTCTAAGTTGCGATTTCTGTAAGTATGCTACTCCACATTGGATTAGTGTATATTTTGTCAAGAATCAATCTTTGTATTTGTTTCATTATTTATTATATGATATATACAATCTCCATAATAAATTCAAAGAAATAGAAATAATATATTGCAATGTTTATTAATTATATAAAAGATGTATAGGAGGTTACCCATTTTGCATTAGTATTCAAAATTAGGGTTTTGATAAGGTATCCTTCAAAAATGAATGTTCATTGCATTTCACCATTACATAGAGCACAATTGTTCAAAGATTGATGAGCTTTATTTTTCTTTTTTGTATTGCAAGAGCAAAATATGAAGAAAAGCACTTTATGTTTAAGCATAATACATGGCTGTCTGTATAAAAGTTTTACTGGTTGTATCCCTTGATTGGTTTAGTTCTTAACAATCTTCTTTTCTTGACTGTTCTTGTGTAAGGATAGCCGGCTTAATAACAACAGCTTGACCGGTCCCATTCCAATGTCACTGACTAATATCTCATCACTTCAAGTTTTGTGAGTGTCAATTTGATTGTTTTCTGTATAAGTCATTAGAGATCCCTCTATCGGAGGCATCGTGATTTTTGAAAATGACATGTTATCAAATTGTACTGTGAGGCACAGGGATCTGTCAAATAATCAGCTTTCTGGGGTGGTTCCAGACAATGGCTCTTTCTCATTGTTTACTCCCATCAGGTTATTTGCTAATAATTTCAACTTTAATCATCTTAACTGATGGATTGTGAGGAACCTTCTTAATTAACTTTGTTCCTTTGCAGTTTTGCTAACAACATAAATCTATGTGGCCCAGTCACTGGGCATCCTTGCCCAGGTTCTCCTCCGTTTTCTCCTCCACCTCCATTTGTCCCACCACCTCCTATTTCTTCACCAGGTAATCATATCATATATCTTAGTTTGCACATTTGATTTGTGGGTGGTGCTTGCGATTGTAATAGAATTATTTCGACAAGGTGTGATGGATCCAAATATTCAGAATATTTTTAGTTATTTAAATGTGTTTTTATACTGTACTACCATTTATTTCATTTTTTCTTTGTCTGGTTTACTTTCATTTCTCCTTTTCTGTATTTTTTTGCCAAGGATATGTTAGGCAACCTGCTGGAAGATTTATCCTCTCCATTATCTACAAAGACAGTATTCATCTTGCATAGGCAGTATAGATTGTTTATCTTTATTGCAGCTCACCCTTTAATATGCTTGCCTTAAAGCCAAAACAAAGTTATAATTCTTGTGAATTTAAAATAGAATAAAATGTGATTGACAATCAATCTTTTCTGCTACTCTACATTACATGTGATTTTGCTTAATTCTTTTTTAACATTTTTATGAAAGATTGTTAATGTTAGAATGATACTTTTAAATGAGTTTTTGAGTGTTCTCATTTTTTCCAATGCATGAAGCAGGTGGGAATAGTGCTACTGGAGCAATTGCTGGAGGTGTTGCCGCTGGTGCTGCCTTATTGTTTGCAGCCCCTGCAATTGTATTTGCTTGGTGGCGTAGGAGAAAACCTCAAGAGTTTTTCTTTGACGTTCCTGGTATGCATTATTCTTTAAACTTCATTGGATCCAGATTTATCTGATGAAAAGAAACACCAAATTTTATGTCGTTGCAGCTGAAGAGGATCCTGAAGTTCATCTGGGGCAGCTTAAAAGGTTTTCACTACGAGAATTACAAGTTGCAACAGACAGTTTTAGCAATAAAAACATTCTGGGGAGAGGTGGATTCGGAAAGGTCTACAAGGGACGGCTGGCAGATGGTTCACTTGTTGCTGTAAAAAGATTGAAAGAAGAGCGTACGCCTGGCGGGGAGCTACAGTTTCAAACAGAGGTGGAGATGATCAGTATGGCCGTGCATCGTAATCTTCTTCGTTTGCGTGGATTTTGTATGACACCTACTGAGCGGCTACTTGTTTATCCTTATATGGCAAATGGAAGTGTTGCATCATGCTTAAGAGGTAAAGCTTTTGAGCTGTGTTACATTTATCAATGACTTTATCTTTTCTCATGGTTCCTTTTTGTCAATTTTCATAAAGACTGAACTTCTTATGTTTATCATCAAGTTGCACTCATGATTTTCTTAGTGGAATCATGTAGAACGTCCTCCATCGCAATCTCCTCTTGATTGGCCGACACGGAAGCGGATTGCATTGGGATCTTCTAGGGGTCTTTCATACTTGCATGATCATTGTGATCCAAAGATCATTCACCGGGATGTGAAAGCAGCTAATATTTTGCTGGATGAGGAGTTTGAGGCTGTTGTTGGGGACTTTGGGTTGGCTAAACTTATGGATTACAAGGATACACATGTAACTACTGCTGTCCGGGGAACCATTGGTCATATAGCTCCCGAGTACCTATCAACTGGAAAATCATCAGAGAAAACTGATGTCTTTGGATATGGGATTATGCTTTTGGAGTTGATCACTGGACAAAGAGCCTTTGATCTTGCTCGACTTGCAAATGATGACGATGTCATGTTGCTTGATTGGGTATGCACATTCTGTACTTACTACATATGATATCATATTAGATGAGATTGTCTTTTCCTTTCAATGGTTGAAAATTTCCTTGGAGTCGTAGAACGCAACTCTGATTTAAGTAAGAATTATAACAGGTCAAAGGGCTTTTAAAGGAGAAAAAGTTAGAAATGTTGGTTGACCCTGATCTCCAGAACAAGTATGTAGAATCTGAGGTGGAGCAACTAATCCAGGTTGCACTGCTTTGCACTCAAGGCTCTCCAATGGAGCGGCCTAAGATGTCAGAGGTCGTGAGAATGCTTGAAGGTGATGGGTTGGCAGAGAGGTGGGATGAGTGGCAAAAGGTGGAAGTTCTCCGTCAGGAGGTAGAACTTGCCTCACATCCTAATTCAGATTGGATCGTTAACTCAACCGAAAATCTGCATGCAGTTGAGTTATCAGGTCCAAGGTGACCCAGGTACGACCATAAGTAAAGAGAGGAAAGATTTACTTTTTTTTTTATCATAATTTTTCTTTTTTAATTTAATGACCGTATCCTAATTTCTTAAGCCCCATTCTGCATTGTATTATTGATTACAGTTGTGAATATGAGTCAGGTTTATTAAGATGTAATTTGTATCACCTGCTGGAGTTTGACAATAGTCTTAATGTTTCTTGATATACACGTACATGCAGCTGTAGCAGCCCTAAATTGATTCTTGCATCCACTCTCAATTCACATTCCAATTAAGCTTTGGATATGACTCAAAAATATTTTGATTAGGACCCATGAATTCCCATGGCCTGAACAAATTTTATTCTTGTCTTGCCATTCAATAATGAGTTTGTGTAAAACTGGATATGTGAATACCATGATTCTGTGTATTGTAAATTTGGCAGAAATTAAATTGGCCAATTAATATATAATGTGACTGCTCATTCATAGCACATCTTGTATACCCTAAAACGCGAATGGTACAAGCATGCAGAAAGTTTCTAGAAGTGGGAAAATTACTGAGGCGAAACTGGGAATGATTTGTTTGCAATTAAAAGAATCCATTATTGCTGTGACAAACCCAATGCACAGACGCAAAACTCCTTGGAAAATGCGGAAAAAAAAAAAAAAAAAAAAGAGCAAAATGCAGATACAAACTAATTATTAGAACACAGCAAAGACAGCTGGCCCAAACGCAGAGAAGTCCAGATAGAGATCTCCTGGATGCTTTAGGCTGAACACTTCCAAAGTTAAAACTCCAAAAGTATGCACGTCACTTTATTCTGTTTCTGTCACTGTCATTGTGTAAGCAAGCTCTGCAAAATAAGAGAAAGTGATCGTATTTCATATATTCATTCCTAATGCAACAAATGTTTCGATGAACAAATAAATAATTTACCCATTGGTTTAATTTGCCAGTTACGCCCATTCATGTTTTCACATGTAATTTGTTGCGTATGTATTAAAGAAAAAGAAAGAAGACTGAGATGTAAAATCATAATATAGAAGGAAGAAATTTCAAAAACTCTTATTTTCTTCAAGCAAAAGGATATGTAACTCTCTCTCACAGCTTTTACAAATTAAGCTAGCAAAATGTAGTAGTAAAATGCAAAGGCGACGGAGCTCCATATAGATTTTTTCCACCCCTCAAGGCTTTTTTAATGGGTGGGAAACCTATGCAATGTTATAACAATTCCTCGTAGATTCTCATGGTATACATGAATGCTTACATAATCTTATTAAGAAAAAACCCAATGAAATGAAAAACTGAAGCAAATAAAAGTATTTATTTGATGCCTTATAAAGTGGGGTTGAACTTACTCAAACTATCTTATTCTAAACCTTACTAAAAAAACCTAATAGGACAAAGCCTAGTCAAGGAAAAAAAAAAAGTACAACATTTTGTCCAACGTGTTATTCATATTTCAAGAATTTGCTCCCTGCGATGAACGCTCTTCCTCTTCTTAACAGTATAATATGGATTAATTTGATTATTTGCTGAGCCACCATATGCCAATCTTAGTGTAACTTTTCAATTGTTAATGTTGGTCATATCTTGGTAACAATCTTTGCGAGATTATCATAGAGTGCACTTGTTTGACATCAAACTTTTGATTTTATTAGAGTCGATGAGTGTAAAAGAATTTCGGTAAAATATATTTAATTTTATCTCTTTTAATATATCCTCCTCTTATTTGGGCAATGCAAATAGCATTATCTTCATATATTATGAAAAAGTTTTTGTTGTAGGAGGAAGACTACATGTATTTCGAATGTGATGGATGACAAACCATAATCTATTATTTTCAATTATCTTCATGTAGAGCAAGAATCTCTTAATGATTCGAACATGTTACAACCAAAGTTTTCTTAATGGAATGTCATGATATTATTGTGTAATATAAGTGAAGATATACCTATACTATGAGCAGGCCTTGGGAGAATTAGAAAGATAATCAAAATTTACATATCTAACCAAACTAGGATTTTAAGGAATTTGGCAATATAAAATCATCTTAAATCTCTAGTTCCAATAGTTAATGAAATATATATTTGGTTTTGTTCCAATGTTGGTAGATTGGTACAAAGCTAAATCGGGCCATAAGTTTACTAAGAAGGATATATCCAATCAAGTGCATTGGGTCAAATATAATATGACACCAATGACAATAACATAAGGTACATCAAGACCAAATATCTATTCATTCTCTTTTTTAGGATGAAAGGGGTCTTTTTTAGGATTAAGATAGCAAACAACCATTGAAGTGCTTAAATGATAAGTCTTATCCATATAAAAATGTTACGACAATTTCTTGATATAAGTTGATTGATGGATAAACATTTCATTTGAACTGCACTCAATCTGTAGACCGAAAAAATATTTATTTTTCCCTAAATCCTTTATCTTAAATTCATTTTTCAGGTATTCAATAGTTTTTATGAGCTCTTCAAAAGTCCTAATAAATTCACATCATCAAAATATACTACTATAATGACAAATCTCATTTATGACCTTATTATAAAGACACATGGGTATACATAGTCATTCATAAAGCCTTCTTTTATCAAGTATTCATTGAGACAATTGCATCACATTTTTTCAGATTGTTTTAATTTGTACAATGTTATTTATATCTTGATTGAGTACATGCTTCTTGGATTGACCTTTTTTGCTTCAAATAATTTAAACTCTTCAAAGAGTTTCATATAGATATCAATATTTAAGTTTTCATATAGGTAAGTAGTAACTATGTCCATTAGAAGCATATTCAATTCTTCTAGGACAGTTAAGTTGTTCAAATATCTTAATGTAAGTATATCCATTACATGTGAGTATATGTGATGATGGTTTTTGCCTCACCAAGCTAGGTATTTGACTTTATCATTTTTGTTTAGTCACCTTAAATGTAATTAAAAGAACATGCCTAATCAGGTTTTTGGTTCTTTATTGGAGTTTTTGAAATAAAATTACCACCTAAGGGTTACCTCAAAAAAATGCATCTGTGAAGGTGGATGACCTCATGGATTCCTTGCACAAGATCCAACCATCTACACTTGCTCAATAGATGGATTCAATGAGTTGAGTATGATGTGAAAAAATGTTAGACACTCATGCCACCCAACTCGAGGGCTAACCTCTACTTAGGTGGTTTATTTTAATGGTGTTTATCAAGTTTGATTATATTCCTAATATTATTAACATTCACTATGGTACAAAAATTTAACAAACATTTAAAGCAATAAAACTCATCCACAACATACATCCTTAAACAAGCCTAGGAAAAGTGAATTACCCATACACGCTTAAAAAGACCTAAGGAAAAGTAAATTCATTCACCCTTAAAATCTAATAGGAATAAAGCCACTAGAATAATTCTAAAATGAAAAGTAAACCTATGAAAAAAAAGTTAGTTGGGCAATTTAAAATACATAGATAGAAATTAATTTATTGTAATTTCTCAAACAACTTGCAAGCATGTGTCATTCAGACTTGTCCATCGATTACTCATGCTCTTTTGTTTTCATCATCACCTCATACACACACCATCTTATAGGTAATAGAAAGACATAATCGAATAGAGAATATTTCTATGGCTATCTTGTAGCATCCCAGGTTAGAAAAGCCCTTAGGGATAGAGTTTTAAGGTTAGAAATAGAATTCAGGAATAGTTTGGGAGTCTAGAAGAGTTTAGGGGTGAGTTAGTAAGTTTTCCAGAGTTGTGTGGCCTTCGTGTGATTCCTTTAGGGAGGTTTTAATCATGTGAAGCACGGTAAGTGAATTATATTCATTTTCCCTGGTGCACTCCCGTGTACCATGCCCTGCACGCCCGTGCAGGTGGGATTAAAGAGAGAGAGACAGGAGACTTAGTTCATTTTTCTCACCCATTTCAGTATTTTCCTTCTCCATTTCAGTAGCTCCCAGCCCTAGGCGCGAGATCCAGCTTCCAGCGGCTCCTAATCCAGTAAGAGAGCAGAGAGAATAGCTTGAGTTTGTGATTTTCAGCTTCAATGGCGAGAGGTAAGTGTTTCTTACTCTCTCTTTGCATTCCCAGCTTGCTTTGATGCTTGTTTGATGTTTGGAAGTGTGTGTTTGCATTTCTAACATGTTTGGTTGATTATATGTGATGAGATATGATGATTGAGATGTTTATTTTCCACCCCAGAACATGCTTGCTTTGCTTGTGTGTGTGTTATGAGAGAAAGCTTGGTTTTCCATGGTGGATTCAGTAGCAGTTGATGGATGTTGAAATTGAAGTGATTTGTTAGCTTATAGAAGTGCCATTGAAGTGTGTATAAGTTTAATTTGAGTTTGGATGTGAATTTGATGGGTTCCTGCATCTTCCAGGTGAACCTTACCGTTGTAAAACTAGGTGCACTCCCGTGTATCTGCGGACGCACGCCCGTGTGCCTGTGTTTCTGTGAGCGCATGCTCGTGTGCACTTCATGCACACGGCTTGGAATGCAAGGACACGATCGTGTGTCCTGAGGGACACGATCGTGTGTCCTTCCTTTGCGTGAAATGACCAGAAATTTCCATAACCTTGCACGACCTGAGGCACAGCTTGTGCACGGTCCCGTGTGTCTGGGCACACGCTCGTGTGCCCTTGCTCTGCATGGTCATGTGTGCGCATGCACGCCCGTACGTCTTCTTTGCACGCCCATGTGCTTAGCAGCTGATTCCCAGAAAAAGTAGAAATGATTTATTAAAGCATGAGTAACCTTTCTAAAGGCTAAATGACATCAGATAACAGCGGATGCAGATAATAAATGATGCACATGCATACCATAGCATAGCATGTAGCCTGAAAGAGGATCGAAGAATCTGAATTAAGTAGTATTCAACACTCAGAACCCAATGTATGGGTTACAATTTTGGGTGAACTCGAGGGGGTATCTGTGGGATCCAGTTTTCTGACATCAGTCAGATTGTCTAGCACTTTTCATTCAGCTTTCTAGCCTATAGCTAGAATGTTTAGCCCACTTGGCCAAGATGTCGAATCCCTATGTTCATCAGCCTGATCAGCATAGCAGGTACCTTCGGGTACATATAGATTATACGTATGCATGCATCATCACCAGTTACTTTCAGTTTAGCATGACATGACATGCATTAACAATGATATTCAGTAAACAGTAAGCAAACAGATAACCAGTAATCAGATTCAGCACCAGCAAGCGACTAGATGTATAAATAGGGCCGAGGCCAGGTATGTATGACCTTGTTTGTTGCTTGCTTAGGTCGAGGGAAGTAAAGAATGCTTACTGGGTGATCTTTATTACTCATCCCTTTCCTTCTTCCTTCCTTTTCAGGTTTTGTTGCTGTTGGCAAGGAGCGGGTGGACTGAGGCTTGCGAGAGGGGACCCCACACACAGTTTCAGTTGTATTTCATTTCAGTTTTGGACCTATGAGGTCTTGTATGTATTTTGTGTACGTTCAGATGTACAGAACCATGTAAAGAACAGTTTTATATATAGAAAAGCCATTATGGGCTCATTGTATATGTATTTCAGTTTCAGATTTAGCTTCCGCTTGTATGCAATGTAATTTAGCAGCAGGTTTTATTTTCGTAGGATTCCCGTCACGGGTACCTAATTTCTAGTTTATTAAATAAAAGAACAGTAGTATTCAACAGCAGGGGTACTCGTGGCAGCGAGTCCTACATATCTCATTCAGTCAAATCCATCAATGACAACATGAATCAGATGTCATACATTGATATTGGCATAGTACAAACATCATAATAGATCAAACACAAGCAACCTATCAATGGACAGTTGGTGTTAACATACAAACGATTATAAGAATGCTCATTCGTGCACCAAGCTATACATATCTTTAGGTTGATAAAACACACAATCAACATAGACACATTATTAATTAAGACATATCTAGAGCATATATTAACATGACGTAAAGAAACAAATACGAGTATTAATTGATGAGAAAGTGAATAACCAATTTGCTAATCATACAATCATACATGTGATTAACCCATACTAAATAATCACCTCACATTATTATCAAAAGCATTTTCAACTATCTATATAATGGTAGGAAAGCAATAAACATACGTAAGGAAAAATACAAGCAATCCATATGCAATTGCTCGGTGTCGAATACGGATGATCATGAGAATAATTGTCCATGCACCGAGCCATATATATCCTTGGATCATTAAAAACACACAATTGACAGGAAGTAAAGCATGACCAATAATCAATATGAATATTTACCAAAAAAAAAATCAATATGAATAAGAGTTACATTCATGACTAGGTATAATAAACGAAATACATACATTGTTGGTAGGAATATTATAAAAGCAAGTAAAGATATAATGAAAGGAAGCTAAGCAATAATGGGCAGGAATGTAAACAACCCATATACGAGTGACTGGTGTTAACATGTGGACAACAACTGAAGTAGTCGTCTATGCACCTTGGCACATGCGTCCTCGAGTTAACAAAAAAAAAGTAGAAAAAAAAAAGAAACATAGTAAGGAATAGGTAATAGAAAATAAAACAAAATGGAAAAAAGGGAGAAAGGATGAGATCTCTTAGGGTTTTACCTACACACAAGCTTCAACAACTCTCCTCTATTGGCTTATTTTAGCAAGTGATGGATAGAGTCTCAAACAGATTCTTTAAACATAGGTCTTTTTTTTTTTTATAATGGGTGTTTAATTGATACAGTACAGTGTTATTGATGTGTGTGTTTGTGTGTCTGTGTTTGTGTCTGTGTCTGTGTCTGTGCTAGGTGTGTGTTATTCTTATTGATGATAACCTCTCTCTTTTTCTAACCTATGGTTGTCACTAACCTCTTACACAAGAGAACAACCTCTATTTTTATAGACCAACTGTAACCATGACTAGCAAGTCAAGACCAACAGATAAAGATAAGCTAGATATATTTAGAGATCATGTTAACAACCATCACCTACTGATGATTAGTAACCCCATGGATAGACATGCATTTGATTTGTCTCCTAACCTAGTGGAAAATAGGCATTACAATGAAAATTAGGTTGGTTTATGGCATAATAAATTAGATCTTAAAGGGGTTTAGAGTCATAAAAATTGTGATCTAGCTCACTTGACATGTATGATCTCTTATCCATGATCTTTGAGCCTTAGCTGGTCATCTTAGAGATTTACTAAGATGCTTCGTATGTATTCATCATTAAGGCCAAATCTCATTGGGTCAAAATAGGGTGTCTACATTATGTTTCATCAAAGTTTATATTAGGAATTTGGGAAAAACCTTGGGCTACAAGCATTACTTTATATATAGCAATCTTATTTTTCTTATTTCTTTTCTTGACAAATACCCATTTATATGTAGTGGATTAAACATTATTAGGCATTTAGACTATGGGTTCAAATACTTGACAATCATAAGAAAAACTAATTATGCCTAAATTGTTTTTTCCCACTTAGGCTAATTATGTCTTTGTCTATATTTGTTTACATACATGGTTCAAAATCATTTCCATTCATAATTTCAAAAGCTACTACATATGAGGATACATCATAAACGTTATTCACTTCACGATTTTATATCTTTCCAATATAAGCATAATTTATAGAAATTTTTGTATTCTTATTTTTCCTTCTTTTTATTGAGGTTTATTCTACTTCAAGGGCTCTAGTCTTTTTAAAGACCATAATCTCTTCTAGAGAAATACAAAGAGTATGGATTTGATGTGTTCAGTTTTAAACCTTAACTCCCTATAAAGTATACTAGATCAAAGTAATATGGGAAATATTTAGGGTTATTATATTCATGGGATTGTGTAAGCAAATACCAAGACGACATTATCCCTAACTTTATCTAAACTATTGAATGTAAATCAAAAATAAAATAAAAACTAAAATGGAAACAAAACAAAATAATTAAGAATGGAGTTATAGTATCCCAGGATTAGAAAAGCCCTTAGGGGTAGAGTTTGGGGTTAGATGTGAAATTTAGTAATAGATTGGGAGTCTAGAAGAGTTTAAGGGTGAGATAGTAAGTTTCCAGAGCCTGTGTGGCTTTCGCATGATTTCTTTTGGGAGGTTTCAATCATGCGAAGCGCAGGAAATGAATTTCCTTCATTTTCCCTTGTGCACTCCCGTGCACTCTGCCTTGCACGCCCATGCAGGTGGCTTAGAAAAGAGAGAGACGAGAGATTTAAGTGCATTCTCACCCATTTCAGCCAATTTTTTTCTCTTATTTTAGTCGTTCCCAGCCCTAGACCAGATCTTTAGCTTCCAACAACTCCCAATCCAACTAGAGAAGGAAGAGAGTAGCTTGAGATAGATTTCCAACAGCCATGGCAAGAGGTAAGTGTTTCCTTACTTCTTCCTTGTGTTTCCCAACTTACATTGGATGATTGATGATGTTTGGAAATGTGTGTTTACATTTCTAGCATATTATGAGATGTTTGCATGTTTATATGTGATGAATTGATGTATGAAATGATGATTTCTGCCCATGAACCATGTTTGCTTTGCTTGTGTGTGTTTATGTGAGAGAAAGAGCCCTTTTCATGGTGAATTGTGATATGGATTGATTGAGATGAAATTGAGGCTCGATATATGCTTATTGAAGTGTCTAGAATGCATGTTTTAAGTTAATTTGAGATTGGTTGAGAAATGGATGGATATCCTACATTTCCAGGCATGTGTCGTCAGTGCAGAACAAAACACACGCTCGTGTGCTCGCATGAGCACGCCCGTGTGCCTTTGTTTCTGCAAGGACATGCCCGTGTGCATGAAGTGTGCACGACTTGGTTTGCAAACGCATGCTCGTGTGTCTTGAGGGACACGACCGTGTGCCAGTTATTTCCATGAAATACGTAGAATTTCTTGAAGCGAGCACAATCAGCTGCATGGTCAGTGCACGACCCCATGCGTCTGGGCACACGCCCATGTGCCTTTGCCATGCACGCCCGTGCGTCAGCCTATTTTTCCAGAATAAGTAGAAAATTGATTAATAAAGCATGAGAAATCAATTTAAAGGCAAAATGGCATCAGATAAATATGAGATCAGTTAATAAAGGTTGCATGAGCATTTCATAGCATGTCATGTAGCATGAGAGAGGATCAAGGGATCTGAATTCAATAGTATTCAACATTCAAACCTGATATACGAGTTAGAGTTTTGGGTGAAATCGAGGGGGCATCTGTGGGATTCAGCCTTCTGACACCAGTCAGATCATACAGCATATTATTCAGCTTTCTAGCCCTTAGCTAGACTATTCAGCCCACATGGCCAAAATGTTGAATCCTTGTGTTCATCAGTCTGATCAGCATAGCAAGTACCTTCGGGTACATATAGATTCAGATGCATGCATATACAGTTTCCAGTTAGTATGACATGACATATATTTCATGACATGATTAATAATGAGATCAGATAATAGAATAAACAAGTTTCCAGATTTCAGCAATCGACTAGATAAATGTTAGGGCCGAGACCAGGTATGTGTGTGGTATGTTTGCTTGTTTGGGTTGAGGGAAGTAAAGAATGCTTACTGGGTGATCTTTATCACTCATCCTTTTCCTTCTTCCTTCATTTTTCAGGTTTACGTGTATTGGCGAGGAGCGAGTGGACTGTGGCTGACGGAGAGGGCCCCACACCAATGTTCAATATGTATTTTCAGTTTGGACCTGTTGGGTCTTGTATTGTAAATTTTTGTATTTACTCAGATGTAAGAACAATGTATAGAAACAGTATGTATAAATGAAAAGGCCACTGTGGGCCCATTGTATAATGTATTTCAATTTTCACCTTCCGTATTACGCATGTATTTAGTAGCAGCAGGTTTCTTTTTCATAGGATTCTCATTGCTTGTACCTGAATTTCAGGATATTAATAAAAAGTAAATATATTATTCAACAGTAGAAATACGTGTGGCGGCGGGTCTTATATTGTTGGTATCAGAGCAGCTCTTTGAGCCATTTTAGTAGAAATTTGAGATTGTAAGTGTGTGGAGCCTGTTTTTTCTCCCTCGTAGCCATCGTTCAAACCCTCCTCACAATACGAGTCAGGTATTATTTTCAGTTTTGATGTGTTATGTGTTCCTAATCCCTTGTTTGCCTGTGATGCTCTAGATAGAGAAGCGTATGTCCCTAGATACATAGATGAAGCCAGTAGTAGTTCTCCTACCCGTCCTATGAGTGTTAGTGATAGACGGCGATCTCAGAGTTTCTCCCATGTGTCTTTGAGACCAGATCAATTAAGGGAAATGATTGGAGAGGTAATTAGATAAAGTCTTCAGCAAGCTGGGATGGGTAATATTCTAGAACCAGCTAGAGTAACTCCTCCCCAGTATGAGAGTTATCAGATTCCAAGGAAAAAGAAGTCTCAGCCTTAGCCACAACCACAATTTCAGTCACAGCCTAAATTAGTTAGAAAGAGTATCAGTTTCCAGTTGGGTATGCAGAGTACAGTTAGGGTATGAGTACAGAGACAGCTGGCACTAGTTCTTCAGAGAGACTTCATCCTATCTACCATCTGTCAGAGTCGTTTCAGCCTTCAAAATTCAATGGATCCAGAGATCTAGTAGTGGCAAAGGAATGGGTAGAATCAGTGGAGAGTGTGATAGGTCTCTTCACGTTATCAGAGAGAGAAAAGGTCAGATACGGGGTGTTCCTCCTGCAAGGTGATGCCAAGGTTTGGTGGGGTCTAGCCAAGGCCTCCATTAATGAAAAACAACTGACATGGGCAAAGTTCAGACAGTTATTCGATGTAGAGTACAGAAGCATAGAAATGTTATATGCTAAGGCCCATGAGTTTATTGATTTAACCTAGGGTTCGAATTCAGTTAAGGAGTACATCACGAAATTCAATGCGTTGGCAAGATTTGTCCCAAGTTTGACAAGGACTGAGATGGGCAGAGTACAGAAGTTCATCCATAGCTTGCATCTTGCAATATCCAAGGATGTGATGACTAAAGCAGATCCTTCCCAGAGATTCAGTGATGCATTGGGGAGAGCACTCAGATCAGAGGCTGGTTTGCAAAGGATGGTTGCTATGAGTAGATCAACTGAAAGGACAAAAGACAGGGGCAAGAGACTAATGTCAGCCAAGAGATCTACCAGGGGATTTTAAAGACAGAGAATTGCACCTCAGTTACCTCAGTGTGTCAGGTGTGGCAGGCGACATCCAAGAGGGTGTTTTGCTGGTCAGATAATATGTTATAGGTGCCGTCAGACAGGGCACAGGGTTGCTGAGTGCTCAGCCAGAGGTATAGCTAGTGTTGGGCCAAGCAGAGGTAGAAGTGGCTAGTTCAGAGGCAGAGGAGGTCCACCTAGAGGCAGTGCTGGTATAAAAAGAGGTGGAGCTAATGTTCCCAAACCCGGTGGTGGAGCACCTGGGGGAGGTGCTGGTCCTTTTGGAGTAGGCGGAGGCGGAGGTAGAGTCAGAGTGTATGCTATTCACCAGGAGCAGGCAGAGGTCATTCCCCATGTAGTAACTGGTCAGTTACTTTATTTTGATACTCCTCTTTTTGTATTGGTTGAGTATGGAGTCAGACACAACTTTATACTCAGGAGTGTAGTAGAGAGATTAGGGGTTGACCCTAGTGTGACCAGTAGGAGTATCCACGTAGAGATGCTAGATGGCAGATTTGTGGTGAGTGATAAAATCCTAGTAGATCAAGAGATAGAGATTTTGGGTAGATCAATGAGGATAGATCTAATTCTGCTGGAGTTAGCAGATTTCGATATAATCTTGGGAATGGATTTCTTGAGAAAATACAGTGCAGAGATAGATTGTGGAAGAAAAAAGATGAGATTCCACATAGGCCCTGATCAGTTCGTATTTGGTGAGGGTAGAGTTGATAGCATGATAATCTCTTACATTCAGGTGAGTAGAATGTTGAGCAAAGGTTGTGTAGGATATATGGCCAATGTAGTATGTAGTAGTATAGTGGGACCAAGTATTGAAGAGGTACCAATAGTCAGAGATTTCAATGACGTCTTTCCAGACGAGTTGCCAAGGTTACCTCCAGATAAAGAGTTGGAGTTTAGTGTCGAGCTTCTTCCTGGTATGGCTTCAATCTCTAAGGCTCCATATCGGATGGCTCTAGCTAAACTCCAAGAGTTAAAGAAGCAGCTGTAAGAGTTGGCAAACAAGAGATTCATCAGGACGAGCTATTCACCTTGAGGAGTTCCAATTTTATTTATGAAAAAGAAAGATGGGTCAATGAGGATGTGCATTGACTACAGAGAGCTGAATAGAGTTGCAGTGAAGAATAAGTATCC